>JAZDUH010000198.1:24185000-24587500 GCA_036419115.1 Scarus forsteni | reverse complement strand
ATCAAAACATAAAGACATAAAAACATAAAGACTTAAAGACATAAAAACATAAAAACAAAGACATAAAAACATAGAGACATAAAGACAAAGACATAAAAACATAAAGACATCAAAACATAAAGAAATAAAAACATAAATAAAAACATAAAGACATAAAGACATAAAAACAAAGACATAAAAACATAGAGACATAAAAACAAAGACATAAAAACATAAAAACATAAAGACATAAAAACATAAAGACATAAAGACAGACATAAAAACATAAAGACATCAAAACATAAAAACAAAGACATAAAAACAAAGACATAAAGACATAAAGACATAAAAACATAAAAACATAAAGACATAAAAACAAAAAGACATAAAGACATAAAAACATAAAAACAAAGACATAAAAACATAAAAATCTAAAGACATAAAAACATAAAAACAAAAACAAAGGCATAAAAACATCAAAACATAAAGACATAAAAACATAAAGACATAAAAACATAAAGACAAAGACATAAAGACATGAAAACATTAAAGACATAAAAACAAAAAGACATAAAGACAAAAAAATAAAGACATAAAAACATAAAGACATAAAGACATAAAGACAAAAACATGAAGACATAAAGACATGAAAACATTAAAGACATAAAAACAAAAAGACATAAAGACATAAAAAAATAAAGACATCAAAACATAAAGACATAAAGACATGAAAACATTAAAGACATAAAAACAAAAAGACATAAAAACATAAAGACATAAAGACATAAAAACATAAAGACATAAAGACATGAAAAAATTAAAGACATAAAAACAAAAAGACATAAAGACATAAAAAAATAAAAACATAAAAACATAAAAACAAAGACATAAAAACATAAAAACATTAAAACAAAAAGACATAAAGACATAAAAACATAAAAACAAAGACATAAAAACATAAAGACATAAAAACATAAAGACATAAAAACATAAAAACATAAAGACATAAAAACATAAAGACATAAAGACAATGACATAAAAACATAAAGATATAAAAACATAAAGACATAAAAACAAAAAAACATAAAGACATAAAAACATGAAAACATAAAGACATAAAGACATAAAGACATGAAAACATTAAAGACATAAAAACAAAAAGACATAAAGACATAAAAAAATAAAAACATAAAAACATAAAGACATAAAAACATAGACATAAAAACAAAAAGACACAAAGACATAAAAAAATAAAAACATAAAAACATAAAAACAAAGACATAAAAACATAAAGACATAAAAACATAGACATAAAAACAAACACAAAAACATAAAGATATAAAAACATAGACATAAAAACATAGAAACATTAAAACATAAAACAAAAAAAACATAAAGACATAAAAACAAAACAACATAAAGACATAAAAACATGAAAACATAAAGACATCAAGACATAAAAACATAAAAACAAAGACATAAAAACATTAAAACATAAAAACATTAAAACATGATAAAAACATAAAGACATAAAAACATTAAAACAAAAACATAGACATAAAAACATAAAAACATTAAGACATAAAGACATATCAAAAAACATAAAAACATAAAGACATAAAAACATAAAAACATTAAAACATAAAAACATAAAAAGCATAAAAACAATAACATAGACATAAAAACATAGAAACATTAAGACATAAAGACATAAAAACAAAAACATAAAAACATAAAAACATAAAGACATAAAAACATAAAGACATTAAAACATAAAGACATAATAACATAATAACATAAAAACATAAAGATATAAAAACATTTAAACATAAAGACATAAAAACAAAAACATAAAAACATAAAGATATAAAAAAACATAAAGACATAAAACATAAAGATATGAAAACATAAAAACATAAAGACATTAAAACAATAAAGACATAAAAACATAAAAAGCATAAAAACAAAATATAGATATAAAAACATAAAAACATTAAAACACGAAAAAATAAAGACATAAAAACATAAAAACATTAAAACAAAAACATAAAAACATAAAGACATAAAAACATAGACATAAAAACAGACATAAAAACATAAAAACATTAAAACAAAAACATAAAGACATAAAGACATAAAAACATAAAAACATACAAACATAAAAACATTAAAACATAAAGACATAAAAACATCAAAACATTAAAACAAAAACATAAAAACATAAAAACATAGACATAAAAACATAAAAACATAAAAACATAAAAACATGCTTAGGTTGGAGGCTCGGCACGCTTTCTATGCATTAAGTGAGCAAGCGGCTGTAATTCAGTTCGCTGCCTTGTGTCCAGAAACTGCATGCTATTATCCTGTATGGACAACGATATGCCAAATTCAGGAAAGCTGACCCAACTGCACCCCAACAACATAGCAGCACCAGGGCTACGTCTAGCCTTAAAGCTAACCAGGCCTCTCTTCCACCACGGATAAAGAGAGCACAGAGCGTGTCCATTCCCACTGCTAAAATGCGAACTTCTCCAGAAAGTGGCGGATGACCAAAAGAAAATCCTGGATGACCAAACTAAACACTTTGCAGATGTTAGCAAGGATGTGTCAGAAAGCGAGAAGCGGTTGTAGCGATGGAAGCTAAAACATGCTAAAAACAAACAAAAGAGGCTGGACATGCTGGAGAAGCGGAGAGACAGCGCTGTGACTCCCCGGCTTCAGCTACTGAGGTGGAAAGGCTAAGCGCCAAGCTGATCGAATATGAGGATCGGGATAGGCGAGTAAATCTCGTATCTATGGTTTTCCAGAACGTGTTGAAGATAAAGATGCTGTCTCGTTTTTGAAGGCTACTCTTCCCGAAATCCTCCGGGCTGAATTCAGGGAGGGCTGGATTTGGAGCGATGCTCATCGGTCGCTTCTGCCAGCTAAACCGGGGCTCCCCCAAGGCCTTTCATCGTCCGTTTTCTGAGGTTCCAGCAGAAGGAGCGGGTGAGACAACTTGCCAGAGAAATCGGGGATGTTCGCTGGCAGAATCATAAAATAAGCTTCTATCAGGATTTCTCTAAGGCTACTCAAGAACGTCGACACTCCTTTCTGGAATGTAAACGTCTGCTTCATTCAGCTAAAATCCCGTTTGGCATCGGTTATCCTGCCATACTCTCGTTCACTACACCAAGTGGGATAAAGCACCGTTTTGAAGACCCCAAAAAGGCTTTGAAGTGCATCAAAAACTTGTAACTGATTTTACCCCTGCACTGAGATTCCCCCCTCCCCCCTCTCCGTCTTTGTTTTTATGCACTTTCTCTTTTTGTCCGGACATGGGTAAGACATTGTGATTTGATTCACTTTACATCTTCCTCTCTGATAACTAGTTTAATGTACTTTTAAAGGCTTTTATATTAAAGAGTGGAGATGTTTTTGTTTTTGTTTTTTTCTTTATCTTATTTCTTCAATCACTTCCTCAATTATATTTTCCTACTGATGTTGGATTGGGGAACGTGCGTGAGGTGGGGGGATATTTATGTTTTTCTTTTTTTTTATGATTACCTTAAGGTGCCATTCTATTTTATAAGGCAGTTTTTCTAATGTTAAAGAAAATGTTCACACAGCTGTTACTTTGTTCTTTTTGAATTGTGATGGTGCGGAGCCACACTTATGTGTCCTGAAACTCCTGTTTTTCTCTGGGTTACTAATCCAATTGTGGATTTATCAGGAAGGTTTGACAGTTTGCTTTTTCACCTTCCTTTTTCTGTTGGGTATTTTCCATGATCATTGTTTCTTTTTTTTTCTATTTCTGATGGGTTTACTTTATGGATCCAGATTCGTATTGATTAGCTGTTGGTCTAACTCCTTTGCTTTAATATGTTCTCTTCTTGCACAATTTCATAATATATGACTGGGCTTAATCTTATCTCGGTTAACGCTAGGGGCCTCAACAATCCACATAAAAGAACAACTGTGTTAGAATTTTTCCGTAATAAAAGAATCGACTTTGCTATGATTCAGGAAACACATCTTTTGTCTAAAGACTCCAGTCGACTAGCTAATAAGTTTTATCACCCTATTGCAACCTCGTCAGCAACTACAAAATGTAGAGGAGTTATGATACTTTGTAGCATAAGCTAAAATTTGATGTGATTGATTCCTGGGCAGATGACGCAGGCCGGATAGCTATTGCCAAAATACGTATGGATGGGAAAAACATTGCATTTATCTCAGCTTATGCCCCCAATACATTTGATGCTGTTTTTTATGAGTTATTAACTAAAACTCTGCTTGACCTCACAGGTTTTTATCTGGTTGTAGGAGCAGATTTCAATGCGGTATGGGACATTAATTTGGACAGGTCAGGTGGATTTGAGAGTAGGGATCAACGTCTTGCATCTGAGGCGCTACGCAGATGGGCATTCTGTACCGGCATGATCGATGTCTGGCGTATGCTCAACCCTTCATTAAAAGATTTTTCATTTTACTCGGGGAGGCATAAATCCTTTTCTAGATTAGATTTTATCTTTGCTTCAAAAGATTTATTTCAAAACACTCAAAATGCTCAGTATATTCCGATTACATGGTCAGACCACAAACCAATATGTTGCTCGGTTATTATTCGTCCATCTCTCTCTAAAGCCCCCAGGTGGCGATTCAATTCTTCTCTATTGCAAGATGAAAAATTTAAAGCGCAGTTTCAAAGTAATTTTAGAGAGTTTCTGGGGTTCAATGTAGGTTCTGTTGCAGATCCAAGGATTCTCTGGGAGGCTGTGAAGGGCTTTATCAGGAGTAACACCACCTTATATGCTTCAACAAGAAACAAGGAGAGAGCAGCAAAATTGAGAGCCTTGGAATCAAAATATGCATTTCTTGATGCTGCCCTGCAACATAACTTTGATAACCGTATAGCCCTACAGAAAGAATTAGTCAAAAAAGAGGTAAATTCCTTGCTTAGGCGTCGTTCGGAATTTCTCATGCACAAAACAAGGCAAAATTATTACTTCAACTCTTCAAAACCCAGTCACCTATTAGCTATGAAACTTCGGACGGACGAGCATTTTGCTGATATTTTTTGTATTAAAGATAAAGAGGGCATCATACAGTCTGACCCGAAAGAAGTTAATACTTCTTTTGCTTTGTTTTATCATGAGCTGTATAAATCAGAAACTAATTTCAGTGAACTTATTTGCTATAATTTTTTGAGTAAAATTAAACTACCTTGTCTGAGTAACAATGATGCTGCAAAATTAGATAGCCCTGTTACACTACAAGAATGCGAGGCAGCTGCTCGTGACATGCAGAAAGGTAAATCTCCAGGACCGGATGGCATACCACCCGAATTTTATCTTACATTCTGGCACCTGATTGGTCCTCTATTGTTGGATATGATTCAGTATTCAATTAAAGAGGGATCATTTTCTAGAGATGTTAATTCGGCACTTATATCACTTTTACTTAAAAAAGGAAAGGACCCAGTAGAATCTTGAGTTATAGGCCTCTTTCACTTCTAAATGCGGATTTAAAGATCTATGCAAAATTGTTGGCCCGCCGCCTTCAAATTCATATGACACAATTGGTTCACTGTGATCAGACGGGATTTATAAAGTCTAGACTCGCAACAGATAATGTTAGGAGACTATTACATGTCTTAGATGGTGTGCAAACCTTAAACTCTTCTGCTGCCATCCTTTCATTAGATGCGATGAAGGCCTTTGACCGCTTAGAGTGGCCTTTCCTATGGTCAGTGCTTGAGACTATGGGTTTCGGAATGAATTTCATAAATATGATAAAAGTGCTCTATAAAAATCCAACAGCAGTAGTGATTACAGGCAAAACTAGTTCTCCTCCTTTCCCCATTTCTAGGGGATCAAGACAGGGATGTCCTCTCAGTCCTCTGTTATTTGCTCTCTCTCTCGAACCACTTGCACAAACCATTCGCAGCTCCCCTGCAATTTCTCCCATTACTATTAATAATACCTGTCATCATATCTCATTTATGCGCTGTGACATTTTATTATATTTAAATAACCCAGTGCATAGTATCCCACATATATTGACGACTTTTGAAGACTATGGCAGGCTGTCCGGCTTTAAAATAAACTGGCAGAAATCTGCCTTGCTACCTTTAAATTATGCCACAAGCATTGCACCCATTCCTGCTTCTATTCCAGTTACTAAAAATTTTATTTATCTGGGGATTGATATTTACTCCTCTATACAGACAATAATTAAACATAATTTTTGCAGTGTTTTTAACAAAATAGTAGCTGATCTGGATAGGTGGTCTAGTATACCAAACTCGTGGCAGGATAGCTATTATTAAAATGAATATACTGCCCAGAATCAATTTCTTCAGTTCTATGCTTCCTCTCCCTCCGCCCTCTCATTACTGGAGCAAACTTCAATCAGTAATAACAAGGTTTATTTGGCGAGGTAGACGACCTCGTATCAAACTCAGTACAGTACAGCGAGATAGGCAAGTTGGTGGTCTTTCTCTGCCGAACTTTGAATTTTACAAATGGGCCTTCACATTGAGACCTTTACTAACTTGGTTTCAACCCAACACACAGGTCTCCTGGCGGGTGTTGGAGGAGAAGATATTAGCTCCATATTCTTTTTCTACCTTTTTGCATTCCAACATTTCACTTAACCAATGCCATCTGAGACATGGTCCTATAATTTCATACCTGCTTTTTATATGGAGGAAGGTTGAGAAGTTAACTGGTTGCTCTTCTGGGTGGGGCCCACATTCTCCAATATTTAACAACGACAAATTGCTGATAGGTGGTCAACCTATTGGTTTTCCTGACTGGGAAAGAAATAATATATGTACACTCGGTGATATTTTTGGAGAGGCAGGTTTACTTTCTTTTCAGGATATATGTGTTAGATTTGGTACACCACGCACTTCCTTTTTTTTTACTTACAACTGAGGTCAGCTTTAAGAGGCCGGAGGTGTCCTTTGTGAGTCCTCTCACACCACACCCATTATTTAAATTTTTGCACTCTGCGAGAAAGCAGAGTGGGCTAGTTTCAGGTTATATGGATTCCTATTACAGCATTCCTATAAACCCCTTATTGTAGATATGATGTGGAGGAAAGATATCCCAGATTTGAGTTCTACATTTAAGTGGGATAAAGTATGGGCTAATGTAAGGTTAGCTTCTAGAAATCCAGATCATCAGCAAATACATTACAATTACATTCACAGGACATATTTAACACCTAGAAAGCTTCATTTAATGAAGGTCATAAACACCCCATATGCTCTTTTTGTTCTTCTAAAAGTATTGGTAATTTTTTTCATATGTTTTGGGAATGTGCTCCTGTGTTTAAGTTTTGGGAGATGATTGCCTTTAACCTTTCTAAGTTGTTCAATATTACCTTACCATGTTTGCCTGCTGTACTTATTTTGAATGACTTATCTAACCTGCACTTAAATCTGGACAAGAAAAAGGCCTTGCTGGCAGGTCTTACTGCTGGGAAAAAACTGGTGGCTACTCGTTGGAAGCCTCCACACTTACTCTCTTACCGTGCGTGGATTCTGACATACTTGGACATTGCCTATTTGGAGTTATCAACAGCCAGAGTTCATGGAGTGAAAGACTCTGCCATAAAGGCGTGGGATGCACTTTTAACTATCCTCCGTGGACTTTAGATGTAAAATTTGACTGAACTTTATGGATCTGGATCTGGGGATTGGGTGGGTTTTGATATGGGTTTTATGTCTCTTTTTTTTTTTTTTGTTAATTTATTTCTTTAGTTCTTCGTTATTACTATTGAGAATTACTTTATTTTATTCATTCATTTTAATTCTTCCTTATAAGTTCTCTCGTTTGTTTATACATTTTATACCGCCATGACTCTTATTGCACTTTTATATACATCTGTGAATTTTACAACTTAGTTTATTTTTGTATTGTATTGTGCATGAATATATTTGTATGTGCATGCTGAGAGGCAGAAAGATAAAGCAAATAAAAATTTGATCACAAAAAAACATAGACATAAAAACATAAAAACAAAGACATAAAAACATAAAAACAAAAACATAAAAACATTAAAACAAAAACATAAAAACATAGACATAAAAACATAAAAACAAAGACATAAAAACATAAAAACATAAAAACAAAAACATAAAAACATAAAAACATAAAAACATAAAAACAAAAACATAAAAACATAAAGACATAAAAACATTAAAACATTAAAACAAAAACATTAAAACAAAAACATAAAAACATAAAAACATAAAGACATAAAAACATAAAAACATAAAAACATGGATCAGGCCCATGATGCTGCAGCTGACTCTGGAGTCTAGGCCCTGGTGGACCCTTGAGGAACTGCAGCTTGGTCCTCCTGAGTTTTTCGGCCCGGGGTGGCTGCTGGTCCACAGGGCCTAATCGTGGGCTTTGTTGCCCTGGGTGCAGTCTCTCAGGCTCAGGCTGAACCCCCACTGCTACAGTCAGCCGGCCAATCAGAGAGCATTCAGAGGGGCAATCAGACCCAATCAGCCGAGCGGAGCTCCTGAGGGTCCACGGCAGGGTGCTCGTGTGTTCAGCCTCACCTGGCTCACATGTGACAGGTGCTGCTGATCCTCAGCCAATCAGCTTTCTGCACAATCACCTTCAACAGCCTGCTGCACGGCGCACAGCTCAGACTCAGAGCTGCAGACGACAGGCTGACAGTAAAGTCCTGATGATTACTACTGTGATCAGGACAATAAAACAATAATCATGATATTCAGAATAATAATATAAATAATTATAATAACCCACTGCACGTCCAGAACATGACCTGAACGTCCACGTAACGTCCATATTTATTTTTATTGATGTGGCTCAGCCGCCCATGTCATCAGGACCAGACAGACAGACCATAATATGAGCGTTTGTTTGAAGAAGATGATTTGACATCAGGACATCAGTCTGGTCCAATCTCTGACCAGTGAAGACAACCAGAACTTTCTGGAAACAGGATTTCCAACAGGGTGAATCTGACAGCTTAAAGAAATCTGAGGAGCTGATTGGACGAACTGAAAACCAGAATCTGTAGACTGTAGATAAAGGTACGAGGGCTGCACGGTGGAGCAGCAGGTGGAGCAGCAGGTGGAGCATGTGCCTCAAAAAAGGTTCCCGGTTCAATTCCCGGGTCATCAGGGCCTGATTCTCTCTGGGCACTCCGGCTTCCTCCCAGAAACATGCTACTCAGGTCAATGGTGACTCTAAACTGGCCTTAGGTGTGAGTGTGAGTGGTTGTCTGACTCTCTATGTGGCCCTGTGATTGGCTGGTTCAGGGTGTACCCCACCTCTCGTCCAATGACAGCTGCGATAGGCTCCGCCCCCCCTTAAAGGAGGAGCAGTGTAGAAAAAGAATAAAGGTACGTACAGCCATACAGGTAAGACGCCTCTGTAACGTCAGGAAGAATAAAAGCACAACAATACAGCCAAGGTCAAAGGGTCAGCTTCACCTGTCTGTCTCACCTGTCTGTCTCACCTGTCTGTCTCACCTGTCTGTCTCGCCTGTGTTTTACCTGTATCTTACCTGTCTGTCTTACCTGTCTGTCTCACCTGTCTGTCTCACCTGTCCGTCTTACCTGTCTGTCTCACCTGTGTCTTACCTGTGTCTCACCTGTGTCTTACCTGTCTGTCTTACCTGTCTGTCTCACCTGTCTGTCTCACCTGTCTGTCTCGCCTGTGTTTTACCTGTATCTTACCTGTCTGTCTTACCTGTCTGTCTCACCTGTGTCTTACCTGTGTCTCACCTGTGTCTTACCTGTGTCTTACCTGTCTGTCTCACCTGTGTGTCTTACCTGTCTGTCTTACCTGTCTGTCTCACCTGTCTGTCTCACCTGTGTCTTACCTGTGTCTCACCTGTCCGTCTTACCTGTCTGTCTCACCTGTCTGTCTCATCTGTCTGTCTCACCTGTGTCTCACCTGTCTTACCTGTCTGTCTTACCTGTCTGTCTCACCTGTCTGTCTCACCTGTGTCTTACCTGTCTGTCTCACCTGTGTCTTACCTGTCTGTCTCACCTGTGCCTCACCTGTGTCTTACCTGTGTCTTACCTGTCTGTCTCACCTGTCTGTCTCATCTGTCTGTCTCACCTGTGTCTCACCTGTCCGTCTTACCTGTCTGTCTTACCTGTCTGTCTCACCTGTCTGTCTCACCTGTGTCTTACCTGTCTGTCTCACCTGTGTCTCACCTGTCTGTCTTACCTGTGTCTCACCTGTGTCTTACCTGTGTCTTACCTGTCTGTCTCACCTGTGTGTCTCACCTGTGTCTTACCTGTCTGTCTTACCTGTCTGTCTCACCTGTCTGTGTTACCTGTGTCTCACCTGTCAGTCTCAACTGTGTGTCTTACCGGTCTGTCTCACCTATCTGTCTCACCTGTGTCTTACCTGTCCGTCTTACCTGTCTGTCTCACCTGTCTGTCTCACCTGTGTCTTACCTGTGTCTCACCTGTCCGTCTTACCTGTCTGTCTCACCTGTCTGTCTCATCTGTCTGTCTCACCTGTGTCTCACCTGTCCGTCTTACCTGTGTCTTACCTGTCTGTCTCACCTGTGCCTCACCTGTCTGTCTCACCTGTGTGTCTCACCTGTCTGTCTCACCTGTGTCTCACCTGTCCGTCTTACCTGTCTGTCTCACCTGTGTCTTACCTGTCTGTCTCACCTGTGTCTTACCTGTGTCTTACCTGTCTGTCTCACCTGTATGTCTCACCTGTGTCTTTCCTGTCTGTCTTACCTGTATCTTACCTGTCTGTCTCACCTGTGTCTCACCTGTCTGTCTCACCTGTGTCTTACCTGTCTGTCTCACCTGTGTCTTACCTGTGTCTTACCTGTCTGTCTCACCTGTGTGTCTCACCTGTGTCTTTCCTGTCTGTCTTACCTGTGTCTTACCTGTCTGTCTCACCTGTGTCTCACCTGTCTGTCTCACCTGTGTGTCTTACCTGTCTGTCTCACCTGTGTGTCTCACCTGTGTCTTACCTGTGTCTTACCTGTCTGTCTCACCTGTGTGTCTCATCTGTCTGTCTCACCTGTCTCTCACCTGTCCGTCTTACCTGTCTGTCTTACCTGTCTGTCTCACCTGTCTGTCTCACCTGTGTCTTACCTGTCTGTCTCACCTGTGTCTTACCTGTCTGTCTCACCTGTGCCTCACCTGTCTGTCTCACCTGTGTGTCTCACCTGTCTGTCTCACCTGTGTCTCACCTGTCCGTCTTACCTGTCTGTCTCACCTGTGTCTTACCTGTGTGTCTCACCTGTGTCTTACCTGTGTCTTACCTGTCTGTCTCACCTTTGTCTTTCCTGTCTGTCTTACCTGTGTCTTACCTGTCTGTCTCACCTGTGTCTCACCTGTGTGTCTCACCTGTGTCTTACCTGTCTGTCTCACCTGTGTCTTACCTGTGTCTTACCTGTCTGTCTCACCTGTGTGTCTCACCTGTGTCTTTCCTGTCTGTCTTACCTGTGTCTTACCTGTCTGTCTCACCTGTGTCTCACCTGTCCGTCTCACCTGTGTGCCTTACCTGTCTGTCTCACCTGTATGTCTCACCTGTGTGTCTCACCTGTCTGTCTCACCTGTGTCTTACCTGTGTCTTACCTGTCTGTCTCACCTGTGTGTCTTACCTGTCTGTCTCACCTGTGTGTCTCACCTGTATGTCTCACCTGTTTCTTACCTGTCCGTCTCACCTGTGTCTTACCTGTGTCTTACCTGTCTGTCTTACCTGTGTGTCTTACCTGTCTGTCTCACCTGTGTCTTACCTGTAGGTGAGGTTGTGGTGCAGCCACTTGTGACCCACGGGGTTGATGGCATAGCGCTTGTTTCTGGCTCCTCCCAGAGCCTCGGTCACCCTGCAGCTCCGGGACATCTGAAAAACACGACAGCCAATCAGAGGCCTCCTGGGGGATGATGTCAGACCAGTCTTTAACCAATCAGAGGCCTCCTGGGGGATGATGTCAGACCAGTCTTTCTTCACATACATTCAAGTTCATACCTCATTTACACCAGGCAATAATAATGATGGGGCTTGTGACCTTGACCTTTGACCCCTGTATGTGTGGGCTGATCCTGCTGTGTGAGGAACACGAGCCGTCAGGTCCAGATAAACTTTGGCTGTGTCTGAGATGGCATACTAACGTACTACATACCACAAACTCATGTGTGTATACTGTACACTACATACTATAAGTATGATTAGGATGCCAACCGTTCACACTGTAGTATACTACTCAGTTTCCCATGATGCATTTCAAGCCTCTGACGACAAAAATCAGAAGCACACCAGGCTATCAAATATCTCTGTTGATTCACCACATTTGAAAGTTCAGAGAGCATTTTAGGAGAGAAAGTCACCACGTAGAATACCAACATGTGGTCATTAGAGCCATAAAACGCACGGATACAAATTTCATTTCGACATCTCGTTATGTGCCATTATGCTATCGAAGAAACTTCAAAACAAGAGCCCAATTTACAAAAGTGTTAAAGAACTAAAGGGAGATTATAAAGGATGCTTTTATTTTGAAAACAGGAAGTCTGCTAGTGGCCGATTTTAAGCTGAATGGGGCTCTCAATGCATTATGGGGCGTATTTCTCACACACTCAGTCTTTTCATACTGTCTAATGTGAACGCACTACATACTCATTTTGACGTCACACTTAGCATGAGTAGGACGTTAGCATTTCAGACACAGCCTTTATATTTCTGAAAAGCCGGGGTGCTGGTTTGGTGGAGTGGTTAGTATCCATGCACCCCCCATGTACCTGCTCCTGCTGGTCCAGGTCTGAGTCCCGCCTGTGATCAGTCTGCAGAGTGTCTTCCCCGACTCTCTCTTCGTCTTTCACGGGCCTATCCACTGTCTCTCTCCATCAATAAAGACACAAAATGCCCAAAAAATATAAACGTCTATATTTCTGAAAAGTGAATGGACTCATTTGTCGAGTGCTCTTTAGCTCTGGTACAGTTTTGATGGAGTTCTTCCTTAGTTCCTGGAACTTTACTTCCTGTTTGTGTATCAGACTCTACCTGAGGAGAGGACTTTGCTGATGGACTCGGACACATGGAGCTCAACCACTCTGCAAAAACACTGAACTGTCCCTTTAAGGTCTCGGCCAATCAGAGCTGATGATTACGTCCACGTTCATTCGTCTGTTTGTCCTTCAGCTCTGTCTGTGCCGCAGGTCTTTAGTCTCCCTGATGTTGTTTGTTTGTTTGTTTGTTTGTTTGTTTTCTGGATCACAGTGAGGGGCCCTGAAGCGGCCCAGGGCCACAGGTTTCCCCCCCTCCCCCGCTGTGACTGTTTGACCTCTCGTTGAGCAGCAGACGTGGCGGAGCAGCAGATTCAGTCCAGATGTGACCACGTGAACTTCCTGTTTCCAACCAGCACATGGAACCACACAGACCTTCAAAATAAAAGCCCTGCTGCTGGTTGGACAGAAACGGTTTAGCGTGATCATCAAAAATCAACATCAAGCATCCCACAGCCACTCTACTGCTCTGAGATCTGGTGACTGTGGATAAAGCAGTGTGATGATCTGAGCTCTGAGACATGGAGCTGGTCCACTGTGGTCATAAAGGGATGGACATGCTCAGGTAGGCTGTGGGGTTTGAACCATGAACCACCAGCAGCAGGCTGAACCGCTGATCCAAGGCAGGATGGATCCATGTTTATGAAGTTCACACCAAACTCTGAATGTGGAGCAGAGATCCAGACTCATCAGACCAGGAGACACTTTACAGTCTGCTGCTTCTGTTCTTAGCTGACAGGAGTGGACCCTGCTGTGGTCCAGGGTTCAGGGTCAAAGTTCATTAAGAGGTCTCAGGTGAGTGATGGGGGGGGCTCAGGGAGTCATGTGACCTCATCCGTGTCACATGACTCCCTATCAACCTATCACCTGGCCCTCTGGTAAAGGGGGCGGAGAATCTAAATATGGACCTTCAGCTGCAGGGCCTGACCTTTGACCTGTAGGGGTCGGGCTGGTCCAGGTCTTCTTCAGCCTCTCTTGTTAGTCCGGGGTCAAAGTGAGGACAGTCTCAGGAGAGACCTGAGAGACCTCACAGAGTCACACCTGTACCTGACCCCCCCCCCCCCCCCGGCACACGCGCACACGCACTGAGGTCACTGACCTGCGGCCTCACGGAGGCTCCGCCCACCTTCATCGTCATCACCACCAGCAGCAGCAGGAGGGGGGGCTTCATGGTGACACACTCACGCACTCCGCATCATCAGCCCACCGCGCGCGCCCATCCACGCACGCTGCTCAGGTCTTCGGGGGCGCGCGGGGGTCCCTGGAATCGTCGGGGGCGCGCGGGGGTCCCTGGGGTCGTCGGGGGCGCGCGGGGGTCCCGGGTGCAGAGGATCAGGATCAGCCCGCCGGTCCCGGTCCCGGTGCGTCCTGCTCGGCTCGGGAACAAAGTGAGGAAGTTTCCGGAGAGAGGGAGCGCTCGGTGCTGCAGAGGGGCTGGTCCGGAGGGGCGGGGTCAGGTGTGTGAGCGGTGTCCAATTACAGAGGCAGAGAGAGAGTGAAGGTTAACCCTTCAGCTGCCCCGCAGAGGCTGCGCGCGCTCCGGAGAGAGAAAATACAAACCAGAAGAGGCCTGGGACATTAAAATGAAACATGACAGTCAACACAAAGAGCATCAGGCTTTTTAATGTGATATTAGAGTTCATTATCTCAGAGTTAATAATATTAGAGTTTATTATATTAGAGTTCATTATATCAGAGTTTATAATATTAGAGTTTATTATATTAGAGTTCATTATATCAGAGTTTATAATATTAGAGTTTAAAATATTAGAGTTTATAATATCAGAGTTTATATCAGAGTTTAAAATATCAGAGTTTATATCAGAGTTTATAATATCAGAGTTAATAATATTAGAGTTCATAATATCAGAGTTAATAATATCAGAGTTTATAATATTCGAGTTTAAACTATTAGAGTTTATAATATAAGAGTTTAAAATAGTAGAGTTTATAATATTAGAGTATGATATAAGTGGTTTATATCAGAGTTTATAATATTAGAGTTTAAAATAGCAGAGTTTATAATATTAGAGTTTATAATATTAAAGTTTATAATATTAGAGTTCAAAATATTAGAGTTTATAATATTAGAGTATATTATATTAGAGTTTATAATATCAGAGTTTATAATATTAGAGTTTATAATATCAGAGTTTATAATATCAGAGTTTATAATATTAGAGTTTATAATATTAGAGTTTATAATATCAGAGTTTATAATATTAGAGTTTAGAATATCAGTGTTTAGAATATAAAAATTTATAATATTAGAGTTTTTAATATTAAAGTTTATAATGTTAGAGTTCAAAATATTAGAGTTTATGATATTAGAGTGTATTATATTAGAGTTAATAATAGAGTTTATAATATTAGAGTTCATAATATCAGAGTTTATAATATTGGAGTTTAAAATATTAGAGTTTATAATATCAGAGTTTACAATATTAGAGTTTATAATATCAGAGTTTATAATATTAGAGTTTAAAATATTACAGTTTATAATATCAGAGTTTATAATATTAAAGTTTATAATATCAGAGTTTATAATATTAGAGTTTAAAATATTACAGTTTGTAATATTAGAGTTTATAATATTAAAGTTTATAATATTAGAGTTTATAATATTAGAGTTTATAATATCAGAGTTTATAATATAAGAATTTAAAATATTAGAGTTTATAATATCAGAGTTTATAATATTAGAGTTTATAATATCAGAGTTTAGAATATCAGAGTTTAGAATATAAAAATTTATAATACTAGAGTTTTTAATATTAAAGTTTATAATATCAGAGTTTATAATATGAGTTTAAAATATTAGAGTTTATAAAATCAGAGTTTATAATATAAGAGTTTAAAATATTAGAGTTTATAATATCAGAGTTTATAATATTAGAGTTTATAATATCAGAGTTTATAATATTAGAGTTTAGAATATCAGTGTTTAGAATATAAGAATTTATAATAGAGTTTTTAATATTAAAGTTTATAATGTTAGAGTTCAAAATATTAGAGTTTATGATATTAGAGTGTATTATATTAGAGTTAATAATATTAGAGTTTATAATATTAGAGTTCATAATATCAGAGTTTATAATATTGGAGTTTAAAATATTAGAGTTTATAATATCAGAGTTTATAATATTAGAGTTTATAATATTAAAGTTTATAATATTAGAGTTTTTAATATTAAAGTTTATAATGTTAGAGTTCAAAATATTAGAGTTTATGATATTAGAGTGTATTATATTAGAGTTAATAATATTAGAGTTTATAATATTAGAGTTCATAATATCAGAGTTTATAATATTAGAGTTTATAATATCAGAGTTTATAATATCAGAGTTTATAATATAAGAGTTAATAATATTAGAGTTTATAATATTAGAGTTCATAATATCAGAGTTTATAATATTGGAGTTTAAAATATTAGAGTTTATAATTAGAGTTTATTATATTAGAGTTTATAATATAGAGTTTAAAATATTAGAGTTTATAATATTAGAGTTTATTATATCAGAGTTTATAATATTAGAGTTTAAAATATTACAGTTTATAATATCAGAGTTTATAATATTAAAGTTTATAATATCAGAGTTTATAATATTAGAGTTTATAATATCAGAGTTTAGAATATAAGAATTTATAATATTAGAGTTTTTAATATTAAAGTTTATAATGTTAGAGTTCAAAATATTAGAGTTTATGATATTAGAGTGTATTATATTAGAGTTAATAATATTAGAGTTTATAATATTAGAGTTCATAATATCAGAGTTTATAATATCAGAGTTTATAATATTAGAGTTTAGAATATATCAGAGTTTATAATATAGAGTTTATAATATAGAGTTTAAAATATTACAGTTTATAATATCAGAGTTTATAATATTAAAGTTTATAATATTAAGTTTATAATATTAGAGTTTAAAATATTACAGTTTGTAATATTAGAGTTTATAATATTAAAGTTTATAATATTAGAGTTTATAATATTAGAGTTTATAATATCAGAGTTTATAATATTAGAGTTTATAATATCAGAGTTTATAATATTAGAGTTTATAATATCAGAGTTTAGAATATCAGAGTTTAGAATATAAGAATTTATAATATTAGAGTTTTTAATATTAAAGTTTATAATATCAGAGTTTATAATATGAGTTTAAAATATTAGAGTTTATAAAATCAGAGTTTATAATATTGGAGTTTAAAATATTAGAGTTTATAATAGAGTTTATTATATCAGAGTTAATAATATAAGAGTTTAAAATATTAGAGTTTATAATATCAGAGTTTATAATATTAGAGTTTATAATATCAGAGTTTATAATATTAGAGTTTAGAATATCAGTGTTTAGAATATAAGAATTTATAATATTAGAGTTTATAATGTTAGAGTTCAAAATATTAGAGTTTATGATATTAGAGTGTATTATATTAGAGTTAATAATATTAGAGTTTATAATATTAGAGTTCATAATATCAGAGTTTATAATATTGGAGTTTAAAATATTAGAGTTTATAATATCAGAGTTTATAATATTAGAGTTTATAATATTAAAGTTTATAATATTAGAGTTTTTAATATTAAAGTTTATAATGTTAGAGTTCAAAATATTAGAGTTTATGATATTAGAGTGTATTATATTAGAGTTAATAATATTAGAGTTTATAATATTAGAGTTCATAATATCAGAGTTTATAATATTGGAGTTTAAAATATTAGAGTTTATAATATCAGAGTTTATAATATTAGAGTTTATAATATTAAAGTTTATAATATTAGAGTTTTTAATATTAAAGTTTATAATGTTAGAGTTCAAAATATTAGAGTTTATGATATTAGAGTGTATTATATTAGAGTTAATAATATTAGAGTTTATAATATTAGAGTTCATAATATCAGAGTTTATAATATCAGAGTTAATAATATTAGAGTTTATAATATTAGAGTTCATAATATCAGAGTTTATAATATTGGAGTTTAAAATATTAGAGTTTATAATAGAGTTTATTATATCAGAGTTTATAATATAAGAGTTTAAAATATTAGAGTTTATAATATCAGAGTTTATAATATTAGAGTTTATAATATCAGAGTTTATAATATTAGAGTTTAGAATATCAGTGTTTAGAATATAAGAATTTATAATATTAGAGTTTTTAATATTAAAGTTTATAATGTTAGAGTTCAAAATATTAGAGTTTATGATATTAGAGTGTATTATATTAGAGTTAATGATATTAGAGTTTATAATATTAGAGTTCATAATATCAGAGTTTATAATATTGGAGTTTAAAATATTAGAGTTTATAATATCAGAGTTTATAATATCAGAGTTTATAATATTAGAGTTTAAAATATTACAGTTTATAATATCAGAGTTTATAATATTAGAGTTTAAAATATTACAGTTTATAATATCAGAGTTTATAATATTAAAGTTTATAATATCAGAGTTTATAATATTCGAGTTTAAAATATTACAGTTTATAATATTAGAGTTTATAACATTAAAGTTTATAATATTAGAGTTTATAATATCAGAGTTTATAATATAAGAATTTAAAATATTGGAGTTTATAATATCAGAGTTTATAATATTAGAGTTTATAATATCAGAGTTTATGATATTAGAGTTTAAAATATTACAGTTTATAATATCAGAGTTTATAATATGAGTTTAAAATATTAGAGTTTATAAAATCAGAGTTTATAATATTAAAGTTTATAATATTAGAGTTTATAATATCAGAGTTTAGAATATAAGAATTTATAATATTAGAGTTTTTAATATTAAAGTTTATAATGTTAGAGTTCAAAATTTTAGAGTTTATAATATTAGAGTTCATAATATCAGAGTTTATAATATCAGAGTTTATAATATTAGAGTTTATAATATAAGAGTTAATAATATTAGAGTTTATAATATTAGAGTTCATAATATCAGAGTTTAAAATATTGGAGTTTAAAATATTAGAGTTTAGAATAGAGTTTATAATATCAGAGTTTATAATATGAGTTTAAAATATTAGAGTTTATAATATCAGAGTTTATAATATTAGAGTTTATAATATAAGAGTTTATAATATTAGAGTTTAGAATATCAGAGTTCAGAATATAAGAGTTTATATTATTAGAGTTTATAATATTAAAGTTTATAATATTAGAGTTTATAATATCAGAGTTTATTATATTAGAGTTTATAATATCAGAGTTTATATCAGAGTTTAAAATACCAGAGTTTATTATATCAGAGTTAATAATATTAGAGTTTATAATATCAGAGTTTATAATATCAGAGTTTATATCAGAGTTTATAATATTAGAGTTTATAATATCAGAGTTTAAAATATCAGAGTTTGTATCAGAGTTTAAAATATCAGAGTTTATAATATTACAGTTCATTATATCAGAGTTAATAATATTAGAGTTAATAATATCAGAGTTTATAATATTAGAGTTTAGAATATGAGGTTATAATATTAGAGTTTATAATATTAGAGTTTATATAAGAGTTTAGAATATAAGAGTTTAAAATATTAGAGTTTATAATATCAGAGTTTATAATATTAGAGTTTATAATATTACAGTTTATATCACAGTTTAAAATATTAGAGTTTAAAATATTAGAGTTTATTATATTAGAGTTTATAATATCAGAGTTAATAATATTAGAGTTAATAATATTACAGTTTATAATATTAGAGTTTATAATATCAGAGTTAATAATATTAGAGTTTATAATACTAGAGTTCGTTATATCAGAGTTAATAATATTAGAGTTTATATCAGAGTTTATAATATTAGAGTTTATAATATCAGAGTTTATAATACTAGAGTTCATTATATCAGAGTTAATAATAGAGTTTATAATATCAGAGTTTATAATATTAGAGTTTATAATACTAGAGTTCGTTATATCAGAGTTAATAATATTAGAGTTTATATCAGAGTTTATAATATTAGAGTTTATAATATCAGAGTTTATAATACTAGAGTTCATTATATCAGAGTTAATAATAGAGGTTATAATATCAGAGTTTATATCAGAGTTTATATCAGAGTTAATAATATTAGAGTTAATAATATTAGAGTTTATAATAGAGTTTATAATATCAGAGTTTATAATACGAGAGTTCATTATATCAGAGTTAATAATATTAGAGGTTATAATATTAGAGTTTATATCAAAGTTTATAATATTAGAGTTTAAAATATTAGAGTTTATAATATCAGAGTTTATAATATCAGAGTTTATAATATCAGAGTTTATATCAGAGTTTAAAATACCAGAGTTTATTATATCAGAGTTTATAATATTAGAGTTTAAAATATTGGAGTTTATAATATTAGAGTTTAAAATATTGGAGTTTATAATATTAGAGTTTAAAATAGTAGAGTTTATAATATTAGAGTTTATAATATTAGAGTTTATATCAGAGTTTATAATATTAGAGTTTAAAATATCAGAGTTTATAATATTAGAGTTTATAATATTAGTGTTTAAAATATTAGAGTTTATAATATCAGAGTTTATAATATTAGAGTTTCTAATATCAGACTTTATAATATTAGAGTTTAGAATATAAGAGTTTATAATATTAGAGTTTATAATGTTAGAGTATATTATATTAGAGTTAATAATATTAGAGTTTATAATATTAAAGTTTATAATATCAGAGTTTATAATATTAGAGTTTATAATATTAGTGTTTAAAATATTAGAGTTTATAATATCAGAGTTTATAATATTAGAGTTTCTAATATCAGAGTTTATAATATTAGAGTTTATAATATCAGAGTTTATAATATTAGAGTTTATAATACTAGAGTTCATTATATCAGACTTAATAATATTAGAGGTTATAATATTAGAGTTTATATCAGAGTTTATAATAGTAGAGTTTATAATATTAGAGTTTATAATATCAGAGTTTATAATACTAGCGTTCATTATATCAGAGTTAATAATATCAGAGTTTATAATATCAGAGTTTATATCAGAGTTTATGATATTAGAGTTTATAATATTAGAGTTTATAATATCAGAGTTTAAAATATCAGAGTTTAAAATATTAGAGTTTATCATAACAGAGTTTATAATATTAGAGTTTAAAATATTAGAGTTTATAATATCAGAGTTTATATCAGAGTTTAAAATATCAGAGTTTATAATATTAGAGTTTATAATATCAGAGTTTATAATATCAGAGTTTATATCAGAGTTTAAAATACCAGAGTTTATAATATCAGAGTTAATAATATTAGAGTTTATAATATCAGAGTTTATATCAGAGTTTATAATATTAGAGTTTATAATAGTAGAGTTTATAATATCAGAGTTTATATCAGAGTTTAAAATATCAGAGTTTATAATATTAGAGTTTATATCAGAGTTTATAATATTAGAGTTTAAAATATTAGAGTTTATACTATCAGAGATTATATCAGAGTTGATAATATTACAGTTTATAATATCAGAGTTTATAATATTAGAGTTTAAAATATTGGAGTTTATAATATTAGAGTTTAAAATAGTAGAGTTTATAATATTAGAGTTTAAAATAGCAGAGTTTATAATATTAGAGTTTAAAATAGCAGAGTTTATAATAACAGAGTTTAGAATATCAGAGTTTAGAATATAAGAGTTTATAATATTAGAGTTTATAATATTAAAGTTTATAATATTAGAGTTTATAATATTAGAGTTTATAATAGAGTTCAAAATATAAGTGTTGATAATATTAGAGTATATTATATAAGAGTTAATAATATTAGAGTTTATAATATTAAAGTTTATAATATCAGAGTTTATAATATTAGAGTTTAAAATATTAGAGTTTAAAATATTAGAGTTTATAATATCAGAGTTTATAATATTAGAGTTTAAAATATTAGAGTTTATAATATCAGAGTTTATAATATAAGAGTTTATAATATTAAAGTTTATAATATCAGATTTTATAATATAAGAGTTTATAATATTAGAGTTTAAAATATTAGAGTTTATAATATTAGAGTTTAGAATATTAGAGTTTATAATATCAGAGTTTATATTAGAGTTTATAATATCAGAGTTTAGAATATCAGAGTTTATAATATTAGAGTTTATAATATCACAGTTTAAAATATTAGAGTTTATAATAGAGTTTATAATATAAGAGTTTATAATATTAAAGTTTATAATATGAGAGTTTATAATATTAGAGTTTATAATATTAGAGTTTAAAATATTAGAGTTTATAATATCAGAGTTTATAATATTAGAGTTTATAATATCAGAGTTTATAATATTAGAGTTTCTAATATCAGAGTTTATAATATTAGAGTTTATAATATCAGAGTTTATAATATTAGAGTTTATAATATCAGAGTTTTGAATATTAGAGTTTAGAATATCAGAGTTTAGAATATCAGAGTTTAAAAACTTGGTCTGATTTAGAAACTACAAAGTTTAAATAAACAAAATCTGTCTCAGAGTTTCTCTGAATCGTGACCCACAGTCTGTTCATGAGAAAAGTTTGAACTTCATAAATCAATAAAATATTTTTAATCAAACTCTGAGTGAGTTTAAACTAAACAAAAATAGGTGGTCTCTTCTTCAGACCTCAGGACGGACAGCAGCTGTTTCCTGTGGGGCCTCCGTCTGTCCCCGGGCCACAGGTTGGACCACCTCAGGCTGTTTATGGTGTGGACAACCAAACAGCGTCCCATGCTGACCTCCTCAGTGTCCTCTCATCGTCTCCTATCTTTGTCTCCTTCTTGTCCTATTTGTCTCCTTCTTGTCCTCGTTGTCTCCTTCCTGTCCTCTTTGTCTCCTTCAGGTCCACGTTGTCTCCTTCCTGTCCTCTTTGTCTCCTTCAGGTCCACGCTGTCTCCTTCCTGTCCTTGTTGTCTCCTTCATGTCCACGCTGTCTCCTTCCTGTCCTCGTTGTCTACTACATGTCCTCTTTGTCTCCTTCTTGTCCTCGTTGTCTCTTTCCTGTCCTCTTTGTCTCCTTCAGGTCCACGCTGTCTCCTTCTTGTCCTCTTTGTCTCCTTCTTGTCCTCGTTGTCACCTTCCTGTCGTCTTTGTCTCCTTCATGTCCACGCTGTCTCCTTCAGGTCCATGCTGTCTCCTTCTTGTCCTCATTGTCTCCTTCCTGTCCTCGTTGTCTCCTTCTTGTCCTCGTTGTCTCCTTCATGTCCTCATTGTCTCCTTCCTGTCCTCGTTGTCTCCTTCATGTCCTCATTGTCTCCTTCATGTCCTTGTTGTCTCCTTCATGTCCTCTTTGTCTCCTTCTTGTCCTCGTTGTCTCCTTCCTGTCCGCTTTGTCTCCTTCAGGTTCATGCTGTCTCCTTCAGGTCCACGCTGTCTCCTTCATGTCCTCGTTGTCTCCTTCATGTCCTCGTTGTCTCCTTCTTGTCCTCGTTGTCTCTTTCAGGTCCACGCGGTCTCCTTCTTGTCCTCTTTGTCTCCTTCTTGTCCTCATTGTCTCCTTCCTGTCGTCTTTGTCTCCTTCATGTCCACGCTGTCTCCTTCAGGTCCATGCTGTCTCCTTCTTGTCCTCATTGTCTCCTTCCTGTCCTCGTTGTCTCCTTCTTGTCCTCGTTGTCTCCTTCCTGTCCTCGTTGTCTCCTTCATGTCCTCATTGTCTCCTTCATGTCCTCTTTGTCTCCTTCTTGTCCTCATTGTCTCCTTCTTGTCCTCGTTGTCTCCTTCCTGTCCTCGTTGTCTCCTTCAGGTCCATGCTGTCTCCTTCAGGTCCACGCTGTCTCCTTCCTTTTCTTGTTGTCTCCTTCATGTCCTCGTTGTCTCCTTCATGTCCTCGTTGTCTCCTTCTTTTTCTTGTTGTCTCCTTCATGTCCTCATTGTCTCCTTCATGTCCTCTTTGTCTCCTTGTCCTCATTGTCTCCTTCTTGTCCTCGTTGTCTCCTTCCTGTCCTCATTGTCTCCTTCAGGTCCATGCTGTCTCCTTCAGGTCCACGCTGTCTCCTTCCTGTCCTTGTTGTCTCCTTCATGTCCACGCTGTCTCCTTCATGTCCTCGTTGTCTCCTTCATGTCCTCGTTGTCTCCTTCTTGTTCTCTTTGTCTCCTTCTTGTCCTCGTGGTCTCCTTCTTGTCCCCGTTGTCTCCTTCCTGTCCTCGTTGTCTTCTTCTTGTCCTTGTTGTCTCCTTCTTGTCCTCATTGTTTCGTTCTTGTCCTGTTCTCTCCTTCTTGTCTCCTTGTTGTTTGCTTCTTGTCCTTGTTGTCTCCTTCCTGTTCTCGTCTCCCCTTTTGTCCTCTTTGTCTCCTTCTTGTCCTCGTTGTCTCCTTCATGTCTTCATTGTCTCCTTCTTGTCCTCGATATCTCCTTCATGTCCTCATTATATCCTTCTTGTCCTCGTTGTCTGATTCATGTCCACATTCTCTCCTTCACGTCCTCTTTGTATCCTTTATGTCCTCGTTGTCTCCTTCATGTCCTCGTTGTCCCTTCTTGTCCTCGTTATATCCTTCTTGTCCTCATTGTCTCCTTAATGTCCTTTCTGTCTCCTTTATGTCCACTTTGTCTCCTTCATGTCCTCGTTGTCTCCTTTATGTCCTCCTTGTCTCCTTCATGACCTCATTGTCTCCTTCTTGTCCTTCTTATATCTTTCTTGTCCTCATTGTCTCCTTAATGTCTTCTTTTTCTCCTTCTTGTCCTCGTTGTCTCCTCCATGTCCTCGTTCAATCCCTCATGTCCTCGTCTCCTTCTTGTCCTTGTTGTCTCCTTCATGTCCTATTTGTCTCCCTCTTGTCCTCGTTGTCTCGTTCTTGTCCTTGTTGTATCCTTTTTGTCCTCATTGTCTCCTTTTTGTCCTCATTGTTTCCTTCTTGTCCACTTTGTCTTCCTCTTGTCCTCTTTTTCCCCTTCTTGTCCTCGTTATCTCCTTCCTGTCCTCGTTGTCTCTTTCCTGTCTTTGTTGTCTCCTTCTTGTCCTCTTTGTGTCCTTCATGTCCTCGTTGTCTCCTTCCTGTCCTCGCTGTTTCCTTCTTGTCCTCGTTGTCTCCTTCCTGTCCTCGTTGTCTCCTTCTTGTCCTCATTGTCTCGTTTTTGTCCTCATTGTCTCGTTCTTGTCCTTGTTGTCTCCTTGTCGTTTCTTTCTTGTCCTTGTTGTCTCATTCCTGTCCTCGTCTCCGATTTTGTCCTCATTGTCTCCTTCTTGTCCCTGTTGTCTCCTTCTTGTCCTCATTGTCTCGTTCATGTCCTTGTTGTCTCCTTCATGTCCTCGTTGTCTCCACCCTGTCCTCGTCTCCGATTTTTTCCTCGTTGTCTCCTTCTTGTCCTCGTTGTCTCCTTCTTTTCCTTGTTGTCTCCTTCATGTCCTCGTTGTCTCCTTCTTGTCCTCGTCTCCTTCATGTCCCTGTTGTCTCCTTCTCTTCCTCTTTGTCTCCTTTCTGTCCACATTGTCTCCTTCTTGCCCTTATTATTTCCTTCTTGTCCTCATCTCCTTCTTGTCCTCATTATTTCCTTCTTTTCCTCATTGTCTCCTTCTTGTCCTCCTTGTCTCCTTCCTGTCCTTGTTGTTTCCTTTCTGTCAATGTTGTCTTCTTCTTGTCCTCGTTATTTCCTTCTTGTCCTCATCCCCTTTGTCCTAGTTGTTTCCTTCTTGTCCTCTTTGTCTCCTTCTTGTCCTCTTTGTCTCCATGTCCTCTTTGTCTCCTTCTTGTCCTCGTTGTCTCCTTCCTGTCCTCGTTGTCTCCTTCTTGTCCTCGTTTTCTCCTTCCTGTCCTCGTTGTCTCCCTCTTGTCCTTGTGTCTCTTCTTGTCCTCGTTGTCTCCTTCTTGTCCTCGTTGTCTCGTTCTTGTTGTATCCTTTTTGTCCTTGTTGTTTCCTTTCTGTCCTCGTTGTCTCCTTCTTGTCCTCCTTGTTTCCTTCTTGTCCTCGTTGTCTCCTCCTCTCCTTCTTGTACTCTTTGTTTCACTCTTGTCCTTGTTGTCTCCTTCTTGTTCTCGTTATTTCCTTCTTGTCCTCGTCTCCTTCTTGTCCTCGTTGTCTCCCTCTTGTCCTCGTTTCCTTCTTGTCCTTGTTGTCTCCTTGTCCTGTGTACAATCTTTAAAAAATCATTTTAAGTTTTTTGCTGATTTTGTCGAACAGAGAAATGAATTAAAGGTTTTAATTTAAATTTAAAAACAGACCATATAAAATTTGATTTCAGCTGTTTTGGAGTTGCAGTTACCTCTGACACTGAGTGTTTCCCAAAGTGAGGGCCCTGGCCCTCTAGTGGGCCCCTGAGGTACTGCAGGCAGGCCGACACTGACCGAGAACAAAAACCAGATTCTGAAGGACCATGAAGTCCAGATTAAAGGTTTCAAGTCCAAGAAGAATCAGCCAGGAGGTCAGACTCTGATCTGTTTTTAGCCAATGTTATGACAGAAATAGTGTCAGATTATCTGGTGACGGTCTGGACTCATGGGGGTCTTGGTGGGCCCATGGTGTCATGACAGAAATGGTGTCAGATTATCTGGTGACGGTCTGGGCCCACGGGGGTCTTGGTGGGCCCATGGTGTCATGACAGAAATGGTGTCAGATTATCTGGTGATGGTCTGGGCTCAGGGCTCTGCAGTCGGGCCCAGGTTGGTCTAATGAAGAGATCCTGACTCCTGGGGGGGGGGGGGGGCATTAATAATGAAGAATCATCGTGTTCCTTAAATAGCTTCTGGAGCGGCGGCTCATTAGCGTTTTGTTCGCTGTATCAGCTCTCTCTCTCCCTCGCTCGCCCGGTCACCTTCCTGTCCTGACGCTGCAGGCTGAGCAGCTCGTTAAAGCTGCACCGCGAGCTCGCCACTGACTGCTGGCGCTCTCCCATCATGCACTGCAGCAGCGGATTGACCTCAGCCTGACTGAGGGATCGATACCTGGACGGAAACCTGAGCTGCACCCACCTGAACCCTGATCGAGCAGCGTGATCAGACACGACGAGCCGATGCATCACCAGCGGGGGGGGGGGGGGGGGGGGACGGTTCACCTGTTGGGCGGGAGCAGGGGGCGGAGCCAAAGGGTCCAGGGCTCTACATAAAACAATGGCCAGAGATGACTGTGCATTCATCCTGGTGTCTGATTGGCTGATATTTACCTGGAACGAAGTGAAGGGGGGGGGGGCAGCGTGTAGCACTTCCTGTCCCAAAAACCGTAACAGGTCAAAGTTCATGATGAAAACACGCAGAAAATATTTAATGTTTACTTCATCAAAAGTCTTCCACCAACATTCAATTTACACACAACAAAGATATTTTTGATATTCTAACTGATCTTTTTTTTAATCGACTCATTCGTGCGTTTGTGTCCTTCTGTGTCCGTGTTTTCGTGCGTGTTCGTGTGCTTGTGTTTTCGTGTGTTTGTGTTTTCTTGTATGTTCCTGTGTTTGTGATTTTGTGTGTTCTTGTTTCTCGTGCATTCGTGTTTTCCTATTTTTTGTGTGTTTTTTTTGTGTTTTCGTGTTTTTTTCTTGTTTTCATGTGTTCCTGTTTCTTATGTTTTCATGTGTTCCTGTTTCTAATGTTTTCATGTATTCCTGTTTCTCGTGTGTTTGTGTTTTCGTGTATTCCTGTTTCTCGTGTTTTCGTGTATTCCTGTTTCTCGTGTTTTCGTGTATTCCTGTTTCTCGTGTTTTCGTGTATTCCTGTTTCTCGTGTTTTCGTGTGTTCCTGTTTCTCGTGCATTCGTGTTTTTGTTTTTTTTGTTTTTTTGTTTTTTTCTTGTTTTCATGTGTTCCTGTTTCTTATGTTTTTGTGTGTTCCTGTTTCTCGTGTTTTCGTGTGTTCCTGTTTCTCGTGTATTCGTGTATTCCTGTTTCTCGTGTGTTCGTGTATTCCTGTTTCTCGTGTTTTCGTGTGTTCCTGTTTCTCGTGTTTTCGTGTATTCCTGTTTGTCGTGTTTCTTGTGTTTTCGTGTGTTCCTGTTTCTCGTGTTTTCGTGTATTCCTGTTTGTCGTGTTTCTTGTGTTTTCGTGTGTTCCTGTTTCTCGTGTTTCTTGTGTTTTCGTGTGTTCCTGTTTCTCGTGTTTTCGTGTGTTTCTGTTTCTTATGTTTTCGTGTGTTCCTGTTTCTCGTGTGTTCGTGTTTTCGTGTATTTCTGTTTCTCGTGTTTTCGTGTATTTCTGTTTCTCGTGTTTTCGTGTGTTCCTGTTTCTCGTGCATTCGTGTTTTCGGTTTTTTTGTGTTTTTTTGTTTTTTTCTTGTTTTCATGTGTTCCTGTTTCTCGTGTTTTCATGTGTTCCTGTTTCTCGTGTTTTCGTGTGTTCCTGTTTCTCGTGTTTTCGTGCTCCAGCCTCACTCCAGTCGAGCTCGCCCTGCAGACTCGGTCTCTTGACTTTGGGGTGTGAGACAGACTTTGAGCAGGAAGTGAAGGACGAGGATTTAATGTGTCGTCGGTTCATTCATGTGTCCGTCAGCCTCGCTCTGTTCCCACGGAGACAAACAGCTCTCTGACTCCGGTCACCATGACGACACGCTGCCCGTAAAAACAAACCCCCAAAGGTCACGGAGGTCATGGCGAGGTGTCAGGGCTCCTCTGTGATTGGCTGACTCTTGGTCTGTGTGACAGGGGTTCTGGTTCAACACAATCAAATAGGGATGGGCAGCTGGAGGCCCGGGGCCCACAGGCAGCCCTTCACCTCAGTCAGAGCGGTCACAAAGAATCTGAAACATGAAGGAGACTTGACAGCAGCTGTCGGTGACTCACCGTGGAACTACGTTAGCCTACATGTTTCTACTCACCCGGAACTTCCTGTTTTTACAGGAAACAGACTTAACTGTGGTTAAAACCATCTGGACCAGACTGCCCTCCATACAGGACTATCCTGGTCCAGAATCAGCAGGTAAGGTCTCTGCAGACCACCACATCAGCAGGTAAGGTCTCTGCAGACCACCACATCAGCAGGTAAGGTCTCTGCTGACCACCACATCAGCAGATTATGTCTCTGCAGACCACCACATCAACAGGTAAGGTCTCTGCTGACCACCACATCAGCAGATTATTTCTCTGCAGACCACCACATCAACAGGTAAGGTCTCTGCAGACCACCACATCAACAGGTAAGGTCTCTGCTGACCACCACATCAGCAGGTAAGGTCTCTGGAGACCACCACATCAGCAGGGTAAGGTCTCTGCAGACCACCGCATCAACAGGTAAGGTCCCTGCAGACCACCACATCAGGAGGTATGGTCTCTGCAGACCACTACATCAGCAGGTAACATCTCTGCAGACCACCACATCAACAGGTAAGGTCTCTGCTGACCACCACATCAGCAGGTAAGGTCTCTGCAGACCACCACATCAGCAGGTAAGGTCTCTGCTGACCACCACATCAGCAGGTAAGGTCTCTGCTGACCACCACATCAGCAGGTGACGTCTCTGCAGACCACCACATCAACAGGTGACGTCTCTGCAGACCACCACATCAGGACAGACTAAGGCCGTTTTGAATTCCCCTTCTCTACCAGCAGTGCGTACTGATTTTCCCAAAATGTAGTCTGCAGTAAACAGTATGTGAACAAAAGCGAAGTTGTAGTATGTAAAAAATACCTGGATTACGTACTGATTCAGGAAAAAACTCACAGTCTGCATCACCTGCTGTTACCCACAATGCAAAGCGTCTGAATTGAAGATGCCTGAGAGTGGAGCTTCAACAACCGGCAGCACACGAAAATGAATATGCGAGCCACTACTTGCTATCTTTACCTTTTCAACACGGAATAGTGTGTAATAAGTTGTAAAAATGTCTGTTGTTGTTGTTTTCTGTAAACGGTTCGTAACAGTCAGACGGTGGTGTTACGTCCGTCCTGTACCTGCAGCATTATTAGCATGAACCACAGACCAGTCTGACATTTTACCGTTATGTTCTGTATTTCCACCCTAAATGTTCCTGCTTCTCCTCATTCTTTTTTTTTTTTTCAAAGTTATTTTTTTGGGGGCTTTTTATGGCCTTTATTATAAAGGACAGCTGAAGATAGACAGGAAAGCGGGTGAAGAGAGGGGAATGACATGCAGCAAAGGGCTGAGGCCGGGAATCAAACCAGCAGCCGCTGCTGGGGGTTGGCAGCCCCCGTACATGGGGCGGACGCTCTACCAACTGAGCTCCTCATTCTTAATACTGTATTGTGTGTGTGAGGTTTATTCTTGAACTGTTTTTTTTTTCTTTTAAGTGGCTCTAATAAGCCGTCGTACGCCATCACACAAAAATATATAAAATAATTCCCCTCCAAAATAAACCACTGACTGTAAATACTGTGGCTCGGGCCGAGTTACCAAAACAGGGTACACCCCCCCACATCCAGGGGGCGATCATACTCATGCACAGATCAGACAGAGGGGGGAGGGGGGGTCGTAGGTTGCGTAGCTTGTGCAGTTAGCATAAGAGAGAGATACAATAGGTGCAGTAGCAATGGCTGAAAAAAAAGAAAAAGGTCAGAGGAGTGAAAAGTGAAAAAGAAGGGCTATGACCATGAGAGAGCAAAGACCCGGGTCAACATTGGTGTTGCTTTCCGACGGTGGAGGGAACTCCGCCAATTTAAAGACCTGAAAACGGACGCAGATGTCGTCGTCTTTCTGCTGGATAGGTTAGCAACATTAGCTTTGTGGTGCTTCACATAACAGTAACAGCTGTCGGGCATTCATCTTATTGTCTAATCTGACAGAATGTACTGTTGTTGTGATGTTATCAATAATGGCAGTTGAGTTGTCTGACGAGTCAGGGTTACCTTAGCTACGTTGGTCAGCTACGCAGTTTCTATGGCCGTTTCCATGACGATGCACATCCATCAGCTTTCGGGGTGGAGCCAGGGATGAGGTATGAAGGGAGAGGCGGGTCTAAATTCATTTATCAACAACCTCTCCACTCGTTTTCTCCAACAGCGCTGACTACACCTTTAAAATGAAGTTTGGAAAGTAAATCAGCTGTAGCCTACTCCCACTTTGCTCAAAACTGGAAACTAGCGTAGCTACATAATAAACCGAACAGAACAGTCAGACTATATTCAAGTGCAGTAGGCAGTACTTACTACAAACTACTTTCATACGCAGTATGTAGTAGACGAATTTGAAAACGGCCTGACTCCTCCCTCAGGTGAGCAGGGCTGTTTCACACTGAAGTCCTGACGTCTAAACGTCCATCTGTATCTCCAATATATGATTATTAGGGTCCTCGCCCAAGGGGAAGGACCTCTTCTAGAACTAGAAGAGGTTTCTGCAGCTCTGTCCTCCAGACAGAGCAGCAGAAACACATGTCAGTCTAACTTAGAGCAGTTTAAAGGGATGAAAAGAGATGAAACCCTCAAAATGGAGGTCAAGGGGGCATGAGGGACCTGCGACAGAGCGAGGACCGGTCCAACGCTGCAGCTTTAATTCATTTTAATCATTCACGTATGTGCACCTGTTTCTTTCTCTTTAACCCTGTACATGTTCTATTTTATTTCTATTCATGTCCTAACGTAATATAAGCTTTCATTCCAATAGTCAGCCCCTGCCTCTGGGTTTCTGCCCTGTTTTTGTCTTGTTGCTAGTACAGGACACACTGAGGCTAACACACCTGAGCATAGACGATCCTGATCTCTAAGATCTCTGAGTTAGTGGAGCAGCAGTGAAGAGGGGAACGTTCTTTAACATGTTAAAGTTTAAACTGTTTAGTCCTGTTTGAGTTCACACAGTCGTGTTGACAGCAGCTCTGTGACCTTTGACCTCAGAGCAGGTGTCAGATGATCTGCTCAGGAATATCTGTGACCTTTGACCTCATGACCTCCTGGGTTCAAGGATGAACTTTGTGTCCTTCACTCATGTCCTCTCCTTGACTCCTAACTCCTCACAGCGAGAGAGTTAACCCTTCATGGAGTGACAGGTGAGGTCAGGTGACATGTGGAGACAAAGTTTTTATTATTTATTTATTATTAATTATTAATTTGGTCTTTAAAGGAGAAAAAACATGATTTACCGTCGGAGCCTCAGAGAGCAGCTCTGAGCTCAATCGTCTGTTAAAGACACAAACAAATGTAACTAAATAAATAAACATCAAAACTGTTTATGTCATTAAACTAAAGCCTCTGAAACTATTACACAGTTTATTTATGAAACAGCGCCACCTGCTGGACAAAGTAAAGACACACATGGAGGGAAACTGAACACACGCTTCTAAAACCTGACAAAAATCCAACAAACACCTGCAGGAGACAGAAGCCCACAGTTTCCCTCTGCTCCTCAGATCCTGAAAAACATGTTTGACAAAAGAAGGAAAATCTGTGGACAAAGTCCAGAACCAGGCAAGGAGGAGCATGGAGACATGTCAAAAAACTGTTTTAAACTGCTTATAAAACTGTTTTAAACTGTTTAAACTCCAAATAAAACTGTTTATAAGTGTTTAAACTCAAAATATAACTATTTTAAACTGTTTAAACTGCTTATAAAACTGTTTTAAACTGATTAAACTCCAAATAAAACTGTTTTAAACTGTTTAAACTGCTTATAAAACTGTTTTAAACTGTTTAAACTCCAAATATAACTGTTTATAACTGTTTAAACTGCAAATTAAACTGTTTTAAACTGTTTAAACTGCTTATAAAACTGTTTTAAACTGTTTAAACTCCAAATAAAACTGTTTATAAGTGTTTAAACTCAAAATATAACTATTTTAAACTGTTTAAACTGCTTATAAAACTGTTTTAAACTGATTAAACTCCAAATAAAACTGTTTTAAACTGTTTAAACTGCTTATAAAACTGTTTTAAACTGATTAAACTCCAAATAAAACTGTTTTAAACTGTTTAAACTGCAAATATAACTTTCAAATGGTTTAAACTGCAAATAAAACTCTTTCAAATTGTTTAAACCGCAAATAAAGCTGTTTTAAACTGATTAAACTCCAAATAAAACTGTTTTAAACTGTTTAAACTGCTTATAAAACTGTTTTAAACTGATTAAACTCCAAATATAACTGTTTATAACTGTTTAAACTCCAAATATAACTGTTTTAAACTGTTTAAACTGCAAACATAACTTTTAAATGGTTTAAACTGCAAATAAAACTGTTTAAACTCCAAATAAAACTGTTTAAACTCCAAATAAAACTGTTTTAAACTGCAAATATAACTTTCAAATCGTTTAAACTGCAAATAAAACTCTTTTAAATGGTTTAAACTGCAAATAAAACTGTTTAAACTCCAAATAAAACTCTTTTAAATGGTTTAAACTCCAAATAAAACTGTTTAAACTGCAAATAAAACTCTTTTAAATGGTTTAAACTGCAAAAAAACTGTTTATACTCCAAATGAAACTGTTTTAAACTGTTTTTACTCAAAATAAAACTTGATAAAATGAAATTTTAAAAATAAAATAAAATTTTAAACTGTTTAAACTGCAATAAAACTGTTTTAAACTGTTTAAATTCAAAATTTTAAACTGCTTTAACTGCAAAAAAAAAAAAAACTGATCAAAATGGCACAAAGCTTCAGGATAAGGTCATTTTAGCAACAGTTAGCTCCACACTGCACGGTTTTGCAAAAAAACACAGATAAAATATACAAATATTTTATAAAGTATACTAACAAAATGATCACAAAAACACATCTGACTGTTTTTACTCTGCTCTGTGGTGGATTTAATAAAACTGTAGAGAATCAAACTTCCACAGCTCTGACATTTCTACAGTTTATTCAAGTTTAATGTTCATCCTGGTTTGTTCACATCCATCCACTGACGCTGTGAGGTTTTCTAAATCTCACTTTTCTCTGATGGATCCGAGTTTCCTCGTTGGAGAAAAACCTCCCTGTTAGTTTATTTTAGAGTCAAACCCTGAAATACAACAGTCAAATTTAAACCATGTGCCACATATAACATCATCAAACTGAAGAGAATAGCTCATGCAAACAGATTTTTATTGGTTTAACTTGATTTTATGTTCTTATCTATTTTAAACATTTGTTATTTTCCCTCTGCTGTGCTGTGTAAGAGTGATTTCCTCTTTGGAGTTTCATTTCTGATCCAAACAGACTTTTCCACTGAAGCTCTGCAGATAAAAACCTGAAGAGCGTCTCTGTAACACTCCTGTAAACAGAACCAGACACTTCACCAAACCCTACGAGCCCAGGAGCTTCGATGTTTGACAACAACGTCACCACGAGAGTTTAAAAAGTGGATATTGGGAGAAAGAGAGTGAAGCAAGCTGGAGACACAGGGGCTGATTTAATGAAACTGTCCCGTCTTACATCACAGAAATTTATTGATTTATTTTGAACATATTAACAAAAATATATACAAAACAAAAAAATTAGAGAAAATAATAAGAAAGCAGAGAAACAATTATTTAATATTCATCAGAAGTTACAATGTTCATGCTCAAAAAGGAAGAAGTCAAACTTACCTGCTCCTCTTAATCTGTTACAGATTTAACTAAAGTTCCTCCTCTGAGCTCCAACAGACTGATCATGAAGCAAATATGGACTTATGAAATCTATTTAAGCATTCACCTACCTATTTTATACACCTATAAATACCTCTCTACCAACTGATTACCATATCCATATATACTTTAACACCACACCTATACATAAAACTGATTTAGCTCCTGCTCTGCTTCAGATCATCCAGACTGCTCCATATTTTGACTCCTTCTGTTATTAATGTTACACAAAAACTCCTCATTGTTGTTCTTATGTTTAGATTTTAAAATTTAACTTTTATTTAACATTAACTTATATTTACCACCTCTGTCAGAGAAAATGTCGTTTTTATTTATTATTTGTGCCGTTTTCAATTCTACTAAAATCAAGAAATGTAAAATTCTTGACTGTAAGAAAAGTTGATTTGACGTACATCGATAAAAATGAAAATCTGCAGATATCTACAACAAAGTTTATAAACCCTGAAGGGAAACCAAATCCTTAACCGGAGTCTTTAAAAACATTTTAAACAACAAATCACAAACTGTTAAATAACAAACTGATAAATCACAAACTGATAAATCAAACTGATAAATTACAAACTGATAAATCTCAAACTGATAAATCAAACTGATAAATCACAAACTGATAAATCACAAACTGATAAATCTCAAACTGATAAATCAAACTGATAAATCACAAACTGATAAATCACAAACTGATAAATCTCAAACTGATAAATCATAAACTGATAAATCACAAACTGATAAATCACAAACTGATAAATCTCAAACTGATAAATCAAACTGATAAATCTCAAACTGATAAATCAAACTGATAAATCTCAAACTGATAAATCAAACTGATAAATTACAAACTGATAAATCTCAAACTGATAAATCAAACTGATAAATCATAAACTGATAAATCTCAAACTGATAAATCACAAACTGATAAATCACAAACTGATAAATCAAACTGATAAATCACAAACTGACAAATCTCAAACTGAATAATCATAAACTGATAAATCACAAACTGATAAATCACAAACTGATAAATCAAACTGATAAATCACAAACTGATAAATCTCAAACTGATAAATCACAAACTGATAAATCTCAAACTGATAAATCATAAACTGATAAATCACAAACTGATAAATCACAAACTGATAAATCTCAAACTGATAAATCTCAAACTGATAAGTGATAAACTGATAAATCTCAAACTGATAAATCAAACTGATAAATCAAACTGATAAATGATAAACTGAAAATCTCAAACTGATAAATCTCAAACTGATAAATCATAAACTGATAAATCATAAACTTATAAATCTCAAACTGATGAATCACAAACTGATAAATCAAACTGATAAATCACAAACTGATAAATCAAACTGATAAATAACTGATAAATGATAAACTGATAAATCTCAAACTGATAAATCACAAACGGATAAATCAAACTGATAAATCTCAAACTGATAAATCACAAACTGATAAATCACAAACTGATAAATCTCAAACTGATAAATCTCAAACTGATAAGTGATAAACTGATAAATCTCAAACTGATAAATCAAACTGATAAATCAAACTGATAAATGATAAACTGAAAATCTCAAACTGATAAATCTCAAACTGATAAATCATAAACTGATAAATCATAAACTTATAAATCTCAAACTGATGAATCACAAACTGATAAATCAAACTGATAAATCACAAACTGATAAATCAAACTGATAAATAACTGATAAATGATAAACTGATAAATCTCAAACTGATAAATCACAAACTGATAAATCAAACTGATAAATCTCAAACTGACAAATCACAAACTGATAAATCACAAACTGTTAAATCACAAACTGTTAAATCTAAAACTTATAAACTTCAAACTGATAAATCTCAAACTGATAAATCACAAACTGATAAATCAAACTTATAAATCTCAAACTGATGAATCACAAACTGATAAATCAAACTGATAAATCACAAACTGATAAATCAAACTGATAAATAACTGATAAATGATAAACTGATAAATCTCAAACTGATAAATCACAAACTGATAAATCTCAAACTGATAAATCACAAACTGATAAATCATAAACTGATAAATCTCGAACTGATAAATCACAAACTGATAAATCAAACTGATAAATCACAAACTGATAAATCAAACTTATAAATCTCAAACTGATAAATCACAAACTGATAAATCACAAACTGATAAATCAAACTGATAAATCACAAACTGATAAATCACAAACTAATAAATAAAACTGATAAATCTCAAACTGATAAATCACAAACTGATAAATCACAAACTGATAAATCTCAAACTGATAAATCACAAACTGATAAATAAAACTGATAAATCACAAACTGATAAATCACAAACTGATAAATCACAAACTGATAAATCTCAAACTGATAAATCACAAACTGATAAATCAAACTTATAAATCTCAAACTGATAAATCACAAACTGATAAATCAAACTTATAAATCTCAAACTGATAAATCACAAACTGATAAATCTCAAACTGATAAATCAAACTGATAAATCAAACTGATAAATCACAAACTGATAAATCACAAACTGATAAATCAAACTGATAAATCACAAACTGATAAATCACAAACTGATAAATAAAACTGATAAATCTCAAACTGATAAATCTCAAACTGATAAGTGATAAACTGATAAATCTCAAACTGATAAATCACAAACTGATAAATCAAACTGATAAATGATAAACTGAAAATCTCAAACTGATAAATCTCAAACTGATAAATCATAAACTGATAAATCTCAAACTGATAAATCACAAACTGATAAATCAAACTGATAAATCTCAAACTGATAAATGATAAACTGATAAATCACAAACTGAAAAATCACAAACTGATAACTCAAACTGATAAATCTCAAACTGACAAATCACAAACTGATAAATCACAAACTGTTAAATCACAAACTGTTAAATCTAAAACTTATAAACTTCAAACTGATAAATCTCAAACTGATAAATCACAAACTGATAAATCTCAAACTTATAAATCAAACTGATAAATCAAACTTATAAATCTCAAACTGATGAATCACAAACTGATAAATCAAACTGATAAATCACAAACTGATAAATCAAACTGATAAATAACTGATAAATGATAAACTGATAAATCTCAAACTGATAAATCACAAACTGATAAATCACAAACTGATAAATCTCAAACTGATAAATCACAAACTGATAAATCATAAACTGATAAATCTCGAACTGATAAATCACAAACTGATAAATCAAACTGATAAATCACAAACTGATAAATCAAACTTATAAATCTCAAACTGATAAATCACAAACTGATAAATCACAAACTGATAAATCAAACTGATAAATCACAAACTGATAAATCACAAACTAATAAATAAAACTGATAAATCTCAAACTGATAAATCACAAACTGATAAATCACAAACTGATAAATCACAAACTGATAAATAAAACTGATAAATCTCAAACTGATAAATCTCAAACTGATAAATCACAAACTGATAAATCTCAAACTGATAAATCTCAAACTGATAAATCACAAACTGATAAATAAAACTGATAAATCTCAAACTGATAAATCACAAACTGATAAATCAAACTTATAAATCTCAAACTGATAAATCACAAACTTATAAATCACAAACTGATAAATCTCAAACTGATAAATCAAACTGATAAATCAAACTGATAAATCACAAACTGATAAATCACAAACTGATAAATCAAACTGATAAATCACAAACTGATAAATCACAAACTGATAAATAAAACTGATAAATCTCAAACTGATAAATCAAACTAATAAATCTTAAACTGATAAATCACAAACTGATAAATCACAAACTTATAAATCACAAACTGATAAATCTCAAACTGATAAATCACAAACTTATAAATCACAAACTGATAAATCACAAACTGATAAATCACAAACTGATAAATCACAAACTGATAAATCAAACTTATAAATCTCAAACTTATAAATCTCAAACTTATAAATCACAAACTGATAAATCACAAACTGATAAATCAGAAAAATTAATAAATCACAAACTGATAAATCAAACTTATAAATCTCAAACTGATAAATCAAACTTATAAATCTCAAACTTATAAATCTCAAACTTATAAATCACAAACTGATAAATCTCAAACTGATAAATCACAAACTGATAAATCACAAACTTATAATTCCACAAACTGATAAATCTCAAACTGATAAATCACAAACTGATAAATCACAAACTTATAAATCTCAAACTGATAAATCTCAAACTGCTGAATCACAAACTGATAAATCAAACTGATAAATCACAAACTGATAAATCAAACTGATAAATCTCAAACTGATAAATCACAAACTGATAAATCACAATCTGATAAATCAGAAAAATTAATAAATCACAAACTGATAAATCAAACTTATAAATCTCAAACTGATAAATCAAACTTATAAATCTCAAACTTATAAATCTCAAACTTATAAATCTCAAACTGATAAATCAAACTTATAAATCTCAAACTGATAAATCACCAACTTATAAATCACAAACTGATAAATCAAACTGATAAGTCACAAACTGATGAATCACAAACTGATAAATCTCAAACTGATGAATCACAAACTGATAAATCAAACTGATAAATCACAAACTGATAAATCACAAACTGATAAATCAAACTGATAAATCTCAAACTGATAAATCACAAACTGATAAATCAAAAAACTGATAAATCAAACTGATAAATCTCAAACTGATAAATCACAAACTTATAAATCACAAACTGATAAATCAAACTGATAAATCACAAACTGTTGAATCTCAAACTGATAAATCTCAAACTGATGAATCACAAACTGATAAATCAAACTGATAAATCACAAACTGATAAATCACAAACTGATAAATCAAACTGATAAATCACAAACTGATAAATCACAAACTGATAAATCACAAACTGTTGAATCTCAAACTGATAAATCTCAAACTGATGAATCACAAACTGATAAATCAAACTGATAAATCACAAACTGATAAATCACAAACTGATAAATCACAAACTGATAAATCACAAACTGATAAATCAAACTGATAAATCTCAAACTGATAAATCACAAACTGATAAATCAAAAAACTGATAAATCAAACTTATAAATCACAAACTGATAAATCAAACTGATAAATCACAAACTGATGAATCTCAAACTGATAAATCTCAAACTGATGAATCACAAACTGATAAATCAAACTGATAAATCTCAAACTGATGAATCACAAACTGATAAATCAAACTGATAAATCTCAAACTGATAAATCTCAAACTGATAAATCAAACTGATAAATCAAACTGATAAATCTCAAACTGATAAATCAAACTGATAAATCAAACTGATAAATCTCAAACTGATAAATCAAAGGGATAAATGATAAACTGGTGTATCTACTTCTGAAAACATTCAACGCCATGACGACGCACAGTTAGCTTAGCATCATCACACGTGGAGTCCCTCAGGGGTGACGACCTTCCATTTTTCATTAATAACATGAGCGAGGGATCACAAATGTTGAGATGCTGATGGGAGTTACCTGGTGATCTGACTGTACCTGTTAGGGGCGGAGCTTATCCCACTGACTATGAGTGAAGCAGAGATACACCCTGTGAAGGAAACCAGAGAACCTGGATGAACCCACACACGCACCAGGAGAAGATAAACTCCACACAGAGAGACCTCACTGACGGGAGGTAGACTAGAGAAAGTGCAGAGTCCTGAAGGTCCAGCTGCTCCGGCCAAACAGGATACAGGAAATGGCAAACAGGAAGCGGACAGGTGGAGGTCCTACATCAGTGTTTAATTAATCTGGACTAATAACCCTCGGCTCTCTCAGAGCTCAGCACAGGACATGACCTGGGCAGGGGGCGGGGTCAACGTGGGCGGGGCTTCAATCGTCAGGTAGATCCATCACCTGTGACGGAGAGAGACAACAGTAAAACAGAGGCATCAGAAAACAACGCAAACCTTTCAGAACCACATCTGATAGCTGATTGGACGATTGTTCCATCAATCAATCTTTATTACGAGCCAATCAGATGATGCCCTAGGCGAGTGCTGCACTGGGTTAAAGAATGAGAAGCATCTGTAAACAATCAAACTCATCATTTAATACAGCAGTCTGGTCCAGACCTGGAGGCTGTTAGCATCTATGCTAACGTCTGAACGAGCACTTCCTACGGTAAAGGACTCTGATTGGGCCGTCATGACAGAGAATCAGGAGGATCCAGCTGCACTGCACAGTGAGCTCTGTGGGCCTGGAACTGAGGGACAAGCTTTCTGAGCAGGAGGTCCTGAACCAGTTCCACCTGAGGGTCCACCTGGTCCGTCTTGGTCTTGGTCTCGGGTTCAGAGTCAAAGAGCCGGACCATCAGGGGGTCTGAGGAGCAGACGTGAACATGAGGTCCATCTCACAGAGTCCAGGTCGGACTTTCTGCTGCTGCTGGTCCTCCAGGACACTGAAGAGCTCTTCACACTCCCCTTTGAGAACAGGCTATAGGAGAGTCCAGGTGTCAGACCCCGTGAGACTCCGTCAGCGCTGTATTTTCTTTAGGTTTTGATTTTCTCATCCAGCTCACAAAAATCAAAACCTAAAAAAACCACAGAGCTGCAGCTTCAGGAGAGGAGCCGCCCGAGACCACCGGAGACCACTGGAGACAGACCATAAAACTACAGTCTGACCTACAGCACGGGCTTTTATTCTGAAAGGAACTTCCTGTTTAACAAGCTTTTATTCTGAAAGGAACTTCCTGTTTAACAAGCTCACCTGAGGTCCACGGGGCAGACGGCGATGTCCTCCTCGAACACTGCAGGACGCTGACGCAGACGCAGACGCTGTCCTGCAGAGACAAACAAAAACCATGGCAACTGTTTGTTTACTGATGTCAGAGTAAACAACATCGGTCTGTAGACCACCATCCATCCATCGGTCTGTAGACCACCATCCATTGGTCTCAGGCTAACACAGCAAATGCTAACCACAGTGTGATAGCCTCAGCTTAGCGACCGTCTTGGTTAACGTTAGCATAAATAGATGAGCCTGGTTTGAGTAAAGACTGACTCTGTTCACACAGCTGTTTAAACTCCTCCTGATGCTCACAGTGAAGTTCATCCTTCACACTTAAATAATTAAACTGTTGTGTTGATCCACAAACCAACAGCTCCCTGAACACCACGAGTTTACGTTCATCAGCTGATGAACAGGTTTACTGTCTAACATCGTGTTCTGGACAAATGTCCAAAAATATCCTCAAAGCCTTAAAAACTGTTTTACAGAACATCTCTGTAAATCTGTTAGTGAACCTGAGCGCACACAGAAGACTCACCTGAATCTGCAGGTCACCCCCCCCACAGGTGTGGACCATCAGTCCTTAGATCATGATGACATCATCAGTCAGAGCCAATCAGCATCAAGAGCCTGCAGCACAGAGGATGAAGAGCATCATCATCATCATCATCATCATCAGAGCAGCAGATCACCGAGGTCTCAGATCAGCCTGTTTCACTTTAATTATGGTTTTAATTCTTTTTAAAGATCCTTCTGTGGAAACAACGGCACAAATCAATAAAAAGGTCTGTGCTCCACCTCCCCGACACAGTGAAAACAACGTCAACAAAACATGTTTACACCCCTGCTCACTGGAGAGATGTCAGCTGTAGAGATGTCGGCGGTAGAGATATCAGCTGTAGAGATGTCAGCTGGAGAGATGTCAGCTGGGGAGATGTCAGCTGGAGAGATGTCAGCTGGAGAGATGTCAGCTGTAGATATCAGTTGTAGAGATGTCAGCTGTAGAGATGTCAGCTGGAGAGATGTCAGCTGGAGAGATGTCAGCTGGAGAGATATTAGCTGTAGAGATGTCAGCTGTAGAGATGTCAGCTGTAGAGATGTCAGCAGTAGAGATGTCAGCAGTAGAGATGTCAGCTGTAGAGATGTCAGCAGTAGAGATGTCAGCAGTAGAGATGTCAGCTGTAGAGATATCAGCTGTAGAGATGTCAGCTGGAGAGATGTCAGCTGTAGAGATGTCAGCTGTAGAGATGTCAGCAGTAGAGATGTCAGCAGTAGAGATGTCAGTTGTAGATATCAGCTGTAGAGATGTCAGCTGGAGAGATGTCAGCTGTAGAGATGTCAGCTGTAGAGATATTAGCTGTAGAGATGTCAGCTGTAGATATCAGTTGTAGAGATGTCAGCTGGAGAGATGCCAGCTGGAGAGATGTCAGCAGGAGAGATGTCAGCTGGAGAGATGCCAGCAGGAGAGATGTCAGCTGGAGAGACGTCAGCTGGAGAAATATCAGCTGTAGAGATGTCAGCTGTAGAGATGTCAGCTGGAGAGATGTCAGCTGGAGAGATATCAGCTGGAGAGATGTCAGCTGGAGAGATGTCAGCTGGAGAGATGTCAGCTGTAGAGATGTCAGCTGTAGAGATGTCAGCGGTAGAGATGTCAGCTCACTGGAGAGATGTCAGCTCACTGGAGAGATGTCAGCTGGAGAGATATCAGCTGGAGAGATGTCAACTGGAGAGATGTCAGCTGTAGAGATATTAGCAGGAGAGATGTCAGCTGGAGAGACGTCAGCTGGAGATATATCAGCTGGAGAGATGTCAGCCATAGAGATGTCAGCTGGAGAGATATTAGCAGGAGAGATGTCAGCTGTAGAGATGTCATCTGGAGATATATCAACTGGGGAGATGTCAGCTGTAGAGATGTCAGCTGGAGAGATATTAGCAGGAGAGATGTCAGCTGTGGAGATGTCATCTGGAGATATATCAACTGGGGAGATGTCAGCTGTAGAGATGTCAGCTGGAGAGATATCAGCTGGAGAGATGTCAGCTGTAGAGATGTCCGCTGTAGAGATGTCAGCTCACTGGAGAGATGTCAGCTATAGATGTATCAGCTGGAGAGATGTCAGCTGGAGAGATATCAGCTGGAGAGATGTCAACTGGAGAGATGTCAGCTGTAGAGATATTAGCAGGAGAGATGTCAGCTGGAGAGACGTCAGCTATAGATGTATCAGCTGGAGAGATGTCAGCTGTAGAGATATTAGCAGGAGAGATGTCAGCTGGAGAGATGTCAGCTGGAGATATATCAGCTGGAGAGATGTCAGCTATAGATGTCAGCTGTAGAGATGTCAGCTGTAGAGATGTCAGCTGTAGAGATATTATCAGGAGAGATGTCAGCTAGAGAGATGTCAGCTGGAGATATATCAGCTGTAGAGGTGTCAGCTGGAGAGATGTCAGCTGGAGATATGTCAGTTGGAGAGATATCAGCTGTAGAGATGTCCGCTGAAGAGATGTCAGCTGGAGAGATGTCAGCTGGAGAGATGTCAGCTGGAGAGATGTCAGTTGGAGAGATGTCAGCTGGAGAGATGTCAACTGGAAGAGATGTCAGCTGTAGAGATGTCAGCTGGAGAGACGTCAGCTGGAGATATATCAGCTGGAGAGATGTCAGCTATAGAGATGTCAGCTGGAGAGATGTCAACTGGAGAGATGTCAGCTGTAGAGATATTAGCAGGAGAGATGTCAGCTGGAGAGATGTCAGCTGGAGATATATCAGCTGGAGAGATGTCGGCTGAAAAGAGATGTCAGCTGGAGAGATGTCAGCTGGAGAGATATCAGCTGGAGAGATGTCAGCTGTAGAAATGCCAGCTGGAGAAATGTCAGCTGTAGAGATGTCAGCTGGAGAGATGTCAGCTGGAGAGATATCAGCTGGAGAGATGTCAGCTGGAGAGATGTCAGCGGTAGAGATGTCAGCTGGAGAGATGTCAGCTGGAGGGATGTCAGCTGGAGAGATGTCAGCGGTAGAGATGTCAGCTGGAAAGATGTCAGCTGGAGAGATGTCAGCTGGAGAGATGCCAGCTCACTGGAGAGATGTCAAATGGAGAGATGTCAGCTGTAGAGATATCAGCTGGAGAGATGTCAACTGGAGAGATGTCAGCTGTAGAGATATTAGCAGGAGAGATGTCAGCTGGAGACACGTCAGCTGGAGATATATCAGCTGGAGAGATGTCAGCTGGAGAGATATCAGCTGGAGAGATGTCAGCTGTAGAAATGTCAGCTGTAGAGATGTCAGCTGTAGAGATATTATCAGGAGAGATGTCAGCTGGAGAGATGTCAGCTGGAGATATATCAGCTGTAGAGCTGTCAGCTGGAGAGATGTCAGCTGGAGATATGTCAGTTGGAGAGATATCAGCTGTAGAGATGTCCGCTGTAGAGATGTCAGCTGTAGAGATGCCAGCTCACTGGAGAGATGTCAGCTGGAGAGATGTCAGCTGTAGAGATATCAGCTGGAGAGATGTCAGCTGTAGAGATGTCAGCTGTAGAGATATTAGCAGGAGAAATGTCAGCTGGAGCATTGTCAGCTGGAGATATATCAGCTGGAGAGGTGTCAGCTGAAAAGAGATGTCAGCTGGAGAGATGTCAGCTGGAGAAATGCCAGCTGGAGAAATGTCAGCTGGAGAGATGTCAGATGGAGAGATGTCAGCTGGAGAGATATCAGCTGGAGTGATGTCAGCTGTAGAAATACCAGCTGGAGAAATGTCAGCTGGAGAGATGTCAGCTGTAGATATTTCAGCTGGAGAGAAATCAGCTGTAGAGATGTCCGCTGTATTGATGTCAGCTGGAGAGATGTCAGCTGGAGAGATGTCAGCTGGAGAGATGTCAGTTGGAGAGATGTCAGCTGGAGTGATGCCAGCAGGAGAGATGCCAGCAGGAGAGATGTCAGCTGGAGAGATATCAGCTGGAGAGATGTCAACTGGAGAGATGTCAGCTGTAGAGATATTAGCAGGAGAGATGTCAGCTATAGATATATCAGCTGGAGAGATGTCAGCTGGAGAGATGTCAGCTGGAGAGATATTAGCTGGAGAGATGTCAGCAGGAGAGATGTCAGATGGAGAGATGCCAGCTCACTGGAGAGATGTCAGCTGGAGAGATGTCAGCTGTAGAGATGTCAACTGGAGAGATGTCAGCTGTAGAGATATTAGCAGGAGAGATGTCAGCTGGAGAGACGTCAGCTGGAGATATATCAGCTGGAGAGATGTCAGCTATAGAGATGTCAGCTGGAGAGATGTCAGCTGTAGAGATATTAGCAGGAGAGATGTCAGCTGGAGAGATGTCAGCTGGAGATATATCAGCTGGAGAGATGTCAGCTGGAGAGATGTCAGCTGGAGAGATATCAGCTGTAGAGATGTCCGCTGTAGAGATGTCAGCTGTAGAGATGCCAGCTCACTGGAGAGATGTCAGCTGGAGAGATGTCAGCTGGAGAGATGTCAGCTATAGAGATGTCAGCTGGAGAGATGTCAGCTGTAGAGATATTAGCAGGAGAGATGTCAGCTGGAGAGATGTCAGCCGGAGATATATCAGCTGTAGAGATGTCAGCTGGAGAGATGTCAGCTGGAGAGATGTCAGCTGGAGAGATATCAGCTGTAGAGATGTCCGCTGTAGAGATGTCAGCTGTAGAGATGCCAGCTCACTGGAGAGATGTCAGCTGGAGAGATGTCAGCTGTAGAGATATCAGCTGGAGAGATGTCAACTGGAGAGATGTCAGCTGTAGAGATATTAGCAGGAGAGATGTCAGCTGGAGAGACGTCAGCTGGAGATATATCAGCTGGAGAGATGTCAGCTATAGAGATGTCAGCTGGAGAGATGTCAACTGGAGAGATGTCAGCTGTAGAGATATTAGCAGGAGAGATGTCAGCTGGAGAGATGTCAGCTGGAGATATATCAGTTGGAGAGATGTCAGCTGAAAAGAGATGTCAGCTGGAGAGATGTCAGCTGGAGAGATATCAGCTGTAGAGATGTCAGCTGTAGAAATGCCAGCTGGAGAAATGTCAGCTGGAGAGATGTCAGCTGGAGAGATATCAGCTGGAGAGATGTCAGCTGTAGAAATGCCAGCTGGAGAAATGTCAGCTGGAGAGATGTCAGCTGTAGATATGTCAGCTGGAGAGATGCCAGCTCACTGGAGAGATATCAGCTGGAGAGATATGAGCTGGAGAGATGTCAACTGGAGAGATGTCAGCTGTAGAGATATAAGCTGGAGAGATGTCAGCTGGAGAGATGTCAGCTGGAGATATATCAGCTGTAGAGATGTCAGCTGTAGAGATGTTAGAGATGTTGCAGAGCAGTATTTCAATCTCACATCATCATCATCCCCCTCGTCACAGTAAAACACAAAAATCACAAGTTATAAAATCTCATTGAAAACTTTAACACCCCCTCAAATACCGGCGTGTTGCCCTGCCCTAGACGGGAGGTGTTCTGAACCCCATTTAACAATCATGCAGTTTAAGGTTTTCCTCTTTATTTCTTATCAGTTTCAGTCTTAACCATGCAGACATTAATCAGAGAAGCAAGTTAATATTCTTCTGGATCATTCGGCTGGGTGATAATTGAAGATTTAAAGTTATTTCTTGTGATATTTTGTCCGTTGGTCCGTCAGCAGTCGCTAGGTCAGCTGTAGGGCTGTGCAGTTAGCTGGATTATAGCTGAAACCCGTTACGGAGAGGAAACCACGACTCTCCCAGGAAAGACGACCATCCCAGAAAAGAGACCATACCCGGGGGGGGCGGTGTGGCTTAACCTGTTAGTTAACCTGACTAACTAACGTCCCGGGCGTGACTTGAGAGACAGTCAGCTGAGAGATGTCAGCTGAGAGGCTGAAGATGTCCAGACTGTAGAGATCATTATAGAGATGTCAGGCTGGAGAGAGATGTCAGCTGTAGAGATATATAGTTGGAGAGATGTCAGCCGGGAAAGATGTCAGCCGAGACAGGTCAGCTGGAGAGATATCAGCTGTAGAGATGTCAGCTGGAGAAATGCCAGCTGGAGAGATATCAGCTGTAGAGATGTCCGCCTGTAGAGATGTCAGCTGTAGAGATGCCAGTCAGAGAGAGAGAGGGCGGACCTCCGTCCTCGTCCTCTGTGTCTCAGGAGCGAGGAAGCAGCGAGTATCAGCTGGAGAGATGTCAGCTCTTCTGGTAGATCAGCTCGGCTGTATATTAGAGATGTTGCAGAGCAGTATTTCCCTCCCATTTCAATCTCACATCATCATCATCCCCCGCCACAGATGGACCCCAGGTCACATTTATTTAAAGGATAAATCAACATGTCAGCTGGAGAGATGTCAGCTGGAGATATATCAGCTGTAGAGATGTCAGCTGTAGAGATGTTAGGGTGTTGCAGAGCAGTATTTCAATCTCACATCATCATCATCCCCACAATCACAGTAAAACACAAAATCTGAGTTATAAAATCTCATTGAAAACTTTAGGACTAAATCATGTGTTCATGTCCTGTCTACAACCCCCTGATATAAGAACAGCCCCTCCTCTTCCTCTATCTTTAGCCACAGTAAACACTAGAGCACAGAGATGGAGGACCTTGGTGACCTGTGGGAGCACAGCACCAAGTCACCCCGAGACCTTTCTCCTTCATGGACTCAGTTTTTGAAGTGGACTCGTTCAGGACGGCCTGTCACATCAATCACATCATTACTCTGTCAGGACTCATTTAGAGCTCACACACCTGCTGACACTCAGCACGCTGTGCACGCGCACACAGCGTCAGATCACCTGCAGGTGAACAGGTGGGTTTAGGTGACATTTACCCCTTTACTCTTCAACACCATCCAGTCACCTTAAGTAAGAGTCTGAGTAACCCAGCTGTAATTAGTTATTTAAATTTGTTTTAACCCAGCTGTAACTGTCTTGGCTGTATTATGTCATTTTATGTTATCTGGGTATTTTGTTTGTTTTGAGTCTCATGCCCTTTAAGGGTCAATATGGTTTTACGACAGTCAGCTGACTTACGGCACATCTGAACGTTTGAACTGTCCAACTGCAGCTGTTCGGGGTCAGCGTCAGCGCGCGCATCTCAGCAGAGGAAACGTCTGCTGAGCTGCAGGTGGGTGTGCCTAATATTCTGTCCAGTGTTTGAAAAATAAGTTCTTTATAAATGTGACAGTAAGACGGGATTTAACCATAAGCACGAGTAGATGATGTGGCGTAGAAACAGGCGCAGAAACTTTATACACGAATTTAATTTGAGCTAACGTGCTAACGCCAAGGCTAACTAGCTCGTTCATGGCGGTATTCCTGTCACTGACCGATCTGTTTTTATTTTGAACACATGAGCATCAGAGGCATTTGCAGCCCTGTGACTGTTTTTTTTTTTTTTGATTATCACAGCAGGTAGGCACGGGTTTATGTTGTTTAAATATGATGCTGCTCTTATATTTTAGGACTAAATCATGTGTTCATGTCCTGTCTACAACCCCCTGATATAAGAACAGCCCTCCTCTATCTTTTAGCCACAGTAAACACCAGAGCACAGAGATGGAGGACCTTGGTGACCTGTGGTATGCAGATAAAATCTATACGATCACATTTGCTGAGTATATGTTACAGATATTGTTTTATGATGAAATATTGTGCCATAAAATATGAGAGAAATTGTCTCCTGAGCTGCAGATATGAGCCCAGCAGACCAAGAGCGGTCTGTGTGATCGAGGCTTCCTGCACCATTAACTCCAAAGTCAGAAACAGGACAGTCCAGCAGAGAAGCACACACAAACATAAGAGCTCTCTAAAAGCGCTTTAGTTCATTTTATTTTTGCTGGACAGCAAATCTTTTCTTTATGGACAGTTAAAGGACACTGTTACATTTTTTTGTTGAGGACTATTCAAATGTATTTTCATTTTGGACTGAGAAAGGACTCAAAACTAAAAGTCATAACTGGCCAGGTACAGTTCATCACTGCATTTGTATGCAACATTGAGTTTACTGCCCAGGGAAAAAGGGTTTTTGATTATATATTTTTATGCTCTGATTATATTTTGACGGATATATGAGATGCATTCCAGTCCAGCAAATGTAAATAAAATCTGGATGTGATAGTAAACTGCTATCAGGACTCTGAGTGAATTCTGCTTGTTGGTTTCATCTGCACACTTTGGACAAAATATAATAGAATATATTATATTACATTAAAATATAATATGTTATTAATATTTGATAATAAAATATAATACAGTATAACACATAATAAAATATAAGATTAGATATGTTAATACCATTGAATATAATATAACACATATTAACATCCATTCATTATCCAAACAGCATATGCTTATCCGTATGACCCCTCTAGGCCACCATAGGCTTCTGGAGCAAGTAATAAAAATATCCAGACTGTTAGCAATAAAATGATGAACATATTTAAGAAATCAAACCCTGTTTTAAATCATGATGTGTTTTATTGATTGAAAACGTGCAGACAGGCAGCAGAGGAAGAATAAAGAGTTGATGAATAAGTCAGACAGAGCTCATGTCTTAAATAATCCTCTCACTCTGAGACTCTGTCAGCGGCTCCCTCACTGTGATGCTGCTTTAAAAACACTCTGATCAGACAAACTGATTAACGATCACACCGCTGTTACAGCCTCTCAAGTCACCGTGCTGACTGGTGACCAATAACCTCTGTGGTTACCATGGTAACAACAGGTGTTGACAGCAACAGGAGTTCCTGTGATTTTTTTTTAATAACTGGATTTGATCCAGATTATCAAAAATGTCTGGAGCTGAAATATAAACAAAGAAATATAAACTCATTAGGCTGGCTGTCACCAGTTAGCATGGTCACCAAATGAAGCGTAACACCAGTCACACTTGTGGTTTGAACAGATACGAAAATAAAACTGCTTTTGCACAGAAACATTTTATAAAGAGGTTTCATGGAGCTGTAATAAAGTCATCAACAGTTTGTGTTTTTCTGATCGAGGCTGTTTTTACCAAATTCACACATGTGGACGAGATTATTTCAGAAAACACTAGAAAAAGGTTAAAGATGGCCGCCTACATGAAGAAGTGTGTCAGTGAAAGGTCAGGCCGTGGTGAAACAGCAGCCTGTAAATGTAGAAGCTCCAGGTGATGTTGGTCACAGGTCAGTCTGACAGTGTTACGCTTTAAAGAGTGACCATGTTAAATGGAGTCTCCAGCTGCTGTTTTACATCAGTGTTCTTCTTTTAATCAGTGTTCTGAATATTTTCTGACGTTTGGTCACTGAGCGTCCAAACAAAGATACGCTCGTTAGCACAACCTCCATTTTAGAGAGACGTTCAGCGGCCAACATGATGAACTTCAGGACTCAGAGACACAGATCAGCTCGCGCACCATTTAGTTTGTTACACCTGGACAGATGCAGCATTTGTCTGGACAGTTAAAAATCAGAATCTAGAGCACAGAAGGAAATTCTCTACAAATATCACTGAGCAGGTCCCCCTCTCTGACTCTGTCCACTGTCTCTGTCTGTCCAATAAAGACATTTAGAGACAGAAAAGTCCATATCTCTGAGGACGGAGCTTCAGTCAAACAAAATCTGTGACGGACAAAGACTGCAGGTCAGAGCAGAAACAACAAGAAACCACAACCAAGCAAAGAAGTTCCAGCTGAGCAGAACTCTCCATCATTTAGTTCAGATCAGAATAAAGGACATTCAAGTCTGAGCTTTGATTTGATCAGTCAGGGTCAGTGTTGGGAAGTTACTTTAAAAAAGTAGTGTTTGCTCGTTACTCGTTACTTCTGAAAAAAAGTAACTTGTTACTTTACTTAGTTATCCTTTATGAAAAGTAACTTTTCACATTACTCATTACTTTTAAATTGCTCGACTTTGGACTGAACCCCAGATCTGTTCCTAAATGTGAAAGCCTACAAAAAGTTCTGCTACAGAGAACATAACAGTTTTTTCTTTTGTGCTCTTTATTTACAAATTGTCACATACCCTGTGGAATCAGAGCTCCTGTCCAGAGTTTCCACATTTCATTTTTCCACGCAGCGACAACAATGGCGGCGTACGGTGTAGCATATGTGCTGATGAAGCTAGTGACCCTGCTATCCCTGTTACAGCAAAATCTCCTTCTTCTCAATCACCACCGAGTTGAACAAACAATTATCGAGGACACATTACAGCACTTTATGATCACTTTATCACAATCTCTGTTTACAACTTTTGGCGTAAGTGCACATGCCCACTGTTTTTTCATCTGTTTCCGTCATATTGTTACAGCACCCCTAGAGGTCTGGCATGTGTTTTACAGCGTTTTGATGCATATCCAGTGCATTCATATAGACGCACGCATTTTCGGAGACGCCTTCGTCTTTATGACGATCGTTTTTGATACTGTTAAGCATTTTGTCTGCGTGTGGATGGGGCCTTTGGCTCTGGAGCATGGGCCATGTGCGTGACTGTGTTTGGGGGTGTGCAAGATAATCAGGAAACGAGGAAGTGGACAAACTGCCTACGGCAGTTGTGTTTTACTTTATAGTTAGGAGCTGGAAGGGAATCTGGGGGATTCACAGACAGAAGAGCCCCAAGAAGCAAGTGAACGTTTAGAAACAAGACCAAAAAAAACACAACCCGCGGCAGTGACTCACGAGATTTGCGGCCCTTAGATGCTTATAACAATCAGACTTGGCAACGCTGCTCGTATCTGTGCGAGCAGCTGAGAAAGCAGCATCTGTGTCAGATCTATCTGTGGGAAAAGTAACGTCCCGCCGCATTAAAAAAGGAACTACGTTTCGTTACCAAATTTTTAGAAGTAGTGCGTTACTTTACTTTTTACCCGAAAAAGTAGTCACGTTACTGTAAAGGTGCGTTGACACCGGATGCTACTTGTACTACCTCGGCGATCACTCTCCATTCATAGTCAATTTACATCCGTGGGGCTAACCCCCCCGCGATGCGACAGCCGCGTACAAGACGATCACTTCACTTGTCGCGCGATGTCAAAGTTAAAAAAAAAAAAGTTGATCAATTCAGGCGATGTCGTGTGTGGCTGTGTGGCATCAGCCAATCAGCGGTGTGTGTACGTGTGACGGTACCTGAGACAGACAGTTATTCATCCGGACTACAGGGCGGATGAGTTCCGTCTAGGCGGAACTAATGTCAGTGAGGACATTAGTTCTGCCTAAACTCACAGATGATTCTGTGATTTTGTGTTTGATAAGTGAGTGAAAAGGATACAGCTGAAATAATGTCTGTTTATACATCCTGTTATACGATATATGATATGACTGCGGTGAAACTCGAGTGGACGTGATGTCACCGAGCGAAGGCCGACGGCAGCGGTTACCAAAATGAGGTATTTATGGACGCGCGACGCTACGTCAGTGGGCGACACGATTTTAGTAGCTGGGTCGCTTGCTGTGAACGCCACACAAGGGTCCAAACGGATTTACACCCTCAGAACCCTCATAGGTTCTTTTTTTGAAATATTCTGTTTTGCCTTTTGTGTTTTTCTGAACAGTCCTTTGATTTAAATTGAGCTTTTTGAGTCGTTTTTTTCCCTCTGTGTGTTTCTGTTTGTCAAGGCACTTTGTAAACCTGTTTTTAAAAGGGCTTTACAAATAAAGCTATTATTATCATTATTATAATTGTTATTAAAACTCCACAGCAGGTCTTCCAAAAGGTCTCAACAGAAAGATCTACTTTCCTCGTCTCAGTGGACTGTCCCTCTGGAGGATCAGGAGCTGAGGTGGACCCTGAGGTCCCAGTGGCCTCCTGAGGACAGATCTTTAGTGGAAGAGGGTCTCCAATGTTAAAGATTGGAAACAGTCTCTCAGTGAAGGTGTGTGTGAAGGTGTGGATATGTTTGTTAGTATCAGGGTCAGAGAAGGACAGTCGTCCTCTGTCCCAGTCCAGACTCACCCTGATCTTCTCTGGACGATTCTTCACTGAGAGGACTGAGTTTGGATGTGTTGGTGACCAGGATCTGTATTTATCATCACTTAACCATACAGCCCATAATCCAGACAGTGTGTCTCCCTTCCTCTGGACAGACTCAGCTAACACACCCAGTATCCAGCGTTTACTGTCTCCAACCTGGACATCCCAGCTGTGAGCTCCAGAGCTGTAGCCCTCAGAGCCCAGGACAGAGAAGAAATAACCAAACCTCTCTGGATTATCAGGAAGCTGCTGATAATTCCCTCCATCTCTCACAGAGGTCAAATCTTCAGACAGGATGAGGTTTGATCGAGCAGTGTTTGGGTCCAGGATGACGGGGCTGTAGGAGACCAGGTCCTTCATCTTGGTCCAGATGTTGAAGCCCAGGTTGCCCAGATGTTTGGCCTGGTCTATCAGAGCTCTTGAGGGCAGCTGTGGATCCTCCAGCAGGGGGCGCTGCTGCACTCTCTCCACTGCAGCCTTGTACTTCTTCAGGAATGAGATGTCTCCAGCCTTCAGCTGCTCCTCAGTGTCTCTGAGTGTTTGTGAAAGAGCTTCTATCTCTCTGCTCAGAGCCTCCATCTGCTTCTTCATCCTCCGGCCTTTCTTTTTCTCTTCCTCCCTCAGAGCTCTCAGCCGGGCCTCCTCTTCCTCCTGCAGAAACTGGTGGAGCTTCTTGAACGTCTCCTTGATCTGAGCCTCTGTGTGTCGGGCCTGGACCTCCACGTGTCTCAGAGTTTGATCAAACTTCACTCTGACTTCTTCATGAAGCTTCATCTTCTCCTTTAAGGGCTGCAGGAGCTCCTGAAGGTTCTTCTTCTGCTGTGGAGCAAATTCATCGATGGGTTTGAATCTGTGATCGGCGTGTTTCTTTGAATCTCTGCAGACCACACACACCGACTCCTGATGGTCCAGACAGAAGAGCTTGAACTTCTCTCCGTGCAGACTGCAGAAATCTTCTGGAGCTCTCTGATCTCTCTGCTGCAGGAACATCTCACACAGGTTCTTCAAAGCAAAATTTGGAGATAACCTCACTTTTGACTGTCTCCTCTTACAGAGTGGACACTCCTTGTCCTCCTTGTCCTTCCAGCTCTTCTCCACACACTCTCTACAGAAGCTGTGGCTGCAGGACAGGATCACAGGATCTCTGAAGATCTGGAGGCAGATCGAGCAGCTCAGTTCCTCCTCGAACCTGGACACCATCTTGTCTGAGAGTGAATTAGAGTCTCAGCAGAAGAAGAGGAAGCTGCTCCGTCCCTGAGAGTCTCTCTCTCTCTGGTTGGACCTTGAAGCTCTCCGTCAGTCTGTGGAGTCTGGACCTGCTGGAGGTGTTGGTGTTCCCACAGTTAGAGTTCTCAGACCTCCTCCTGGTGTGGAGCTCGTCCTGTTTTTAGTTTTTAGTCGATCTGACAGCGTGTGAGCGTCTCCTCTGAGTCAGCAGGAATCACGCCCTAACAGGTTTGTCCGGTTAGATAAGGTGAAGTGGGCGGAGCTTCTTCAGAGCAGGACCAGGGGAGGAAGCGTCGTGTTCCTGTCAGTGAGAAAATCCTCTAAGTTACAGTCCCAGTGAATCTAAGATCCTTTAGGGGAGCTGCAGACCCCCAACTCTGATCTCAGCAGATCAGTCTCAGAAGTGATGATCAGCCTGAAGGTGATCATCTTCAGAGCAATGCCTCAGAGAAAAATCTCAGCTCAGGAAAATCCAGACTCTCCCTGGACCATAACGCTCTCTGGACTTTGTCCTCACTGCTGCTGAGGTCTGACCTACAAATCCAGGATCCTGAAGTTCTTTAAAGGATCACATGTATATCTGTATATTATGTATTTTATATTTGTATCTATTCATCTATGTCTGTCTATAAGAAGAGTTTGTCTTCAGCCTGCTCAATTATTTTGTTTGAAATAATACTTGAACACATTATTAACTTTATTTGTCTAGTTGGTGACTTGGGCATTAACATGAGCCACCATTGTTCTGCCGTGTGTTTCTTTATCACCATCTTCCGTCCAAAGTTTTGGTTCGCACCTTCTAGGACTTTGAGAAAACCCCACAAATTATATATCAAAAGGTGTTGTTAGTTCCTGACTGGTGTGCTATGACTTTTCTGAGAGATTCGCAAATTATTCACATAATAGTCCCATCTGGGCTTCTGGTGGATGGCAAGATAGAGTAGGAGTGTTATTCCATTCCCCCCATGTAACAGTTCTTAACTTTCTTCACAGCTCCATCTTTTCAACTTTGTCTGGATATACTTTACCGAACATCTAACTCCTGCTCAACGTGCCAAACAAGGGGAAGAAAGAAACACAAGAGGTAGAACCGGGAGAGCCGATAATGGGTGAGGTGATGGCAACTCTAAAGCAGGGCTCTCCACTAACTTTTTGAGTTGGTTGCAACGGTGCACCTAAAAAAATTTTAAGGTGCACCAGCACAAAATTTAGGTGCACCCAAATTTTTCAGTGTCGCCTTTAACGCCATAAGGTCACCATTTTATTACTGTCCATAAATTTTATATAATGTAAATGCTTTTAAATAAGACGAAGATATAAAGAAATACTTGTCTTTATTTGAAGCAAAATTATACATTTAATATAAAACAGAGCGTTTAAAGTGCTTCACTGAATGAAATTTACAACTTTAAACTAAAACATTAAGCAGAATAAAACATCTTCAAATAAAAGTGCTTGTTCTTAACCCTTTAAGGTCCAAGACCGTAGATGATAGCCAGAAAATTCTATTTTTTGGAGATTACATTTTTATTTCACTTTCTGGTAAAATCCTCCAAAATCAGAAAATCCATAAAATTCTACATTTAGATTTTTCGTATCTCATTTGATACATTAGGTGTTTGTGGCAACTGATAATCCATTTGAGGACATTTTTATCATTTATCTGATTTTATTCAGATTATTTTTGTCATTTGATGATCAAATTGTGTAGATAGAGGTATTATAAAAGTATGTATCAAATATGATACAATTAGCATTATAGAGTTAAAGTGTTTTACTGAACTGAAATATAATATTTCAAACTCAAACATCTCAAGTTCAATGAAATATTTCAGGATAATAAAAGCTAATGTTTAAGGTGCTATACTGTGGTGAAAAATGAAATAATTATCCATATTTTAACAACCAACAACATAACAGCTATAAATATTGCTACGACTTTTATACCAACATTTGCTCACAGAACACCAACAACAGCAGCTACAGCAACAACAGCAACAAGGTCTCATGCAGAGATGAAGTATGTTACGCACGCATGAGCACTTGTTGACGTGGAATCCACCTCGGAGCAGAACTGTGATGTTACGAGTGTAGTAACACAAGAACTACATTACCCAGCATGCAGTATGCGTTGGGAGCATGCGTGGGAACCCATAGGTACGTCCCGGCGTGGAATTTTGCGTTCTCAAGTAAATGCACAAGCCTATGTACAATACGATGTGTAAACAGCGATCCATGTTTTGATGCCGACGCCAAGACAATACGGGGTCGTCCTCGTGTGAGGAGGGCCTCAGACGATTCAGCGGAGCTTCGCTGTGTCTTCCTGCTGTAGCCTGACACCGCAGAGTCTGGGCTCCTCTGCATACTGACAGCTGATTGGATGATTACTGAGGGCTGTGTGTGTGTGTGCGTACGTGAGTGCCTGTGTGTCTGTGCAGGACCTGCTGTTGAACGGAGAGGCAGAGAGACAGAGAGACTGCAGGCGCGGTGTTTTGTCCGGTTTTAGCAGATTATCTGCTACCGCTATTACCTTTGTTTTTTTTTCACCCGGGGAGCGCAGGGTGCACCAGTGCGACTAACAAAAAAAGTTACACGCACTCTTACAAATTTTGGTCGCATATGCGACCAAAATGGTCGCACTTGAAGCCCTGTAAAGTCTATTCAAAACCATCTTAAAGATGCTATGAAGAGTTTCTAAGTAATAACAAAAAAGTCTCCCTTTTAGATATATGCCTGATGGAAATACACACTTTAAGATGAGTTTTATAGCATCAAAATAGGTTATCTATAAATGCTATTCCCTAGCTTCACGGTCAGGTCGGACAGGGCTGGACTGGCCTGGATACTCAACTTCAGGAACAAGACAATTAAAACTAGAGCAAATTTATATTATTCAGACACGTCTTAGAGCACCGGGCTGTAAGTAGACATATATAGGCGGCTACAAAACTACAATTCTAAGTTTTCCAAAAACTGCTTGTTGTCACACATCAAAAACTACCGCTACGTAACTAGAAAGAGATACATTACCTCGTGGCTTTGCATCCTGTAAGTTGTTGAAAAAAGAAGTTGTAAAGCAATGCAGAGTTCTGAGGAAGGTCTGAGCTGCATTCATTAGCATCACAACAAACACACACTTTGGCTTGGTTCACGTCTTTGGTGCGTTCCAGTTGTAGTCAGAAGTAGGAATGTCCGAGTTCCGAGTAGGAAACTGCAACTGGAACGTCCCCTGAAGTCTGAATTTCCTACTGGGAACTCGGTGAAACCTCACCACCCCCGAGTTGACAATGGAAGATGGATGCCCCCAGTGTGAACAGTTATTTAGCTCCTGTAATAATCCATTTATTTGCACTTCTGACCGAGGTGTGTCGCTCTAGATCAGCTGTATACATAGTATTGTTATGGCGTGTTCCCACCGAAAGCGTTGAAAGCGAGTGTATTCGTGTGTCAAGTGAAATCGCGCCACGTTAGACGCTCAAGTTTTGACGCCGGTACAAATATGCAAAAAACGCTCGCCGCGGCATCGTTGCACGAAAAGTCCGCCATTATCATTTCATCATATCATTTCATCGTCGAACATGGCTCTGATTACCACCATCGCTGCTCTGTACCTGCTGTGGAGAAGTCAGCTGTGGGCTAGGCGCCGACGTCAGTACTGGATGCATGCTACCCTACAGAGGCGGTGTGAGCTCGGTGAGTTCCACCGTCTCTTGCAGGAGCTCATCTCGACAACGGCCGGTTCCAGCGGTACTTCAGGCTGACTGTTGCCCAGTTTGAAGACCTGCTAGCCAGGGTTGGTGCCAGGGTCTCCCGCCTGGATACCAACTACAGGCACTCCATTCCAGCTGCGGAGCGCCTTTCCATCTGTCTCCAGTTTAGCAGTTTGTCAAATTAGCAAGACTCCAAGCCCCAGAATGCCCTGCGTCAGTGACGATCTCCACGCTGATAGGCTGTCCTGGCACGTCAACACGCCCGCTCGCTCGAAAGGTTCAATTATTTTGACTAGAGCGTCAAGCGTTGAGTGGTGAGCGCGAGCGTTTTTGCGCTGGAAACGCTCGCCGCTCAACACTTGAACGCTTGACGTCGCTCTATGCTCGCCCCGATGCAGCGTCAATTCACGTCTTTATATTGACTTTGTATGTAATATCAACGAGCGAAAAATTTGCAACGCTTTCGTTGGGAACACGCCTTTAGACTTATATTTACAAAAATGCTGCCATAGTGATAATCACATTCTTCATGTGATATTTGTGAACAACAACGCAGGGCGTGCTAACAACAGCTAACAATAGCCTGGTAGATTGGCTTTTTTTTTTCCGACTTCAACTGGTCCGTGTCGCTGATAAATCGGAGATGATGTCTCTCCCAGTTCTGAGGTTACTGGAACGCAGCATTACGACAGTCGCCGCGCGTGCTCATGGGTAGCAGAGTCTTTATGTCCCGGAGGAGATTCTCCTCATAGCACCTTTAAGTCTGCACTGTCTTCAAATTCTCTAAAACCGAGAAAAAATTAGGCAACTTCCAGAGTACTATTTTGGACCACCAGCAACGACTTTCTGCCCTGGAGATGTCTGCTAACACTACCAGTGAGGTCATTCATGTTATGGAGATGAAATTAAACACACACACTGACGAGAATGCTAAGCTAAAGGCTAAACTCACTGACTTTGAGAGCAGAGGCCAACACAATTTTTTTTTAAGGATAATTGGTTTCCCAGAAAACATTAAAAGTACCAACCTGACTGCCTTCTGTTCCCAGCTTCTGCTTGAGATGTTCAGGTATCAAACATTAACGACAGCACCAGAGCTAGATCAAGCTCGCTGCTCACCAACAGCTAAGCCAGTCCCAAGGCAGAGGCCCAGAGCAATGGTGGTATGCTCTCAAGTTTCAGATACCTGAGTTGGTGGTTTGTTAGGCTCTTAAAGGAGACATATCATGCTGATGCATGATTTAATACTTACATATAATATAATAAATTTAAAAACAAGACCTTACACCCCCTTAATTTTCAAAAAATTAGATATTGTATTTTTTCTGACATCCTAGAACGAGATTTGATGCCTCTGAAAATAGGTCATTGCGAGATGTCCGTGAGATTTAAATCATCGTGACGACACGAGGTACATTTCTTTTTATTGGAGTAATCTGAATAAACACTTCCTCCTCTGTGATGTCCGTTAGCCACAAAACCGTCACCGAGGAACACATCCACCAGCAGGGGTATAAAGCTCCCTAGCCCACATTCACTCATTACCAGCTCTGGCCTGTAGGGGGACTCAATACGCGGTCGCTGCTTTGAGCCTGCCGGAAAATACAGTAGAAGAAGAAGGACAGGCTGGCTCTACCCCGATAGAACTGACCAATCAGAGCACAAAGGGCTGTGACGTTGCGAGGTAACTGTAGGTCATCCTGAAAACCAAGCGTTTCAACAAGAGCTTGATAATGGCCTAAAATGAGGATTTTGAGAACGCTATTGTGGGGCAATGAAGGAACTAAATGACTTGTACTGAGGGCAGAAATGCTTTACAGGCATCCTAGTCTGGCATAGTGAAAAGGAGAAACAAGCATGATATGTCTCCTTTAAACTCAGGGACGGGCTAAAATATAAGGAGACTCCGATTGTCATCCTCAAGGACTACTGCCCAGAGATACATGAGCAGCGTGCCATTTACCAGGACTTCATGAAGGAGCTCTACAACAGAGGCCTCAAACCAGCACTCCACTACCCGGCAAAGCTACTCATCATGACCAACAATGGATGGAGGAAGAGGCTCTACTCTCTCCAGGAGGCTCAGAACTTCATTTAAAACCATGACCGAGTCAGACCGGGCTCAGCAGTGGGCTAACTAATAAGGACATGCTAGTAACAAAAACCTACAGGTCCATCATTTGCTAATGCTAATAAATTGAGCTAAATCTTTAGCCTGAACGCTGTGGCTGTTGTTATGGTTGAGTTACTACTTGGGCCAGACGCTAATGCCACTTGTATGATTCAACTAATGATACTGGTAACTGCCAAAGATGTATTTTTTATAGTGAGAACAAATGTCTCTAAACTTTGCTTTATAGTTTGCTGTTAGAGCAACAAACTTATTGCCAAAGTTGTGTTTAATATGTTCTCACTGGGCCATTTTTACCTGTTTGTTATAATGGTCAATAATACTTTCCAATGTCTTTTATCTTTTAAGTTTTCTAATTATTTTTTTTCCTTACTTCTAAATTCTGTTTTAAATCTTCCTTCTACGTAGAACCTGACCGTTCCACTTTTGTTCTGTGGTGTCTGCACCTGCTGGACATTGAAAGCTATGGCTGACACATACAACATAATTCGATTTGTTCCATGGGATGTTTGGGGAATAGGGGACACTGTTAAACTAGATAGGATTATAACTCATGCAGCACCACAAGGAGACATTTCTTTTATACAGGAGACTCACCTTTGTAACAGGGAGGTACTGCACCTCAAACAAGGTCATTCTATCTGTTTCACCCCAAGTTTAATGAGAGGGCTAGGGGAACTGCTATTCATATACATAAAAATGTTCTGTTTGAACCCCTGGAGACCGTGGCGGACCCATTTGGGCACTTTGTAAGTATTGCGGGCAAACTGTACGGTACTCGTGTCTTATGAGCTAGCGTCTACACTCCAACTTGTGATGACAGCTAATTTATAACAAGATTTTTCTAGTTTTTTCCTAATGTTAAAAAACCATCACATTATTGTAAGGGGGGATTTTAACCTAGTCCAAGACACTTTAGTAGATAGGTCATCTACAGGACAACTCCCCTGTCTAATTCTGCCAAAACTTTACAAATATTTACATGCCAACTGCAGATTTCAGACCCCACAACTAAAATATTCTCTTTTTTTCCTCAGGTACATCGTATGTATACACATCTAGATTTATAGATATAGAAGAAAACTTTGACCTTATTTCTACTGAAAAAAAGGAAAACTACAAATACTTGAATCGAAACAGCATCTCTTTGAATTGGGTGATAAAGCTGGGAAACTTCTGGCCCATTGGGTGAGTGGAGGCCGGTAACAAGTTAATTTCAGCAATCAGATCCCACACAAGCCAAATACATAAGGATCCTGCAAAAACTGATGAAACATTTGCAGAATTTTACACCAACCTTTATACTTCAGACTGCCCACCCACAGCTAATGTACTTAACATGTTACATTTCCTACAATAGATGTAGAAGCTGAAAAAGGGCTGAGCAGACCTATAACCATTTCAGAAATTCAAGAGGCCATCAGATCTCTACAGAACAACAAATCACCTGGGCCGAATGGTTTCAGCCCAGAGTATTTTAAAGCTTGCTCTGACCTGCTTTCAACATCAAGGTTTTCTCGTGTAGTAGTTCATCAGATACTCTGTGGAAGACTATTTGCTTGAGCTTAAAGACAAAGATCCCCTGCTATAGACCAATCTCACTTTGAAATGTGGATCGCAAAATCCTTTCGAAAGTTCTTGCCAGTCGTCTCCCACAGGTGATCTCTCCTAATATGTTAATAATAATAACACATTTTATTTAAAAGTGCCTTTCACGACACTCAAGGACACTGTACTGATTAAAACACCAGACGTTTCCTGAACATAATCTATTCACAGAGCAACGAAACACCCGAGATGGTTGTTTCCTTGATGCAGAGGTCTTCAGCAGGGTCGATGGGGGTACCTCGTTGACTCAATGGAAAAGTTTGACCTAAGGAAAGACTTTATTGGTTGGGTTAGGCTATTACACTAAGTGTAAACAAACACTTTCCCCCCATTTTCTCATCAGAGGGGCACAAGGTAAGGCTGCCCTCTGTCGTCCCTTCTCTTTATGATCATAATTGAGCCCATCTTCTTGTGGCTAAGGTCAGAGGAAGGGTTTGAAGGTATCACACGTTCTTCTCTACACAAGGTCTCTCTGTACTCAGACAACCTGCTTTTATAGATTTCTAACCCTGCTTTAATTTTAAACCCTCTAGATAAGTTCTGCAGTAACTCAGGCTATAAGGTTAACTGCCAAAAGGGCGGGGCTTTACCTATTAACTCGCTGGTTAAACAGCTCCCTCTCAACATTGTGCCTTTCAGGTGGTCAGACCATGGATTCTGTTAAGTGTGCTCATTTCACCTTTAATGCCTGACATGCTTAAAATAAGCTTTCTTCTTGGAGTGCTGCTTTGACAGACTGGTGAGCAGACAGGTACGACCCATGTGCATGCTTCTGCCGGCCCAGGTTCAAGATCCAGCCTGGGGCCGGTTTGCAGAGTGTCTTCTCCCACTCTCCCTCACCCACTTTGGCAGACCTGTCCACTGTCACCCTCTCTCCAAAATGCCCCAAATAACTAACTTCCCTCTGTTGGTTCAGAACACTGAAAAAGATTTCGATTGCTGGTCAGCAAAATGTACAAATGTAAAATGTACAAAATGGCCATACTCCCCAAATTTCTGTACTTTTTTCAACATGTTTCAATGTTAACCACAAAGTCTTTCTTCAATGACCTCGACAGTTTAATTTCTAAATTCTTGTGGGGGGACCAGGCCTTGCTCTGTAGATCAGTGCCCTTCTCTTAAAGGATAAGTTTGGTTTCTGCAGCTTTCACATTGTTTATAGAATGAAGTAGAACAATATACTCACCCAGAAGGCTTTCCTGATCCAAACAGTGCTTCAGGAGATATTTAGATCCAAAATCGAGCGGCGGACATCTGTATAATGGTAGCACACGGGGCATGTATAGCGCCGCTCCTAAAACTGCATTAATCATCCAAAAACTCATTAGTTTCACCAATATTTCATCATGGTCCACTCAGGCTACTCCTCCATTACAGTCTGTGTCACTCCAGACATGTTTTTGTGACTGTGCTGACCTCTGAACTGAAGAAGAAGAATGTTTGCCTCTGCACATGTGCAGTACGGCTCATTGTTTCAGGGGAAGACCGCCGGCTACTCAACGACTTTCTTCTTCCAGTTTTGTGCAAAATGTATGAATATCTATGGGATGAAGATGTTGTGGAAGAGAACTTTGAATATGATGGGTGTCCTTACAGTTTGGAGCCAGAGTTTACAGATGATGAGCTCATCGAAAGGAGGACGCAGAGGCAAAGAGAAGAACAGCTGACCAGAGGTCAGCACAGTCACAAAAACATGTCTGTCTTGGAGGAGTAGCGTGAGTGGACCATGATGAAATATTGGTGAAACTAATGAGTTTTTGGACGATTAATGCAGTTTTAGGAGCGGCGCTATACATGCCCCGTGTGCTACCATTATACGGATGTCCACTGCTCGATTTTGGATCTAAATATCTCCTGAAGCACTGTTTGGATCAGGAAAGCCTTCTGGGTGAGTATATTGTTCTACTTCATTCTATAAACAATGTGAAAGCTGTAGAAACAGAACTTATCCTTTAAATTTGAAACCTTTGACTGAACTCTCAGCTCTGGTTTTACTTCCTGTGTTTTATGATGTCACAGGCAGACACCATGACTGTAGCCCCTCCTCCCCCTCCCATCAGATATCATCTGGGCAGCCAATCAGAGCAGAGCTCATTATCATAACCTCCTGTAGCCCCGCCCCCTTGGATCAGAATAAAGAGCTGCTGATCCTCAGAGACCATGTTAATGTTTTTATTCAACTCAGATCAAATCCTTCAATAACAGACACTACAGCGTGGTGCAGACGATCAACACCCCCCCCCCCCCCCCCCCCCGTCCTGTCGTCCAGTGACGACTTCAAGATGGATCACAGGTTTAACCCACTGCTCTGCCAACAAAGTCAGGATTTTGTTTTTGTGTCTGTTGAAGCAGATGAGGAGGATTCTTCCTGCTGCAGAGGTCAGTCTGTGTGGAACAGTCAACATCCACTGTGAGAAGGTCCAGCATGTGATGTCTGATCTGACTGGAGGTCATGTGCCACCTTTTTAAAGCTGTGCACTGGAAGGATCTCTGCAGGTGGCGTACATCGAAAACACAGGCAATGCGTGGGCACAAAAACTTTCAGATTTATAAGAGCGCACATGCACGACCTTCACTGGTTTCCAATTACAAACTCTGAAGCTGTCGCACGTGAGGGAACGCTTTGCCCCGCCCACATGGAGCCTATAAAAGGTCAGGTGAACACCTTTGATGAATATTCAATGGTACCGATATCAGGATGGACCGAGAGAGGAAACAAACTTAAAAAGGAAGTTTACTCAATGTGAGGTTGACGTATTGACAGGCAGGCACAGAGTGGGCATCACTGATGCTGTGAAGGCAGCAGAGTGAAGCCTCAGAGGGTTGGATTGAAGTTACAAAGAAATGATCAGACAAAAGTGGAGGAGAAGGTGGAAGGAGAAAAGAGTGTCTGAGTGACAGGTGGGGAAAGGGCAAACCTGAATGCACTAATGCACCAAACCCGCCAGAGTTTCCCGTGCACCATGTCCTCCAGCAGTGCAGACCAGCCACTGTGTCTTTACGCCTTTTTATATCCAACCATCACATCCAGAACAGCTACAGGTTTTTAGCCTGATCAGCAGTTTTGTGCAGCGATCATGACATTTTTATACATGACTGATTAAACATTACAAGTCACGTATGTGGGCACGCCCGTCATGCATTTGCAGAGTCCCTCTTTGTTTTTGAAAATATTCCCTTCATTTATATGATGTGTTGTGTACTGTGGGGGGGGGGGTTTATAAATCCCAAACATTGCTTACAAGTGGCGTACGCTTTCTTTTGTGCATACACAAGCTTTCTAATCGAGGCCCCTGGAGATGGAGAGCCTCTCTCTGAAGACAGAGGCAGGCTGTTGAGGGTCTGAGACCGTGGTTGCACCGTGCGGTGGGTTTGAGCCCCTTCAGCTTCAGGTTTGTGCCGGTCTCCAGAGGGAGGGAGGACTTTAAAACAGAGAACACTGCTGAAGCATTTAACATGGTCATATACTGCACCGTAACACCGGTGGGACCTGCAGTCGGTGAATAAACTGAAAATGAATCGGTCAGAGCAGACGGTGATGGGGGGGGGGGAAGACAAGGTTAATGAACACAGTCATGGATGAACTTCAGGGTGATTCTCAACGACCGACAGAGAGCACCTCATCAGTCAGCTCCAGCATCAGGCATGACCCCACCAACCTGTCACAGATGACAGGAAGTGGGCGGGGCCTGGGATATGGCAGGTGGCAAGGAGGTGGACGACGTCAGCTGATGGTGACGCCCCTGACAGCGGCGTGGTGCTCGCCAACTGACCCGGAAAAAAACAGGAGCACGCCATCAGAGGAAGGTCACACACTGTGTTAGCGAGGCGGGGGATCAGGTGGTACGATGAGCGCTCAGTCTCATGGCGAGGACTGACACGAGCTAAAGATGAGGCGAAGATTGTTGACATGTTTTTGGATCAAACTTTATTGTCCATGGTGATGGTGAACACACTGAAACCTCCCTGAAAAAGTCCAAACATCTCTGTAAACAGGTCACCTGACAGGGTGTGACATCATCAGAATGGTCACATGACGTCCACAAAGAAATCACTGGGGTTTCCCATGGCCAAGCAGAAGGACTGGCGAGCGGTGGCGAGGTCACGATGGCGACTTCGAGCCGGCGACGGGGCCAGCGTGAGGTCTTTGGAGTCCTTGTTACCATGGAGACCCGAGCAGGGGGTGGGAGGCTCCCGGGTGCCGTGGTTGCTTGGCGACCCTTCGGTCAGCTGATGGTCGGATGAAGCACCAACTTCCTGTGTGGTGGGCTCTGATTGGCTGCCTCGTCCTCCCTCCTTCTGCCCGTCACTGCAGTCCGAGGCGCTGCTTCCTGTTTGTGTTAAAAACATCTTCATTTGATTAAGATAGAATTCAAATATAATCAGAATTATTAAATCAACATGTAATCACTTTAACCCATGAAGTCTGAACTTTGACCTCACAAGACCTGATCTGACTCTGATCATTATGGGATGTTCTCTGTGTGTGAATCAGCACCTCGCTCTCCTTCGCTGTGCTGACTCCCTCCTCCTCCTCCTCCTCCTCCTCCTCCTTCTCCTCCTTCTCCTTCTCCCCCCCAGGATGACAGCTGGGTGAGGTGGGGGGGAGAGCTGTAGGGGTGAGGGATGGGGAACTGGTACGCCGGGGGCTGCTGGGCGCCTGTGGGCGGGGCCAGCAGGTCGCAGTCTGATCCTCTTCCTCCATCATCGTCAAGCAGGGACAGCACCCCGAGACCTGATGAGGACCACAGCTTTAATCAATCAGTCAGTCAATCAATCAATCAATTAATTAATTAATTAATTAAATAATTAGTCAGTCTTTGTCTGGAGCCCCAGGTGGTTCCAGTGCGGTCTCAACAGAGCTGAAGACAAATGCTGTTGGAAATCGTTCACTATCACAGATGTAGTGCTCTATAAAGTGTGATCGCCATGTTGTAGTGTTGTTTGAATTCTTAGCAGTTAAAGGGAAACTCTGGTTTTTTGACACCTGGACCTTATTTTTAGGTTTGTGCATGCTCATATACTCACTCAGACAAACATCGTGCAGCTCGGAGTCCTTCAGAAGTTATTTAGATCCAACCGATTTAGCCGCACTTAGCGGGGGCCACGGCAACGGAGCTTCAGCGCGGGACGTAATCTCTGCAAAATCGCTCATTTCGACTATATTTTTTCATCCATCGCCAGTGTTATCATGAAGTCAGCTCGTCTACCGTCTTCAGGTGGGTCAGCTGACCTGGTAAACAAACTTTTGATGACGTCATAGTCGCGCGACACAAAGGTACAGCTGACCTACTTTTAGCCGGCATTGCTGAGCAACATGGCAGAATATTTATCTGATGTCAAAGAGTCAGACTACGACGACCGGTTTGAGTCTGAGTACACGGACGAGGAGCTCCATGAGAGAAGAATGTGGAGGGAGAGAGACGAACAGCTGGCTCGAGAACAACAAACAGGAGCACGTCCACGACTCAATGCTAACTGGTGGTGCGCTTGTGGACAGTGTTCGCCTATAGCAACAGAAGAGGAGTGTGTTTGCTGCTCAGAGTGGGACTTGAAACCGGCTGACAAGCGTATGGATCTATCCAGGAATATATGTCTGACTACTCTGGAGGATTTCTCTGCAATGACAAACCGGGCTGTGGTAGAGACGAGCGATTTTGCAGAGATTATGTCCCGCGCTGAAGCTCCATTGCCGTGGACCCCGCTAAGTGCGGCTACATCGGTTGGATCTAAATAACTTCTGAAGGACTCCGAGCTGCACGATGTTTGTCTGAGTGAGTATATGAGCATGCACAAACCTAAAAATAAGGTCCAGGTGTCAAAAAACCGGAGTTGCCCTTTAACTTCATTCACTATAGTGCACTACAAAATACTGAGTAATAATGAGTGTACATACAATGTACCCTATATTGTACTCCTGTATCCCACAATGCAATGCGGTCGTGTTTTTCCGTAGAAGAAGAGAAAGAGGCTGTTAGGGGCTGCTTTCATTTTTAAATGTATAAATCGTTAGCATGTTGGTAGCGTAGCTCTTTTACATCTTTCAGTGTCTGTAAACAGCTTCAGCATGTGCTGCTCATCCTCCTGACAGTTTGTTCATGTTCATTTTGGTGCGTCCACTTCAGTCACAGGAATATCCGGCTCATCTGCTGATGCAATGACGTTTAGAACATTTCAGTTTAGTGTCTGAAATCTTGTTTGGTCATGTAGTCCCTATGTAGTTCACTATTTCATTTACACTACAGAGGGGACAGTGAGTGAGTGCACGATGTCATACACAGCTGAACTCTTGATTTATAGATACACGTACATACAAATAAATACACACAAACATCCATCAGGCAGAGACAAAGAGGCTAAAATCACATCTGTCTCTGCTGAATATAGACTCAGTCTGTCTTTATTTATACAGCACCATCTTTGTCTTTGTTGAATACCGTAAAAAATACCAAACAGTAGCCGGGGCGTTTATTTGGGACCAGGCGTTTATTTGGGACAGACGTTTAATTCCTTTTGCACAAAAATCTTACTTAGCAAAAAGTGAAAAAATGTGGTAAATATAATCAAATTATTTGTTTACACTAGTATGAATAACACCTGTACATTTTCAAGGCAAGATTACAGTACTGTAGTTACACTCTTGTCTTCTTCTTTCAACTCATCTCTCTGTCAACACTCTTAATACTGATCAGGAATGACTGCTATTTAAGTTGAGGTTGTACTTTTTTTTTCACTGCACCACGGACATGGAGATAAGCAGCAACGTACCGCTAACTTACGTGACTGGTGTCCTGACGTTAGTTAAGGACAAAAAAACAAACAGCGGCAGTGTTAACGTCTTCTTTGTTGAATTTTCAAAGCCCTATAGTCTGTAAGATTCTGTCTTTCTGCTCTCTAGTGCCCTCTGTGGACATAGAGTGTAACTGCTCTGTCATGAAACGGAGCGCCTCACACCAACTTACATTTGTTGACATACAGAGGGAGGAGAATGTGAATAAATTACACCAGGCGTTTATTTGGAACGGGCATGTATTTGTCAAAATGACATTTTCAGAGAGTCCTCATATGGTTCAGAAAGTTTCTGTGGATGGATAATCAATACGACCATGGACAGAGGTCAGTCTGATATTAACATGAATATCTATAATGAATATAATCTGCAGAGGAATGATGATTAATACAACAGCATCTTCAACAAGCAGCAGAGACTGCTGACCAGACCTGATGGGCACAACATGTTGCCGTGGTGATGGATGTAAACGGCTGCCCCTCCAAGAGCTATCCAGGTTTCTAGTTTTTTTTAAGTTTTTGCTCCAGTTTTTCCAACCCTTTCCTTCATTTGGACCTTCCTGCTGTTCTTATGAAGACATTTCTTGTGTTTTATATTTTTCACATGGATATTTTTTAAATTTTTTTAACCATCGACACGACCAGGAGGCAGCTCTAAAGCTACTGGCAGACTGTCTTTTCTGAAAAATGCTACCACGAGCCAGTTTCATCAGCTTTTCAAGGGAGGAACTACGGACTCTAAAACCAAAAAGACGGGCGAGGACTGACTCCACATCCAGGTGTAAGTGAGGAGACCGCCTCTGTGGTCAGCGTGAGGCTGGACTCTGGGATGGGGGCAGAGGGAGGAACTCTGGACAGGCTCCTGGTCATTTTGGATGATGCCTGTCATCCCCTGCTGTCATAGACAACCAGAGGAGCCTGTTCAGCCCAGGACTGCTGCTTCAGGTGTTGGGAGGCCGAGGGAGTCTTTGTCTGCAGCTCCTCGCTCAGGGGGGCGGGAAGGAGCAGCCAGCCAGTAGCCATCTATTTATTTATTGCATTTTATTCTATTATTATTATGTATTAATATTTATTTAATTTGTTTTGTTTCGGTCTATTTTGGAAGTCTCATTTTCCTGAGGAGTTTTCCAAAGGGCTTGATAAAGTATCACCTGGTCTACAGTCGAGCAAAACCTTTTGGGTGATAATTAAATTTGTTTTGTAGTTCAGGCTCCGGCCTGTAGGTGGCAGCAGACATTCAGCCATTTGACTCCCTCTCTGTAACACTGGACCTGTTTTATTCACATGCATAAAGCTCCGGCACACCTCTGCACATGGCCTCAGTGCTCTCACTCCACTGGAGCTCAGGGCTTTGGGGACTGTGGTCTAGGATCAGAATGATGCCCTGCAGCAATCAAATCAGTTTGACCTGTTTGGTTAAGGGGTCAGAGGTCAAAGGGGTCTGCTGGACCAGTCTACTCTCAGTCTATGTTTAGATTATTAAAAGACACCAACAAGGACTGTCCTCAGACCTCTGCTGACGGCTCAGAGCCTCACCAGTCTGTGCACAAGACCTGTACGTCTGTAACCTGTGGGCGTGGTCTCTGTAGTGGGTGTGGTCGCTGTAGTGGGTGTGGTCGCTGTAGTGGGCGTGGTCTGGCAGCAGGCATGCTCGGGGACTCACCTGCACACAGGTCGGTGAAGACGTAGTAGCACTGCTCGGAGAAGGTCACCTTGTTGACCGTGTGGCGGATGTAGCCCGCCTTCAGCAGGTTTCCTGCAAACTTCCGAGCCTCCCGGCGGTCCGTGAAACCTTCCACGTTTCGATGGAGCCAGTCGACCACGTCAGAACCTGGAGACACAGGAGAGGAAGACATCGAGTCACAGATGGAGTCACAGGTCCACATGAAAGAAAACATCCAGTCCGAACTTGAAGCAGATGGACTACAGAAGACCAGACCAGAGGCCTAGAGCACGAAGCACGGTCAACTTACCCCGCTAACTCACACCCAACAACGACAACAAGGATAATCGATAGCACCACGCGGATTATCAACACGGTAACTCAACCAGGATGGTCTCATCAAGAGCAGTGAACGTGCACGAATAAGGGGAGGAGTCAGAGCAGCTGACCAATCACAGTCATGAGCTCCATACTCACATGTGCAGAGCAGCGTCTTATGAAGTTAAAACATGAGGATGAAAAAGTCAGAATAATGGAGAAAGGAAACACAGAGCAGCTGTCAATCAGACAAAATGTTTAAATGACTCATCATTGGATCAATCTGACACTCCTGAACCTCCTGAAGCATTATACTGAGAAAGTGTTTCATGTCTGACTGTTATCATCCTCAGGTGTAATCCCTCTGTGGGGAGCAGGTAAAAAATAAACACAGAAACATAACTGTGTCTGGGAGGTCGGTCTGTTTCATGTCATATCAGCTACATTTAAGATTTAAGTCATAAAAACACACCGATCTGAAGTCTGAGCCAAATTAACAATTTAAAATCAGAAAGAACAAAAATCAAACACATGAATAAAGAGCAGGAAGGACATGATGGAATAATGTGCTGTTTCACATCAGAGTTACAGCCCTGTTATTGGTCACTTTATGGCGGTGCTATAGAAGTGAAGTTTATAGATCAGCTGATGCCCCGCTCCTGTGGGTCGATAAACAGCTCCACCTGTCACACAGGTAGATGATAGTGAGGAAAGCGATTGCCTGGAGAGCTCTTAATGGCATGACCAGGGTGTGGAAATCCAACCTCCCCCGGCACATCAAGATCAGTCTCTTCTCTGCGATCGTGGAATCTGTTCTTCTCTATGGCTGTGAATGCTGGACGCTAACACAAGCCCTACAGAAGTCCCTGGACGGGTGCTGCACCAGAATGTTACGTGTGGCACTGAACATCAACCAGGGCGAACACATCACCAACAAGTGTCTGTACGGGGCCTTACCAAGTGTCTCAGAAAAGATGGCAGTGAGGAGGACGAGACTAGCTGGCCACTGCCACAGACACCAAGATCTCCCAGCCAAACAGCTTGTACTGTGGGAACCAACACATGCGCATCGATCAAGAGGACGCCCCACACCAACCTTTGTGGACGTACTAAAGAAAGATGCTGGTGCAAAGAGCACATATGAGCTGGCCGGATGTATGGAGAACCGAGATGACTGGAGACGCAGATGGAGGGCTCGTCTGAGGACGACGTAGAGAGAGATCTGTCACACAGGTAGATGATTCAGAACAGGTACGTCTCAGAGTCGTCAGGTTGATCTCGTGGGTCAGATCAGTATTGTGACACTCCTTCTCATCTTCATGATCGACTCAAGAGTTGTGCGCCTCCTTCTACCGGGTTCAGGAGATGAGGGCCGGGCATTGATTTGGAGAAGCTGATTGCGAGGGTCATCATACAGGATCAGATTCAACCTCCAACTTCTCCTGCTCCAGAGCAGGTTAGCCGTTCAGAGTCACCATGGTGATCTACTCCGATAAGAAATGAACCGGCTTCATGATATAAACCAGAGTTAGCCCTGAAGTTAGCTCGCTAACACGTTAATCCTGCTTTGTGATATAGGCCTCTGGTGCCACCTCCAGGTCGATCATGTTATTGGATCTGGGAACAAAGATCAGGTCAGTAAACACATTCAGCATGTACTCACACCACGGCCTGAGAAACATCAACCAATCAGGAAATGGACTCAGCTCACTCTCTCTCGTACCCGGACTCAAACAACTGCCAAAGTGCCACTAGAGAAAAGGTCTTGATATCGAAAAGAGCTCAAGGTGTGACCACTCTCCATGTAAAGTCAATGTACAGCCGCAATCAGATCTCACAAGAACCAACGGACGAGATCTTGGTGGCTTGGTCACGTATTGGGAGAAACATGGCGGCGCCCTTGTCCCTGCAGACGGGTGCTTCTGGGGTCTCTTTGGACGTGCAACCAAGATGCATTACTCAGTCACCAAAGTTTAAAAATTTGAACTTTCAGGTGACGTGTGACCGACTGTTTTCATTCCAGCTCATGGAGAGACTCTAAAGATGTGTTCACACTAAAGTAGTGTTGGTGTGACCGATGTGTTTGTGCTGAAGCCATCAGAAACACCTTACAGACATAAATGGGGATGTTTTTATGTTCACCATCTGATCTTTGAACAGGATCTCTTTAAGCGTGATGGTTGTTTATGTCCTTTCTGATGATCCTCTGGTCAACACGCTCTCTAAAATGGTCTGATATTTGAAACATTCAAACAGCTTCAGGATTGGACCAGCAATGTGCCGGCACATTTAGGTCAGCCAATAGAACGGCTGCAGAGGGGTGTTGATTGGGTCATGATGAGGTGCTGGCCCCGCCCCCGTGTGAGCGGCTCACCAATGAAAGCGTTGGGGATGGTGATCTTCAGCCACATCCTGTCTCTAACCTCCAGGCCGGACTCCCGGTTGGCCATCGCCCTGACGATGGCGGTCATGTCGCTGTGGATGGTCAGCGGGTGTTCGTCCTGCACACCTGAAAACAACAATAGGGAGCGGGCGGAGTCAGAGCGTTGATTGACAGGAGTAAGGAAAGCCGAAGTGGCTGATGGGAGACTTACTGTAATGTGGGAGGAGACTCCCCGTCATGGCGGCCGTGTGTGAGACCCAGGCAGCGGGGTCAATGGGACGGACCGGCTCACCTTCAGTGGGCGGGGCATAAAGATGGTTATAGCCAATCACTGCATCATTTAATTTGATTAAATAGGAACTAGAATCAGCTGATGTTTGTTAACTCACTCCTCGGTAACGTGAAGCACCCTCGAGGGCTCGGGTCCCAACACTTAGCGACAGTCAGCGTCACCGAGCTGCAGAAGGACAGAGAGGTCAGGACATGTTAGACCAGCTGCCCTCTGCTGATTGGTGGACGGCTGAAGACATAGATATGGAGGTCTGACCCTTATGACAAACATCTACAACAGTCTGGTGCCCCCAGCTCTACAGCAGGGTCTCCTTCTTCACACCAAAACAGACGAGTTATAAAAAAGATGAGCGAGAGAACATGATGACATAAAGAACTCAGACCAACTACAGGGCTGAATAACATGTGCATTAGTCTGTAAACATGTTTATTATTCTGTAAACATGTTCATTATTCTGTAAACATGTTCATTATTCTGTAAACATGTTCATTATTCTGTTAACAATTTTATGATATAAACAAGTTTACTTTTGCTTTAAACATGTTTATTATTTTTTAAACATGTTTATTATTATGTAAACATGTTTACCATTCTGTAATCATGCTTATTTCTGCTCTAAACATGTTTATTATTCTGTTAACATGTTTACTTTAGTTTGTATCTGAGAACTTGGAGAAAACATCCAGGATGTGGACACATAAGAGTAGCAGGGTACGGGTAACAGTATTAGTCCATTAGTATAGTAATCAAAGTACCAGAGTAACAGTACTGTTGTACTCACCCTGGTTTATGAACGATCTCCCTCAGCACCCGAACAGCATCGTCATTACTCATGTTCTCAAAGTTTATATCGTTCACCTGAGCAAAGGAAAAGCTGCCGTCAGTCAGCAACACCACATCTCGACCTAAACTCCATGGATGGAGGAGCTAGCTGTTGTTTAATGAGTTAAAAATGTCTATTTAGACATCTATACCTCAAAGAACATTTCCTCCAATATTACTAATATGAGGAGTGTATTACTGCTCTGAAGTACTACTTTAGTACCTGCTGTCACAGGAGTAGAGTACCTGCAGTATTATTCACATGCTGTAGTAGTACTGTAGTACGTTTAGTAGCATGTGCATGACTGTAGCATTAATATAGTTTAACTGTAGTAGTACTGTAGTACGTTTAGTAGCATGTGCATGACTGTAGCATTAATGTAGTTAAGCTGTAGTAGTACTGTAGTACCTGCAGTAGCATGTGCATGACTGTAGCATTAATGTAGTTAAGCTGTAGTAGTACTGTAGTACCTGCAGTAGAATGTGCATGACTGTAGCATTAATGTAGATAAACTGTAGTAGTACTGTAGTACCTGCAGTAGCATGTGCATGACTGTAGCATTAATGTAGTTAAGCTGTAGTAGTACTGTAGTACCTTCAGTAGAATGTGCATGACTGTAGCATTAATGTAGATAAACTGTAGTAGTACTGTAGTACCTGCAGTAGCATGTCTCCAGGCTCGATTCTTCCATCTGCAGCGACCGCTCCACCCTTCATGATGGAGCCGATATAGATCCCTCCGTCTCCTCTGTCATTACTCTGACCTACGATACTGATGCCCAGGAAGTTATACCGCTCTGGGGGGGGGGGGGATGAATGGCCAGATATGGTTACATATTCTTAAGCAACCTTCATAATTCTTTGTTGTATAAAACTAACACATCTGAGAGATGGATTGGATGGAGGACCGATGGATGGATGGATGGATGGATGGATAGATGGATGGATGACTGTCCAGCTGGATGGCTTATTGAACAGATGGACCAAAGGATTGGGATCTGGATGGATGGATGAACAGCTGAATAGATTTAAGGATGGATAAATAAATGATGATGATTGGATGGACAGATGGATTAATGGATGGTTGGATGAAGTGATGGATGGATGAGTGGTTGCATAGATAACAGATGTAAAGATGGAGTGATAAATGAACTTAAGGATGGATTAATGGTTGGATGGATATGGTTACATATTCTTAAGCAACCTTCATAATTCTTTGTTGTATAAAACTAACACATCTGAGAGATGGATTGGATGGAGGACCGATGGATGGATGGATGGATGGATGGATGGATAGATGGATGGATGACTGTCCAGCTGGATGGCTTATTGAACAGATGGACCAAAGGATTGGGATCTGGATGGATGGATGAACAGCTGAATAGATTTAAGGATGGATAAATAAATGATGATGATTGGATGGACAGATGGATTAATGGATGGTTGGATGAAGTGATGGATGGATGAGTGGTTGCATAGATAACAGATGTAAAGATGGAGTGATAAATGAACTTAAGGATGGATAAATGGTTGGATGGATGGGTGTTCACACTGGCTCCTGTGTGTCATACTCACCCATGTTCAGAGTGACAGTGATGACGTTCAGCGACATGGTGGAGTCAGTGACACTGCTGAAAGACACCGACTGACAGACAGACAGACAGACATAACAACGGACAGACATAACAACGGACAGACATAAGGACAGACAGACAGACACATGGACATAAGGACAGACAGATAAACAGACAGACAGACAAGATAAACAGACAGACAGACACATGGACAGACAGAGATAGAGATGGAGACATGGACAGACAGACAAACAGACATAAGGACAGACAGATAAACAGACAGATGGACAGACGGACAGACATAACAGATAAACAGACACATGGACAGACAGACAGACGGACAGAGATAGAGATGGAGACATGGACAGACAGACATAAGGACAGACAGATAAACAGACACATGGACAGACGGACAGACATAACAGATAAACAGACAGACAGACAGACATAAGGACAGAGATAGAGATGGAGACATGGACACACAGACATAAGGACAGACAGACATAACAGATAAACAGACACATGGACAGATGGACAGACATAACAGATAAACAGACAGATAGACATAAGGACAGAAGGAGACATAAGGACAGACAGACATAAGGACAGACAGATAAACAGACACATGGACAGACGGACAGACATAACAGATAAACAGACAGACAGACATAAGGACAGAAGGAGACAGACGGACAGACAGACATAAGGACAGACAGATAAACAGACAGACATGAAGCTGATCAGTGACAGAAGATCTGGCGAATGAGCAGATCACAGCAAATTCATGTGGACTGTTTTACCCGCTCCATCCGCTGGGTTTTGGGTTTCCGATGGCGGCGCCGTTGTCGCCTGACGAGTCGTGGGGAGGAGCTGCTGCGGCCCGTTGATTGGCTGAACCTGTAGTGACATCACAGAGGGTGTGGTTAAACTAACACCCATGTGGTTATGAACACGGAACATCACACACACACGACTGTAGAAATATAATCATGGTAAACAAACTATTAAATAAAAACAGGTTCAGCAGATAATTGAGTATTTACACAAAAGCCTGAGAAGTTAAAACATATTTATGTTTGTTAAAATGCTGAGAATAAGAACAACCAAACATGACAGGATGTCAGCTCAAATACAGAATCATGGTGAAAGGAAAAACAAACTTTTAACCTCAATAAATAAAATAAAAGATGTAAAGTAAAAGAATATTAAAGGAGGGAAACAGATGAAGGGCATTATGCTGCAGCTGATATTTCCAAATCATCATTGACAATATTGATAATACAGGTAAACATATCCTATCCCCGGGAGAGGCATGGACATACGTTTACATAAATACATTACATTTACAGTCCAGGCCAAAAGTTTGGACACACCTTCTCCTTCAATGTGTTTTCTTTATTTTCATCTCTATTTACATTGTAGATTCTCACTGTAGGTGTCAAAACTATGAATGAACACATGTGGAATTATGAACTTAACAAAAAAGTGTGAAATAAATGAAAACATGTCTTATATTCTAGTTTCTTCAAAGTATCCACCCTTTGCTCTGATTACTGCTTTGCACACTCTTCATTCTCTTTATGAGCTTCAACAGGTAGTCACCTGAAATGGTTTCCAACAGTCTTAAAGGAGTTCCCAGAGATGCTGAGCACTTGTTGGCTCTTTTGCCTTCACTCTGCGGTCCAGCTCACCCCAAACCATCTCGATTGGGCTCAGGTCCGGTGACTGCGGAGGTCAGTCATCTGGAGTAGCACTCCATCACACTCCTTCTTGGTAAAATAGCCCTTACACAGCCTGGAGGTGTGTTTGGGGTCATTGTCCTGTTGAAAAATAAATGATGGTCCAACTACATGCAGACCAGATGGGATAGCATGTCACTGCAGGCTGCTGTGGTAGCCATGCTGGTTCAGTATGCCTTCAATTTTGAATAAATCCCCAACAGTATCACCAGCAAAGCAGCCCCACACCATCACACCATAGACTCCATGCTTCACAATGGGAACCAGGCATGCAAAGTCCATCTGCTCCCCTTTTCTGCATGGCACAAATACACGGCGGTTGGAACCAAAGATCTCAAATTTGGACTCATCAGACCAAAGCACAGATTTCCACTGGTCTAATGTCCATTCCTTGTGTTTCTTGACCCAAACACATCTCTCATGCTTGTTGCCTCTCCTCAGCAGTGGTTTCCTAGCAACTATTTGACCATGAAGGCCTGATTCACGCAGTCTCCTCTTCACAGTTGTAGTAGAGATGTGTCTGCTGCTGGGGCTCTGTGTGGTATTCCTCTGGTCTCTAATCTGAGCTGCTGTTAACTTGTGATTTCTGAGGCTGGTGACTCAGATGAACTCTTTCTCAGCAGCAGAGGTGACTCTTGGTCTTACTTTCCTCGAGCGGTCCTCATGTGAGCCAGTTTCATTGTAGCCCTTGATGGTTTTTACGACTGCTCTTGGGGACACATTCAAAGTTTCTGCAATTTTTCAGATTGACTGACCTTCATTTCTTAAAGTAATGATGGCCACTTGTTTCTCTTAACTTAGCTGATAATAATAATATTAATATTAATATTAATACTATATTAATATTAACTATATTAATACTAATATTAATTCTAACAGTTGTCTAATAGGCCTGTGGGCTGTGCATCAGCCTGACTTCTGAACAACACAAATGATGGTCCAACCCCATTAATAAGGCAAGAAACTCCATTAATGAACCCTGGAAAGACTCACCTGAGAAGAGAAAACCATTTCAGGTGACTCCCTGTTGAAGCTCATAAAGAGAATGAAGAGTGTGCAAAGCAGTAATCAGAGCAAAGGGTGGATACTTTGAAGAAACTAGAATATAAGACATGTTTTCATTTATTTCACACTTTTTTGTTAAGAACATAATTCCACATGTGTTCATTCATAGTTCTGATACCTACAGTGAGAATCTACAATGTAAATAGAGATGAAAATAAAGAAAACACATTGAATGAGGTGTGTCCAAACTTTTGGCCTGTGCTGTATATACATATTCATACATATATACGTACATATGTACGTGCATGTAGAGTGATATGTATATAAAAAGATGGATAGATAGATACATAACTAGATAAAAGATATGAAAAACTTGAAAATGAAACATTTTCTTTGAGTTTGGTGGGTGTGCAGGAGTTTGATTTATAAGTTAAATCAATAAATGATCAAACTTTGGCTGCTGCAGAGTTCGATGATTGTTGTGTTGAAGCTGTCTGATGCTGAAGATTAAGACTCATTAACAGTTTTGCACATTTAATACATGATAAACAAAAGCATCAAAAATCAAATTCACTAACACACATACCTGTGAAAATCAGAGAGAACAAATCAAATCTTAACGAGGTCAAACGTCCAAGAACTGAGGAGAGGCGTCAGAAACACAAACAAGTGAATAAAAATCCAGAGTGGACTACAGCAGCTCCTGATCCTCAGCAGCGTTCGTCTCCGTGACACGGGAACACATTATCTCTGCTCCTCGCTCAGTGGGGACTCTTTTATCTGTAACACAATACACACCGCTCCACTGGTCACATGACATGACCCGCAGCAGCCAATCAGAGCACGAGGAGGACGTCGGAGCATGAAGAGGTTTACTAGAGCAGAAGAAGACGACCTGAGGGCAGGTGAGTATCTGTGTCATCAAACCGGCCAATCAGAGAGGACGCTGCTGGGTCACATGACAGAGAGGCTCTGAGTTAAAATCTGTGATGTTTCAGACTCGACTGACGAAGCAGCACAAACTATTTCACTGCTTCACCTAGAATCACTCCAACCATGGGCTCCAGCACTCCAATACCCAGCATGCACTGGGCCTGCTGCCTAAAAGGCCCCGCCCCCTTTGGCCTCTGAGGCTTTTGATTGATCTCTACAGGTGAAGGCAAAATGGTAAATGGACTTAGGCTTATATAGCGCTTTTCTAGTCTTGGACTACTCAAAGCTGCTTTACACCGCAGGTCACACCTACCCATTCACCCCCATTCACCCCCATTCACACCTACCCATTCACCCCCATTCACACCGCAGGTCACACCTACCTATTCACCCCCATTCACACCTACCTATTCACCCCCATTCACACCTACCTATTCACCCCCATTCACACCGCAGGTCACACCTACCTATTCACCCCCATTCACACCTACCCATTCACCCCCATTCACCCACATTCAAGCCCATTTACCCTCCACTGACGCAGCAGTGGAAGCAACTTGGGGTTAAGTGTCTTGCCCAAGGACACATCAACATGTGCCGCCCAGAGCTGGGCTTGAACCTGCAACCTCCCGACCACTGACCAAGCGTACTATCCCACTGCGCCACCAATGCCCCAAAACCAGGTGGAGTAAATGAGGAGAGAAGCTCTGAACGTCACGCTGGTTTAATTACAGCTGCGCGGTGGAGCAGCGTAACCTGACAACCCAGATGGACAGCTCCATATATCTGCCACAGAAACATTTCACTGGTCCATCTGGGTAGGAGCCCTTTGAGTTTGTTTTCAGGGGCAGAACGTTAACAAAAAAACACAAGCTTGTGATTGGACAATCGTTTGGCTCGTCACGTTCATCACAGACCAATCCACATCAAGCAGGGCTGCCTCCTAATGAAGCACACATAGAGGCTAATGTAGCAGCTAATGGCTAACAACAGTTAACAACAGTTCACGGATGTTAGCCATAGCGGCTAACTTAGCTGCTAACAGCGAACAACAGTTAATGACTGTTGGCCGCTAACAGCCACTAACAGCTAACCACAGTTAAAGACTGTTAGCCATTAGCTGCTAACTTAGCTGCTAACAGCTAATGGCCTTATACTATGGTCTTACACTAAATTGTAGCACACAGATGATTCATTTAACTCTTATATGAGACATGAACCTCGTCAAAGACAATCCCTACAAGTAAACTTCTGAGGAGGGCAGATTTCAACAAGTTTTACTGAGTAGCCATGAGGACAATAGGCTAATCGACATGTCCGTTCCCAACTTCCTGTTGTCGTCACATCAGCATTCTGCTGCTCCCGCCTCTCTTCCCTGATTGGGCCGTTAAGAATTAAGCCGAGTGAATTCATTGGACAACGGAGGCTGGCAAAACGGACCTGCAGGACTTCAGAATCAGGCAGGTCTGTCTGCTCTGCAGGGCTAGGAGCAGCGGGTCACAGCTGCTGGTTCGACTCCCCGTCTACCCTGTGCGTGTGTGGGTTTATCCAGGTGCTCTGGTTTCCTTTCACAGGCTAAAAGCATGCTTCTTAACTTAATGAGAGACTCTTCATTTCCATCAGATGTGAGTGGTTATGTCTCTATATGACAGCCCTGTGATTGACTGGTAATCAGTCCAGGCTGTACCCTGAGGCTCCAGGCCCCGCAAGACCAAGAGGAAGATGGACTGACTGATATCCTGACTGTGTGTGGACGCTGAGACGGGACAGTGCTGTGGGATCACGGCCCCCCCCCCATGCTCCTCACCTGTCCAGTCTGTGTTAAGTTCAGAGGTCAGAGGTCAGAGTTCATCATCGTGATCTTTAAAAACGTCTCTGAGGTGCACGGTATAAAAACACGAGCTTCTCAGGTGGAAACAGGAAGTGGATGTTGCCATGGTTTCATAGCTGGACATTTAAGGCGTCTGTACTTTAGATGATGCAGCAGGTGAGCCTCTGTTTTTTTTTTTATTCAACTTTATTAAATTAGATTTGATCAAACCGATAAATTCTTTAATCTAAAATTTAACATAAAGTTAGTTTATACAAAAACAAAACGATCTCCCACGCTTCTTTGACTGACTCGACTTCATAGAGACTCACCTGTGGACGGTTTCATAGCCCACTAACCCCCCCCCAGTCTGTGTGACCTCTGACCTTCCCCCAGAGTCCTCCTCTGATGAGCAGAAGCTCGTCGTCTCTAATTGGCTGCTCGGCTGGGTTGATGAACTGTCACCTCCTAGCTCCGCCCCGTTCCGGTCGGCTGGTTGGTGGGAGTGGCCATTCAGACGTCTTCCTGCAGAGAGGGCAGCCAATCAGAGGTCAGAGAGAGACAGCGCACCTGTTTAAAGGTTAAATCATTCTCAACATGAGCTCACCTGCGTCACTCTGCTTCGACCTGTGCAGCGCCCCCTGCTGGTCATCCTGACCGCTCACAACGGCAGCGCTGCAGAGGACAGACGGACAGAATGAACATCCACCCTTCACTGAGTTCACAGTTTAAGATGCAGTAACTACGCTCTGCCTGCAGGGGCTCAGACCAGGTGTGGGAGGAGCTAACATGAGGACACTGTCCAACAGAGCTGTCAATCACACCTGCTCTGATAACACTGACTGTATGAGGCAGCGCTCTTCACGGAGAATCAAAGCAGCTAAGTAAAATGCTAACGAGCCGCTAATGTCAGAGAGGAAAACATTTAAATTCATTAAAGGATAAGTTTGGTTTCTCCAGCTTTCACATTGTTTATAGAATGAAGTAGAACAATATACTCACCCAGAAGGCTTTCCTGATCCAAACAGTGCTTCAGGAGATATTTAGATCCAAAATCGAGCGGCGGACATCCGTATAATGGTAGCACACGGGGCATGTATAGCACCGCTCCTAAAACTGCATTAATGGTCCAAAAACTCATTAGTTTCACCAATATTTCATCATGGTCCACTCACGCTACTCCTCCATTACAGTCTGTGTCACTCCAGACATGTTTTTGTGACTGTGCTGACCTCTGTAATGGACACAGACTGTAATGGAGGAGTAGCCTGAGTGGACCATGATGAAATATTGGTGAAACTAATGAGTTTTTGGACCATTAATGCAGTTTTAGGAGCGGCGCTATACATGCCCCGTGTGCTACCATTATACGGATTTTGGATCTAAATATCTCCTGAAGCACTGTTTGTATCAGGAAAGCCTTCTGGGTGAGTATATTGTTCTACTTCATTCTATAAACAAAGTGAAAGCTGCAGAAACCAAACTTATCCTTTAACAGCAGGAACAGACGTCCAGGTGATGTCCAGGTGACGTCCAGGTGACGTCCAGGTGATGTCCAGGTGATGTCCAGGTGAGCAGGAGCAGATTCCTGATGACCTGGATGATCACCTGTAACAGCCTGTCTCTAAAACTCGACCTGTTGTCTGTGACTTTAAACGAGGAGCCTCAGCACTCACTGGAACGACGGCGGCCTGGAGTCTCCGATCCCTCCCATCCTCTCCACAGGGGGCGGGGCCGGGCTGGTGGGCGTGGCCAAAGACTGAAGGTCCGAGCCCTTAAAGTCGGGCTGACAGGAGTCTGCAGAGACGAGCTGAGAGAGGGTTTCATGTTTAAGTCCTCACTTTGGCTGAACATGGACAGGATTATAAACAAGTAATCTGATTACTCCTTAATTTACTCCAATACAACATCAAATATCAGACTGAAGAGCTTCAGACCCACCCAGCACACGACTCGACCGTTCACCAACGGCAGCCTGGAGTCATCGTCACTGATCTCCTCTTTGACCACCCTGCAACACAGAGGAGGAGAAACATCAGGAGGAGAAACATCAGGAGAAACATCAGGAGGAGAAACATCAGGAGGAGAAACATCAGGAGAAACATCAGGAGAAACATCAGGAGGAGAAACATCAGGAGGAGAAACATCAGGAGGAGAAACATCAGGAGAAACATCAGGAGGAGAAACATCAGGAGAAACATCAGGAGGAGAAACATCAGGAGGAGAAACATCAGGAGGAGAAACATCAGGAGGAGAAACATCAGGAGGAGAAACATCAGGAGGAGAAACATCAGGAGAAACATCAGGAGGAGAAACATCAGGAGGAGAAACATCAGGAGGAGAAACATCAGGAGAAACATCAGGAGGAGAAACATCAGGAGGAGAAACATCAGGTGGAGAAACATCAGGAGAAACATCAGGAGGAGAAACATCAGGTGGAGAAACATCAGGAGAAACATCAGGAGGAGAAACATCAGGAGAAACATCAGGAGGAGAAACATCAGGAGAAACATCAGGAGGAGAAACATCAGGAGGAGAAACATCAGGAGGAGAAACATCAGGTGGAGAAACATCAGGAGGAGAAACATCAGGTGGAGAAACATCAGGAGAAACATCAGGAGGAGAAACATCAGGTGGAGAAACATCAGGAGAAACATCAGGAGGAGAAACATCAGGAGGAGAAACATCAGGAGAAACATCAGGAGGAGAAACATCAGGAGGAGAAACATCAGGAGAAACATCAGGAGGAGAAACATCAGGAGGAGAAACATCAGGAGAAACATCAGGAGAAACATCAGGAGGAGAAACATCAGGAGGAGAAACATCAGGAGAAACATCAGGAGGAGAAACATCAGGAGAAACATCAGGAGGAGAAACATCAGGAGGAGAAACATCAGGAGAAACATCAGGAGGAGAAACATCAGGAGGAGAAACATCAGGAGAAACATCAGGAGGAGAAACATCAGGAGGAGAAACATCAGGAGAAACATCAGGAGGAGAAACATCAGGAGGAGAAACATCAGGAGAAACATCAGGAGGAGAAACATCAGGAGGAGAAACATCAGGAGAAACATCAGGAGAAACATCAGCAGGAGAAACATCAGGAGAAACATCAGGAGGAGAAACATCAGGAGAAACATCAGGAGAAACATCAGGAGAAACATCAGGAGGAGAAACATCAGGAGAAACATCAGGAGGAGAAACATCAGGAGAAACATCAGGAGGAGAAACATCAGGAGAAACATCAGGAGAAGAAACATCAGGAGGAGAAACATTGTAAAGACCACTTAGGTCTTACAGAGGCCTGAATCACTCAGCAGAGGTGAAATTTATCTGTTGCCATTTTTCTTTCTTGAGTTAAAACTGGTCCATAATGTTAAGTGTTTAAGGCTACTAATGAAAGTAAAAATTGTTGGCGTCAGTCTCCATGGAAACGACTATAAATGGGGACCGGACGTGCGCACGGATGGGGGGAAAAAAGCTGTGGTGACGTCACACGCCAACGGAGATTCATGCCAGCGCTGTCAAGGCTGCGGAGTAAAGCTGTTCCTTGTGGATTATGTAATGGGAATTACTTTAAGTGATCTGACCGTTCGTGGATAAAAACCCTCCGTGGAAGCTGCTGGACTGCTATCTTCTCCAGGCGGACTGAAGAGTTTTATGGGTACCGTGAGTACAAAACTTGGGTGCAAATGCGACAAACTTTTCGGACTGGTTATTGTGTGAGTTGGAACTTTGAGAAATTCATCGGGGAGGTGGGTGGATAATAAGTCGTTTGTGTGGATTGTAATTTGTGATTAATACATTGTAATCGGTGTGAAAAGTGGGGAAGCGCTCGAGCGTGGGGTGGTTTCATTGTTGCCGGCGTTGTAATTAAAAAGCCGGTTTGTGAGGCCAATATAATTTCATTTTCTGTCTTTATTTCATTCCTGCTGATGTGATTGGATCCTCCCGTGACCTGATAGTTTAGTTGTAGCTTTAATCCCTTGAAAATAGGTGAATTGTTACAACATCAGGTGGAGAAACATCAGGAGGAGAAACATCAGGAGGAGAAACATCAGGAGAAACATCAGGAGGAGAAACATCAGGAGGAGAAACATCAGGAGGAGAAACATCAGGAGGAGAAACATCAGGAGAAACATCAGGAGGAGAAACATCAGGAGAAACATCAGGAGGAGAAACATCAGGAGGAGAAACATCAGGAGGAGAAACATCAGGAGGAGAAACATCAGGAGGAGAAACATCAGGAGAAACATCAGGAGGAGAAACATCAGGAGAAACATCAGGAGGAGAAACATCAGGAGAAACATCAGGACAAAACAAACAAACAAACAAACAAACAAACAAACAAACGGGACCAATCACGTGTCTCTCCTGATTTAAAGAGCCCTTTAATATTATTTATTCAAAATGTGTCTTTAAATGATTAAACCACTTCAACAATTAAAATCAATCTTAGCAACAGCAGGAGGAGGTTCATATTTTTACATGTTTTTATTTAACCAGATTAATCCCACTGAGATCAAGATCTCATCTACCGGGGCGGCCTGGCCCAGAGGTCTGCAGCACACCACAAACACTAAATTATAAAAATAATAAACAATAAAAACACCAAAACAACAGCTCCACAGAGGACAGTATAAATACCTGCGTCACATCCTGATGGTTCCTCCTCTTCAGATCAAACAGAAGTATGGAGTAAAGAGTTGAAGGTTTGACACCACAGCTCCAACAGTCTGCATCAGGGTCTTGACCTTCAGGTGTCTCTCATTTGACCTCCAGACCACAGACTGAGTCAGGCCTGTGTGGTGGACCTTCTACACAGTTAGGGATGGGGATCAAAAACTAACTCCAGTTGAGAATCAATAACACAGACTGTAATGGAGGAGTAGCGTGAGTGGACCATGATGAAATATTGGTGAAACTAATGAGTTTTTGGACCATTAATGCAGTTTTAGGAGCGGCACTATACATGCCCCGTGTGCTACCATTATACAGATGTCTGCTGCGAAGCACTGTTTGGATCAGGAAAGCCTTCTGGGTGAGTATATTGTTCTACTTCATTCTATAAACAATGGAGGAAGAAACATCAGGAGGGAGAAACATCAGGAGAAACATCAGGAGGAGAAACATCAGGAGGAGAAACATCAGGAGGAGAAACATCAGGAGGAGAAACATCAGGATGAATCAATAAAGAACTGGATCGTTAATAACACTGGTATGAATTAACCCTTTCATGCATGGTGGTTACTACAGTAGACAAACATTTGGAATGAATAAATAAATAAAACCTTTAGGTTGCAGTACCATGTCCAACTACTTGGTGGAAAATTCCCAAACCTGGATCTTAAATTTCATAAAAGTTTTGTATTTGCATGTTATTTCCATATCGAGATATTTCATCATTAATCCAAAACAGCCAACAAACGAAAAATTTGGTGTCCTTTCTTTATTCAGATATAACATAATTTTGAATTTTTTAATTTACATTTTGGTGTGAGTAAGGTAAATAGTTTGATTACTGCAAACATATCTATATCTATATCTATATCTATCTATACTTCAATCTTTTATTTATTTATTTACTCATAATAAATGTTTTTTGAAGACGTGTTAGTGGATTCTCATCAAGTTCCACTAAATTACTACTGTGATGGTCAGATGTATAACTCCCACAAAAATAAAATTAAAAAATACCATGACTTTTAACTTGTTGAAAGTAAAAATTAAAATAATATATATATACACATGTCTTTGAGATTTAATAATTCGTGCATGAAAGGGTTAAATCTCATTAATTCCCGTCCCTACCTTCAGCCCTCTGGACGGTTTCTGGACCTACAGAGTGAATCAGAGACAAACACAGACGCAGCTGAAAGTTCAAGTTTTAATTTGAAGTCAAACATTCATGAAGAGGCGTTCACTGACAGCTGGGAACTCTGGGACTCCTCCAGCTCCACATCTCCCTCCCAGGATCTCTGTTTCATAAACACGGTGGTAAAATATTGCTGTGAATCATTTTCATGGTTAAAGTGAAGTCAGGACTCTGGTGGACTGTCCTCCGTCTGATGACACGTGAACAGTCGGATTATTGCTGCACATTAAAAACAAAAAATCAACAGTTCTGAATTCCCAGCTGCAGTGAACGCAGCGTTAAGGCCACTCGGTGAAGTCCGCTGGTTTCTGGGATCAGGAGGTAGAGATCAGCTTCTTCTTCAGCTACGTTTGAGTTAGCTTGTTAAAAAGTACGACACTCTGTGAGACAGTGAACGCATCGTTTCTCTGACACAGGAAGGTGTGAGGTCACATGACTGACGTTTCTGCTCAGCTCTGATTGAAACAATCAGGGACTTTCAGGGTCAAAGGTCAGCCTCTACAGAACAAACACATTTAGAGGTCAGACGGAGCAGGAAGGTCACTGTCCACATCACACCTTCAAAATAAAACCAGACGAGAGCAAACTGTCAAAGTAAAACATGTACAGATGTTTTAAAGTCACACAGACGTCGTTTTTGTTTCCTGGAGTGATCCATTATTAAATTATTAACCAATCAAATCCTCTGTCTCTGACGACCAATCAGAAGAGTCGTCTCAGCAGCTCCATCAGCAGGCGTCCTCAGAGAAACAGTCACATGATGAGACGCGCTTTTACTTTGAAAATCTCTGCAGTCAACTTCCCAACAGTGTTTGCACTTTGAGTCTTCAGTTAAAATCCCTTTACCTGTCTCCGTCGACCAATCACAGCCCGTCACCTGTCTCCGTCGACCAATCACAGCCCGTCACCTGTCTCCGTCGACCAATCACAGCCCGTCACCTGTCTCCGTCGACCAAAGGCTGTGCCTCATGCAGACACGTTCACGTCACGTAGAGCGATGGCGGCGGCCGTCCCTGCGGTGGTGGCGGCGGTTGCCGTGGCAGCAGCGGGCTGTGGGGAGCGGGAGGGGGAGGGGGGGAGGACAGACAGCGCCGGGACGTTCTGATTGGTCGAGGCGGCGGCGTTCTGGAACACGATCTGCTGCAGCGTCCGCCTGAGGTTGGGGTGCATGCGCCGCTGGGTCTGGTTGAAGATTTCCACGGCAACGCACTTCATCACCCCGGCAACCAGGTCGTCGTACAGCGGCACGGTGTACATCCTGGACGTCTGTGGAGAGGGCAAAGGTCAAGGTCAAAGTAAGGGTCACTGAGGTCAAAGGTCAACAGTCTTTATTCTTCGAAAACAATTCTACAAACTTCCTGATCAGAGGTCAAAGGTCAAAGAATCAAGGTCACAGACCTCTTGGTCATGTGGGTCAGAGGTCAAAGGTAAACAGCTCAATGACAAATGATTGTTAAATAATATATATGAGTTATTACATACATAAAATCATTTATAATCTTTTTATACAGAAAAATAATAAATATATCAAACAATGTTAATATAAGAGTTCCATAACTCTAAATCATTTTTAATCAAATTCATACAGAAGAATAAATCTAACGTTACATAAATATAATTGAGATTATATTAAATAAAAAATATTTATTTTATTTCTTATATTAATTTTCTCTGTGATTTCACATAAATATATTTCAATATAATTAAATTATTAAATATAATGGTGTAATTAAAAGATATATAATTAAATTATGTAATATAATATATAATTAAATGATATAAATGTAATAATCTATAGTTGTATTATATAAATAAAATTATCTATAGCTGTATTATATAAATGTAATAATCTATAGTTGTATTATATAAATGTAATAATCTATAATTGTATTATATAAATGTAATAATCTATAATTGTATTATATAAATATAATAATCTATAATTGTATTATATAAATGTAATAATCTATAGTTGTATTATATAAATATAATAATCTATAGTTGTATTATATAAATGTAATAATCTATAGTTGTATTATATAAATGTAATAATCTATAGTTGTATTATATAAATGTAATAATCTATAGTTGTATTATATAAATGTAATAATCTATAGTTGTATTCTATAAATATAATAATCTATAGTTGTATTATATAAATATAATAATCTATAATTGTATTATATAAATGTAATAATCTATAATTGTATTATATAAATGTAATAATCTATAATTGTATTCTATAAATATAATAATCTATAATTGTATTATATAAATATAATAATCTATAATTGTATTATATAAATGTAATAATCTATAATTGTATTATATAAATGTAATAATCTATAGTTGTATTCTATAAATGTAATAATCTATAGTTGTATTATATAAATATAATAATCTATAATTGTATTATATAAATATAATAATCTATAATTGTATTATATAAATATAATAATCTATAGTTGTATTCTATAAATCTCCCTCTCTCTGTCGGTGTGCTGGTCTGTGTCCGCGGTGCGTTCAGGGCCTCACGTGTTTGTGGAGGAAGGCTCTCACTCGGGGCAGGTCGGGGTAGAAACTGTTCCTCACGACCATCTGGAGCCAGCGGATCTGGACCTCGGCGTTCAGGCCGTCGAAGAGCGACGAGTAACAGGACGACAGGGACGCCATCACACCTGGAGGTCAGAGGTCAGGGGTCAGACCACAGTGACGAGTTAGAGCCAAACAGAATCGTCACTCTGAACTCTAAGGTCAGAGGTCACCGGTGTCATGAACACATTGGTGCCCGTGCTCTTCAGAGTCGCCGTGTACCGTGGGGTAGGGGGGCGTGGTCTAACATGCGGTCCAGGAACAGGACAATCTGGAAGGTGCTCCAGGACGACAGGTCAAAGGCATTCAGGGTCTCGGGGTCGGGGGGGTCGCCGCCGCTCCACAGCTGGCAGAGGTCGTGGACGGGCCGCGTCAGAGCGCCCCCTGCTGACAGGTCGGGCTCGTAGAGAGGAGGCCCGCAGCCGCTCAGCCAGCGCTCGAACTCCAGCCCTGAAACAGGAAGTCCATGTTAACGAAGGCCTTAACGAGCTCTGCAGGTGATTAATGCCTTATCATGATGTCACTTCCTGTTTCCTCTATATATGGTCATTCAGGGTTTGAAATAACGCGATCAAGCTTTCACAGGCCACTTCATTAGGTACACCTGCTCCACTGCCCATCATCCTAAATGGATAATCAGCCAATCCCATGGCCGCAACTCAATGCCTTTGGGCACATAGACAAGGTAAAGCCGACCTCAAACTGAGCCTCAGAGAGGATCATTAGCCACAGTGACAGAGGTCAGCTCTGCCTCTGTGCAGAAAGAGTTGGCACAGAAGCTACAGACAGTTCAGAGAGCTCAGGTGATTACAGGCTGCAGCCAACACCTTTACACCTCCTTTACAACACCTTTACATCGCCTTTACATCACATTTACAACATCTTTACAACACCTTTACAACACCTTTACATCACCTTTACAACACCTTTACAACACCTTTACAACACCTTTACATCACCTTTACAACACCTTTACAACACCATTACATCACCTTTACAACACCTTTACAACACCTTTACATCACCTTTACAACACCTTTACAACACCTTTACAACACCTTTACATCACCTTTACAACACCTTTACAACACCTTTACAACACCTTTACAACACCTTTACAACACCTTTACATCACCTTTACAACACCTTTACAACACCTGACTTTTCCACAACCAGCTTCTTTGTTCACTAACTACAGTAAATGGTAAATGGTACATGGACTTGAGCTTATATAGCGCTTTTCTAGTCTTTTGACTACTCAAAGCTGCTTTACACCGCAGGTCACACCTACCCATTCATACCCATTCACACCCATTCGCGCTCACATTCACTCACTGATGGTTCAGAGTTTCTATGTTAGTTATCCATCAGTGTCTCTAACACATTCACACCCTTTCATGCCCATTTACACACCACTAACGCAGCAGTGGGAGCAACTTGGGGTTAAGAGTCTTGCCCAAGGACACATTGCCATGTGTCACCCGGAGCTGGGCTTGAACCTGCAACCTCCCGATCACTGACCAAGCGCACTATCCAACTGCGCCACCGACGCCCACAGTCATTAACAGGATCCCACTGTTCAGGATCAGGATCAGGATCAGGATCAGGAACAGGACCAGGATCAGGATCACTTTATTGGGGGAGGTTCTTATACTCGGTGCAGCAGCAGGAATTTCAAAATAAAACATCAAAGTGAATCAGAGCAGGAGAAAATTAAGAAAGCTGAACCTTTACCTATATCAACTTCCTTATGAAGGACAATTTACATAAAATAAAAGTGAGAGCCTGAAAAAGGAATGAATGAACAATAATAACATGAACAACATTTAGAGTGTGACTCTGACAAGGCAGCTCTGTGACTGGCAGTCAGGAATAGAGCTGCAACTAACGATTCTTTTTGTAATCGATTACTCTATCAAATCTTTGTCGATTAATTGAGTAATCAGATACCAGTTACATTGCGCTCACTGATATTTTTTTTACATTGAATCACTACACATTATTTGGAACAAACAAAACAGAAAAGCCAGGTCACTTAAATTAACAACTTATTTTTCTTATTTTGAACATTCTGAGCACTGAGACCACACTGGATATCATGTTTGCTTATTCACAAATGCCAAGTTTAAATGAAAATAAAACAAAATGTACTATCGATCCATGTTTATAGAGACTCGAGCAGCCTAACCATCTGCCCCGCCCCTCCTCACCCTCTCTGTGGGCGACGGCGGCGTCCTTCAGCTCGGGGAAGTAACCCAGGAAGAAGTCGATGAGGTCCTGAGCCAGCACGCTCTTGAACTTAAACTCTGAGATGTAGTCCTGCAGACACACAAAGACACCACAGCTGAGCATTTAACACCTGTGATCACCTGTGATGACTCCGCCCTATACTGAGTCTCACCACACCCACAGCCCGCCCACACCATTCACTCAACTCTGAACTCATCCAACCTTTAAAGGTGCAGTGTGTAGAATTTGGCATGTTAGCGTTAGTCTAGAATGAAGCTAACCGTAGCCAAAACGTCACGTCGCTGAGCAACGGAATCCTGTGAGGACCAAAAAGGATCCTGAACATGGCATCATTTACTAAAGTGACAAGGTTTATAACCATTATTTTATAGATTATAGGTCGAATGTAGGTAGGTCAGCTGTTAGCTGCTGATTGTGGGTTTTGTAAACTTGTAGTAACACAAACAAACATTAGCACATTAAAGCTAATCAGATCGAGCCTGTGGATTGTGGATTTCACCAAATGTGGATTTGGTGAAATAAGGTGAAGAAGAGAGAGAGAGAGAGAACAATGTGGCGGAAAGCTGGGCCGGACCAATGAGAGTTTTGTAATATGTTTAATGGAGTGTCTATTTTCCACTGCTTATGGGCGTTATTTACAATACCAACACAATACGGGAGTTGTGTAACGTAATAAAACTGCATATAGCACCCTTACCTGTCCAGACATAACTTTGTCAACAAGGCTCTCCACCTTGTAAAAGCAACTCCAATGTTTATCCTTGTTTTCTGACGTTTTCTGTCACGATTCCACTTCATTTGTCATGCTTTCTTTTTTTCTAAAGAAGATGATCAGAGTCTTGACTCTGGAGTGATTTAAAATAAATGTGTTCCTCCATTTCCAAAGCTTTAACTGTAAAATACACACAGTTTAAATCCCTCGTGTACCATAACAACTGTCTATACATCCACCGCCCTCTCCCCTTTTCTTCACCTGCATTCCAGGTAGATTTCAAAACCGGCGGATTGATTCATGTTTCGTTCTTTTTGTCCCTAAAATCCATCCGTAGACAACATGGCGGATCGTTATGTCGGCCTACATGAAAGCGGCCCGCGGGATGTAATTTTCAAAAGCTTTTTCTAACTAAGTAAAAATAAAAGAAATGTTTAATGGGGATGATTGTACTCCTATTTTGACAGACTTTACATACAAATATAAACATTATATCCTATATTCACCGTTATGGTGTTTGGTGAAATGCTGCCTAATTCTACACACTGCACCTTTAACACAACCAAAGTAGCTGTGATTGGATAGATTCATCACTTGTCTCTACTTCCTGCATGACCATATTAGGTCTGATTGGATTAAGTCTGTCAGACATTTTAGTTTTTATCTGTTCAAGATTCAAAGTGTTTGTTGTCATCAGCTCATTTACAGACATGTTTCCTGCACAATGAAATTCCTGTGTGTGTGTGTGTTTATGTGTGTGTGCATGCGTGCGTGTGTGGGTGTGCATGTGTGTGTGTTTGTGTGTGTGCATGCGAGCGTGTGTGTGTGTGTGTGTGTGTGTGTGTGCATGCGTGCGTGCGTGTGTGTGTGTGTGTGTGTCTCCTCACCCTGAGGAAGCGGTCAAAGCGCCTGACGTCCCCACAGAGCTGTGACAGGTAGGAGACGAAGCAGAAACCTTTCTCGTAGGTGAAAAGGTTCATCAGTGTGCTGGGGTTCACACCTGGACAGGTGAGGCAGAGACAGAGGGGATTGAACAGGTGGACGAGTGAAGTCCACATTCAGATTCATTCAAACTCAAACTTTATTTAACCAAGGACAGCAGTGGGTGTGGCCTTTAACAGGTGATGAGTGGGCGTGGTCTCTGGTTATTAATGGTGGGTGTGGTCTCTTTTTGGTAAAAGCGGGTGTGGTCTCTGATTGTTAATATTGGGTGTGGTTTCTGGATCTAAATGGTGGGTGTGGTCTCTGGTTATTAAAAGTGGGTGTGGTCTTTGGTTATTAATGGTGGGTGTGGTTTCTGGTTCTTTAAAAGTGGGTGTGGTCTTTGGTTATTAATGGTGGGTGTGGTTTCTGGTTCTTTAAATGTGGGTGTGGTCTTTGGTTATTAAAAATGGGTGTGGCTTTTGGTTATAAATGGTGGGTGTGGTCTCTGGTTATTTAAAAGTGGGTGTGGTCTTTGGTTATTAATGGTGGGTGTGGTTTCTAGTTCTTTAAAAGTGGGTGTGGTCTCTTGTTACCTGGCTCAAACTTGACCTGCAGTTTGCTCACAGGGTTGTTGTCTCCCAGAAGACGCAGCTGTCTGTGGAGGGCGTCCAGTCGGACAGCAGTTTCCAGGCAGGTGAAGGGCTCACCTGCAGACAGGGAGGGGGCGGGGTTTATGCTTTTGTTTGCACCTGTATAGGCCAATGTTGTTTGTGGCTGTGATGTCACACAGCTAATCAAATAAAGTAAATTCTGAATTAAACATGACTCCAGCTGACCTTCAGCTTTAAAACAGAACGTCACTGTCTGCGTTTGACGACCTTTGACCTTTCTCTGACTGCCTGGTATCGAGTGATGCAGACAGCATCATTACAGAGCATAAGAAGATTGACAACTACGATCCAAAAAGATATCCCCCCTAACATCACTGCCCTGATGCGGCGCTCTCTTACCGTAGGCCTCCGTGGTGATGCGGCGTTGGGCGAAGGTGGCGAGCCCTTCACTCAGCCACATCTCCTCCCAGGTGGCGTTGGTGACGGCGTTTCCAAACCAGCCGTGGGCAATCTCGTGGATGACGTCAATGAGCAGGAACTCACTGCTCTCCAAGATGGAGGCGATGATGAAGGTGAGGCACGGGTTCTCCATGGCAACAATGGGAAAGGAGGGGGGGAGGAACACGATGTCACACCTGGGGTTGATTAAGGTCTTAATTAGTACATCAGACTGATGACATCATCATTAATACGTCAAACTGATGACATCATCATTATTTACATGTCAGACTGATGACATCATCATTAATACATCAGACTGATGACATCATCATTATTTACATGTCAGACTGATGACATCATCATTAATACATCAGACTGATGACATCATCATTAATACGTCAGACTGATGACATCATTATTTACATGTCAGACTGATGACATCATTTATACGTCAGACTGATGACATCATCATGAATTCGTCAGACTGATGACATCATCATGACTGGTATGTAAGCATGATGACATCACTGTGCTGGATGACCTGGTTTGCTGATGCTGTGATCAGTTGGATGATGGATGGATTAAAGGATGGATACATGAACAGACAGGTGGATGTTTGAACTGAAGAATAGATCAACTTCTTGATGACATCACTCAAACTCACCTGCCCCACAGGTAAGGTCCAAACAGCTCCTCTGCTACACCCAGCCAGCGCTCCACACTGCCCCCTAGCTTCTTCACTGCACAGGACAACAGACATGGCTCCGCCCACACTCGACTCCTGATCATTGGATCAATAAAAAACAAATGTTCAGCACCCTGAGAGCCGAGGTCACGAACACCAATCAGACGTGATGCTGCTGGAAAAGGAAAAACCACGACTTCACGATGTTACGAACGTGAACACGACACGTCAGTGGATCATGGAGGAAACATCAGAGGGGAAATCTTTCATGGATGTTACTGAAATGGATCAAATGGGTTTATTAAAGCAGAGATCATATAAACTCATACTACAGCGGGAATGATGACCAACAGCATCACCTTTAGTGTGAGTAAATGTGGACCCATATGCCCTCTGTTATTCACCTTAACCTTTGGGAAATGACCTGGATTCTGAGGTCAGGTTAGGCAGTGTGACCTCCTCAGAGCTGATGGGACGGTCTTCTCTTACTAACCATCAGATATTATTTAGACTTTAATAATTCAGAGTCTTCTTCAGTGGACATGGGAAGCCAATGGGTAAAACCTCTTTGTTTAATCTGTGGATACATTTACCTTTTCAGGTGCACATAGATTCTGAGGTGGAAAACTGATCTATGAACAAGGTGCCAAATAAACACAAAGAGAGGCGTGGAGAGCATGAGAGAACAGAAACAAGAGAGAGAACGTCAGTCTGGAGCCAAACAGAGACACAGACTAAAGTTTACTAAACAGTTTTAAAGCAGCGGACTGACCGCGGGCCCACGTCCACGTGCTGCAGCTCCCCCGCCACCAACGCCACCAGGTAGGACGGCACCGGGAACTCCATGGAGAACTGAAACACCCGGTCCTGCTTAGAGTACGAGCTACGGGACGCACTCATCAGGACGGTGACCCCGTCAGGAACCTGAGGAGGAAGAGGAGGGTCAACAGAGGAGGGTCAACAGAGGAGGGTCAACAGAGGAGGGTCAACAGAGGAGGATCAACAGAGGAGGGTCAAGAGAGGAGGGTCAAGAGAGGAGGGTCAACAGAGGAGGGTCAACAGAGGAGGGTCAACAGAGGAGGGTCAACAGAGGAGGGTCAAGAGAGGAAGGTTAAGAGAGGAGGGTCAACAGAGGAGGGTCAACAGAGGAGGGTCAACAGAGGAGGGTCAACAGAGGAGGGTCAAGAGAGGAGGGTCAACAGAGGAGGGTCAACAGAGGAGGGTCAAGAGAGGAGGGTCAACAGAGGAGGGTCAAGAGAGGAGGGTCAACAGAGGAGGATCAACAGAGGAGGGTCAAGAGAGGAGGGTCAAGAGAGGAGGGTCAAGAGAGGAGGGTCAACAGAGGAGGGTCAACAGAGGAGGTTCAAGAGAGGAGGGTCAACAGAGGAGGGTCAAGAGAGGAGGGTCAAGAGAGGAGGGTCAACAGAGGAGGATCAACAGAGGAGGGTCAAGAGAGGAGGGTCAAGAGAGGAGGGTCAAGAGAGGAGGGTCAACAGAGGAGGGTCAACAGAGGAGGTTCAAGAGAGGAGGGTCAAGAGAGGAGTGTCAACAGAGGAGGGTCAACAGAGGAGGGTCAAGAGAGGAGGGTCAAGAGAGGAGGGTCAAGAGAGGAGGGTCAAGAGAGGAGGGTCAACAGAGGAGGGTCAAGAGAGGAGGGTCAAGAGAGGAGGGTCAACAGAGGAGGGTCAAGAGAGGAGGGTCAACAGAGGAGGTTCAAGAGAGGAGGGTCAAGAGAGGAGTGTCAACAGAGGAGGGTCAAGAGAGGAGGGTCAACAGAGGAGGGTCAACAGAGGAGGATCAAGAGAGGAAGATCAAGAGAGGAGGGTCAAGAGAGGAGGGTCAACAGAGGAGGGTCAAGAGAGGAGGGTCAAGAGAGGAGAGTCAAGAGAGGAGGGTCAAAAGAGGAGGGTCAACAGAGGAGGGTCAAGAGAGGAGGGTCAACAGAGGAGGGTCAACAGAGGAGGGTCAAGAGAGGAGGGTCAACAGAGGAGGGTCAAGAGAGGAGGGTCAACAGAGGAGGGTCAAGAGAGGAGGGTCAACAGAGGAGGGTCAACAGAGGAGGTTCAAGAGAGGAGGGTCAACAGAGGAGGGTCAACAGAGGAGGGTCAAGAGAGGAGGGTCAACAGAGGAGGGTCAAGAGAGGAGGGTCAAGAGAGGAGGGTCAAGAGAGGAGGGTCAACAGAGGAGGGTCAACAGAGGAGGGTCAAGAGAGGAGGGTCAAGAGAGGAGGGTCAAGAGAGGAGGGTCAACAGAGGAGGGTCAAGAGAGGAGGGTCAAGAGAGGAGGGTCAACAGAGGAGGGTCAAGAGAGGAGGGTCAAGAGAGGAGGGTCAACAGAGGAGGGTCAAGAGAGGAGGGTCAAGAGAGGAGGGTCAAGAGAGGAGGGTCAAGAGAGGAGGGTCAACAGAGGAGGTTCAAGAGAGGAGGGTCAAGAGAGGAGGGTCAACAGAGGAGGTTCAAGAGAGGAGGGTCAAGAGAGGAGGGTCAACAGAGGAGGTTCAAGAGAGGAGGGTCAAGAGAGGAGGGTCAAGAGAGGATGAAGAACAAAAACAGAAGAACAACAGAAGAAGATCAACAGAGGAACAACAGAAGAAGAACAGAAGAAGAGAAGAACAACAGAAGAAGAACAACAGAAGAAGAACAACAGAAGAAGAAGAACAGAGTTTAGGGGTCAGAGGTCATAGTCACCCTGATGGTGGCGGTGTAGGTGCTCTTCACAGCCGGCGTGTCGAAGCACGGGAACAACGAGCGGTTACAGACGGAGTGACCCTGAGTGAAGACCAGAGGTCGAGTCTGTCCACAGGTCAGCTCCGAGTCCAGCCACCAGATCTGCACACAGGTGAGCATCGACATCAGTAACCGCCAGAAACAAAAACACAACTTAAACACAACAACAGAAAGCCACCAGAAACAAAAACACAACTTAAACACAACAACAGAAAGCCACCAGAAACAAAAACACAACTTAAACACAACAACAGAAAACCACCAGAAACAAAAACACAACTTAAACACAAAAACACAAAAGCACCAGAAACAAAAACACAACTTAAACACAACAACAGAAAGCCACCAGAAACAAAAACACAACTTAAACACAACAACAGAAAACCACCAGAAACAAAAACACAACTTAAACACAACAACAGAAAACCACCAGAAACAAAAACACAACTTAAACACAACAACAGAAAGCCACCAGAAACAAAAACACAACTTAAACACAACAACAGAAAACCACCAGAAACAAAAACACAACTTAAACACAACAACAGAAAACCACCAGAAACAAAAACACAACTAAAACACAACATCAGGCACGACTGATAACAAAAACACAACTAAAACACAACATCAGGCACGACTGATAACAAAAACACAACTAAAACACAACATCAGGCACGACTGATAACAAAAACACAACTAAAACACAACATCAGGCACGACTGCTGACAAAAACACAAATAAAACACAACATCAGGCACTACTGATAACAAAAACACAACTAAAACACAACATCAGGCACGACTGCTGACAAAAACACAACTAAAACACAACGTCAGGCACGACTAATAACAAAAACACAACTAAAACACGTCAGGCACGACTGCTGACAAAAACACAACTAAAACACAACATCAGGCACGACTGATAACAAAAACACAACAAAAAAAACAACTAAAACACAACATAAGGCACGACTGCTGACAAAAACACAACTAAAACACAACATCAGGCACGACTGATAACAAAAACACAACTAAAACACAACATCAGGCACGAATGATGACAAAAACACAACTAAAACACAACATCAGGCACGACTGATAACAAAAACACAACTAAAACACAACATCAGGCACGACTGCTGACAAAAACACAACTAAAACACAACATCAGGCACGACTGATAACAAAAACACAAGTAAAACACAACATCAGGCTCGACTGCTGACAAAAACACAACTAAAACACAACATCAGGCACGACTGATAACAAAAACACAACTAAAACACAACATCAGGCACGACTGCTGACAAAAACACAACTAAAACACAACATCAGGCACGACTAATAACAAAAACACAACTAAAACACGTCAGGCACGACTGCTGACAAAAACACAACTAAAACCAAACATCAGGCACGACTGATAACAAAAACACAACAAAAAAAAACACAACTAAAACACAACATAAGGCACGACTGCTGACAAAAACACAACTAAAACACAACATCAGGCACGACTGATAACAAAAACACAACTAAAACACAACATCAGGCACGACTGATGACAAAAACACAACACAACATCAGGCACGACTGATGACAAAAACACAACTAAAACACAACATCAGGCACGACTGATAACAAAAACACAACTAAAACACAACATCAGGCACGACTGATAACAAAAACACAACTAAAACACAACATCAGGCACGACTGATGACAAAAACACAACTAAAACACAACATCAGGCACGACTGATAACAAAAACACAACTAAAACACAACATCAGGCACGACTGCTGACAAAAACACAACTAAAACACAACATCAGGCACGACTAATAACAAAAACACAACTAAAACTCGTTAAGCACGACTGCTGACAAAAACACAACTAAAACACAACATCAGGCACGACTGATAACAAAAACACAACTAAAACATAACATCAGGCACGACTGATAACAAAAACACAACTAAAACACAACATCAGGCACGACTGATAACAAAAACACAACTAAAACACAACATCAGGCACGACTTATGACAAAAACACAACTAAAACACAACATCAGGCATGACTGCTGACAAAAACACAACTTAAACACAACATCAGGCACGACTGCTGACAAAAACACAACTAAAACACAACATCAGGCACTACTGATGAAAAAAACACAACTAAAACACAACATCAGGCACGACTGATGACAAAAACACAACTAAAACACAACATCAGGCACGACTGATAACAAAAACACAACTAAAACACAACGTCAGGCACGACTGATGACAAAAACACAACTAAAACACAACATCAGGCACGACTGATAACAAAAACACAACAAAAAAAAACAACTAAAACACAACATAAGGCACGACTGCTGACAAAAACACAACTAAAACACAACATCAGGCACGACTGATAACAAAAACACAACTAAAACACAACATCAGGCACGACTGATAACAAAAACACAACTAAAACACAACATCAGGCACGACTGATAACAAAAACACAACTAAAACACAACATCAGGCACGACTGCTGACAAGAACACAACTAAAACACAACATCAGGCACGACTGATAACAAAAACACAACTAAAACACAACATCAGGCACGACTGATAACAAAAACACAACTAAAACACAACATCAGGCACGACTGATAACAAAAACACAAGTAAAACACATCAGGCACGACTGATAACAAAAACACAACTAAAACACAACATCAGGCACGACTGCTGACAAAAACACAACTAAAACACAACATCAGGCACGACTGATAACAAAAACACAACAAAAAAACAACTAAACCACAACATAAGGCACGACTGCTGACAAAAACACAACTAAAACACAACATCAGGCACGACTGATAACAAAAACACAACTAAAACACAACATCAGGCACGACTGATAAACAAAACACAACTAAAACACAACATCAGGCACAACTGATAACAAAAACACAACTAAAACACAACATCAGGCGAGACTGATGGAAAAAACACAACTAAAACACAACATCAGGCACGACTTATGACAATAACACAACTATAACACAACATCAGGCCTGACTGCTGACAAAAACACAACTAAAACACAACATCAGGCGAGACTGCTGACAAAAACACAACTAAAACACAACATCAGGCACGACTGATAACAAAAACACAACTAAAACACAACATCAGGCACGACTGCTGACAAAAACACAACTAAAACACAACATCAGGCACGACTGATAACAAAAACACAACAAAAAAACAACTAAACCACAACATAAGGCACGACTGCTGACAAAAACACAACTAAAACACAACATCAGGCACGACTGATAACAAAAACACAACTAAAACACAACATCAGGCACGACTGATAAACAAAACACAACTAAAACACAACATTAGGCACAACTGATAACAAAAACACAACTAAAACACAACATCAGGCGAGACTGATGGAAAAAACACAACTAAAACACAACATCAGGCACGACTTATGACAATAACACAACTATAACACAACATCAGGCCTGACTGCTGACAAAAACACAACTAAAACACAACACCAGGCGAGACTGCTGACAAAAATACAACTAAAACACAACATCAGGCACTACTGATAACAAAAACACAACTAAAACACAACATCAGGCACGACTGCTGACAAAAACACAACTAAAACACAACATCAGGCACGACTGATAACAAAAACACAACTAAAACACAACATCAGGCACGACTGATAACAAAAACACAACAAAAAAACAACTAAACCACAACATCAGGCACGACTGATAACAAAAACACAACTAAAACACAACATCAGGCACGACTGATAACAAAAACACAACTAAAACACATCAGGCACGACTGATAACAAAAACACAACTAAAACACAACATCAGGCACGACTGCTGAGAAAAACACAACTAAAACATAACATCAGGCACGACTGATAACAAAAACACAACAAAAAAAAAAACTAAACCACAACATAAGGCACGACTGCTGACAAAAACACAACTAAAACACAACATCAGGCACGACTGATAACAAAAACACAACTAAAACACAACATCAGGCACGACTGCTGACAAAAACACAACTAAAACACAACATCAGGCACGACTGATAACAAAAACACAACTAAAACACAACATCAGGCACGACTGATAACAAAAACACAACTAAAACACAACATCAGGCACGACTGCTGACAAAAACACAACTAAAACACAACATCAGGCACGACTGATAACAAAAACACAACTAAAACACAACATCAGGCACGACTGATAACAAAAACACAACTAAAACACAACATCAGGCACGACTGATAACAAAAACACAACTAAAACACAACATCAGGCACGACTGATAACAAAAACACAACTAAAACACAACATCAGGCACGACTGATAACAAAAAAACAAGTAAAACACATCAGGCACGACTGATAACAAAAACACAACTAAAACACAACATCAGGCACGACTGCTGACAAAAACACAACTAAAACACAACATCAGGCACGACTGATAACAAAAACACAACTAAAACACAACATCAGGCACGACTGCTGACAAAAACACAACTAAAACACAACATCAGGCACGACTGATAACAAAAACACAACTAAAACACAACATCAGGCACGACTGATAACAAAAACACAACTAAAACACATCAGGCATGACTGATAACAAAAACACAACTAAAACACAACATCAGGCACGACTGCTGACAAATACACAACTAAAACATAACATCAGGCACGACTGATAACAAAAACACAACAAAAAAAAAAACTAAACCACAACATAAGGCACGACTGCTGACAAAAACACAACTAAAACACAACATCAGGCACGACTGATAACAAAAACACAACTAAAACACAACATCAGGCACGACTGCTGACAAAAACACAACTAAAACACAACATCAGGCACGACTGATAACAAAAACACAACTAAAACACAACATCAGGCACGACTGATAACAAAAACACAACTAAAACACAACATCAGGCACGACTGCTGACAAAAACACAACTAAAACACAACATCAGGCACGACTGATAACAAAAACACAACTAAAACACAACATCAGGCACGACTGCTAACAAAAACACAACTAAAACACAACATCAGGCACGACTGATGACAAAAACACAACTAAAACACAACATCAGGCATGACTGATAACAAAAACACAACTAAAACACAACATCAGGCACGACTGATAACAAAAACACAAGTAAAACACATCAGGCACGACTGATAACAAAAACACAAGTAAAACACAACATCAGGCACGACTGCTGACAAAAACACAACTAAAACACAACATCAGGCACGACTGATAACAAAAACACAACAAAAAAACAACTAAACCACAACATAAGGCACGACTGCTGACAAAAACACAACTAAAACACAACATCAGGCACGACTGATAACAAAAACACAACTAAAACACAACATCAGGCACGACTGATAAACAAAACAAAACTAAAACAAAACATCAGGCACAACTGATAACAAAAACACAACTAAAACACAACATCAGGCGAGACTGATAACAAAAACACAACTAAAACACAACATCAGGCACGAGTGCTGACAATAACACAACTATAACACAACATCAGGCCTGACTGCTGACAAAAACACAACTAAAACACAACATCAGGCGAGACTGCTGACAAAAACACAACTAAAACACAACATCAGGCATTACTGATAACAAAAACACAACTAAAACACAACATCAGGCACGACTGCTGACAAAAACACAACTAAAACACAACATCAGGCACGACTGATAACAAAAACACAACTAAAACACAACATCAGGCACGACTGATAACAAAAACACAACTAAAACACATCAGGCACGACTGATAACAAAAACACAAAAAAAAAAAAAACTAAACCACAACATAAGGCACGACTGCTGACAAAAACACAACTAAAACACAACATCAGGCACGACTGATAACAAAAACACAACTAAAACACAACATCAGGCACGAATGATAACAAAAACACAACTAAAACACAACATCAGGCACGACTGATAAACAAAACTAAAACAAAACATCAGGCACAACTGATAACAAAAACACAACTAAAACACAACATCAGGCGAGACTGCTGGAAAAAACACAACTAAAACACAACATCAGGCACGACTGCTGACAATAACACAACTATAACACAACATCAGGCCTGACTGCTGACAAAAACACAACTAAAACACAACATCAGGCGAGACTGCTGACAAAAACACAACTAAAACACAACATCAGGCATTACTGATAACAAAAACACAACTAAAACACAACATCAGGCACGACTGCTGACAAAAACACAACTAAAACACAACATCAGGCACGACTGATAACAAAAACACAACTAAAACACAACATCAGGCACGACTGATAACAAAAACACAACTAAAACACATCAGGCACGACTGATAACAAAAACACAACTAAAACACAACATCAGGCACGACTGCTGACAAAAACACAACTAAAACATAACATCAGGCACGACTGATAACAAAAACACAACAAAAAAAAAAACTAAACCACAACATAAGGCACGACTGCTGACAAAAACACAACTAAAACACAACATCAGGCACGACTGATAACAAAAACACAACTAAAACACAACATCAGGCACGACTGATAACAAAAACACAACTAAAACACAACATCAGGCACGACTGATAACAAAAACACAAGTAAAACACAACATCAGGCACGACTGATAACAAAACACAACTAAAACACAACATCAGGCACGACTGATAACAAAAAACACAAGTAAACACAACATCAGGCACGACTGATAACAAAAACACAACTAAAAACACAACATCAGGCACGACTGCTGACAAAAACACAACTAAAACACAACATCAGGCACGACTGATAAAAAAACACAACAAAAAAACAACTAAACCACAACATAAGGCACGACTGACAAAAACACAACTAAAACACAACATCAGGCACGAATGATAACAAAAACACAACTAAAACACAACATCAGGCACGACTGATAAACAAAGCAAAACTAAAACATAACATCAGGCACAACTGATAACAAAAACACAACTAAAACACAAAATCAGGCAGACTGCTGATAAAACACAACTAAAACACAACATCAGGCACGACTGATGACAAAAACACAACTATAACACAACATCAGGCCTGACTGCTGACAAAAACACAACTAAAACACAACATCAGGCGAGACTGCTGACAAAAACACAACTAAAACACAACATCAGGCATTACTGATAACAAAAACACAACTAAAACACAACATCAGGCACTGCTGACAAAAACACAACTAAAACACAACATCAGGCACGACTGATAACAAAAACACAACTAAAACACAACATCAGGCACGACTGATAACAAAAACACAACTAAAACACATCAGGCACGACTGATAACAAAAACACAACTAAAACACAACATCAGGCACGACTGCTGACAAAAACACAACTAAAACATAACATCAGGCACGACTGATAACAAAAACACAACAAAAAAAAAAACTAAACCACAACATAAGGCACGACTGCTGACAAAAACACAACTAAAACACAACATCAGGCACGACTGATAACAAAAACACAACTAAAACACAACATCAGGCACGACTGATAACAAAAACACAACTAAAACACAACATCAGGCACGACTGACAACAAAAACACAACTAAAACACAACATCAGGCACGACTGATAACAAAAACACAACTAAAACACAACATCAGGCACGACTGATAACAAAAACACAAGTAAAACACAACATCAGGCACGACTGATAACAAAAACACAAGTAAAACACATCAGGCACGACTGATAACAAAAACACAAGTAAAACACAACATCAGGCACGACTGCTGACAAAAACACAACTAAAACACAACATCAGGCACGACTGATAAAAACACAACAAAAAAACAACTAAACCACAACATCAGGCCTGACTGCTGACAAAAACACAACTAAAACACAACATCAGGCACGACTGATAACAAAAACACAACTAAAACACAACATCAGGCACGACTGATAAACAAAGCAAAACTAAAACAAAACATCAGGCACAACTGATAACAAAAACACAACTAAAACACAACATCAGGCGAGACTCCTGGAAAAAACACAACTAAAACACAACATCAGGCACGACTGCTGACAATAACACAACTATAACACAACATCAGGCCTGACTGCTGACAAAAACACAACTAAAACACAACATCAGGCGAGACTGCTGACAAAAACACAACTAAAACACAACATCAGGCATTACTGATAACAAAAACACAACTAAAACACAACATCAGGCACGACTGCTGACAAAAACACAACTAAAACACAACATCAGGCGACTGATAACAAAAACACAACTAAAACACAACATCAGGCACGACTGATAACAAAAACACAACTAAAACACATCAGGCACGACTGATAACAAAAACACAACTAAAACACAACATCAGGCACGACTGCTGACAAAAACACAACTAAAACATAACATCAGGCACGACTGATAACAAAAACACAACAAAAAAAACAACTAAACCACAACATAAGGCACGACTGCTGACAAAAACACAACTAAAACACAACATCAGGCACGACTGATAACAAAAACACAACTAAAACACAACATCAGGCATGACTGATAACAAAAACACAACTAAAACACAACATCAGGCACGACTGATAACAAAAACACAACTAAAACACAACATCAGGCACGACTGATGACAAAAACACAACTAAAACACAACATCAGGCACGACTGATAACAAAAACACAACTAAAACACAACATCAGGCACGACTGATAACAAAAACACAACTAAAACACAACATCAGGCACGACTGATAACAAAAACACAAGTAAAACACAACATCAGGCACGACTGATAACAAAAACACAAGTAAAACACATCAGGCACGACTGATAACAAAAACACAAGTAAAACACAACATCAGGCACGACTGCTGACAAAAACACAACTAAAACACAACATCAGGCACGACTGATAAAAACACAACAAAAAAACAACTAAACCACAACATAAGGCACGACTGCTGACAAAAACACAACTAAAACACAACATCAGGCACGACTGATAACAAAAACACAACTAAAACACAACATCAGGCACGACTGATAAACAAAGCAAAACTAAAACAAAACATCAGGCACAACTGATAACAAAAACACAACTAAAACACAACATCAGGCGAGACTGCTGGAAAAAACACAACTAAAACACAACATCAGGCACGACTGCTGACAATAACACAACTATAACACAACATCAGGCCTGACTGCTGACAAAAACACAACTAAAACACAACATCAGGCGAGACTGCTGACAAAAACACAACTAAAACACAACATCAGGCATTACTGATAACAAAAACACAACTAAAACACAACATCAGGCACGACTGCTGACAAAAACACAACTAAAACACAACATCAGGCACGACTGATAACAAAAACACAACTAAAACACAACATCAGGCACGACTGATAACAAAAACACAACTAAAACACATCAGGCACGACTGATAACAAAAACACAACTAAAACACAACATCAGGCACGACTGCTGACAAAAACACAACTAAAACATAACATCAGGCACGACTGATAACAAAAACACAACAAAAAAAAAAACTAAACCACAACATAAGGCACGACTGCTGACAAAAACACAACTAAAACACAACATCAGGCACGACTGATAACAAAAACACAACTAAAACACAACATCAGGCACGACTGATAACAAAAACACAACTAAAACACAACATCAGGCACGACTGATAACAAAAAAACAACTAAAACACAACATCAGGCGAGACTGCTGGAAAAAACACAACTAAAACACAACATCAGGCACGACTGCTGACAATAACACAACTATAACACAACATCAGGCAAGACTGCTGACAAAAACACAACTAAAACACAACATCAGGCGAGACTGCTGACAAAAACACAACTAAAACACAACATCAGGCACTACTGATAACAAAAACACAACTAAAACACAACATCAGGCACGACTGCTGACAAAAACACAACTCAAACACAACAACAACAAGAAACCATGCACCACTGCTAACTTTTTATATAGGAACGTTGCATTCATGCCTCATTATTGTTTATTTCTTTTGGCCATTTTTTATTTTAAATTGTAATTTCTTTTTCATTTATCGATCATGTTTTCACGTTTGAATTCACCTCTGAATTTAGTTACTTCTTTATTTCTTTTCTGTATTCTTGTTTCACTGCCTCACTCATCTGGAGTCATGTTTATATTATTATGTTTACATATAAGTAAAACTAAAACATTAAAACAGGATTATAGTCTGGTTATTCAAACCCAGTCAGACTATCAGTGCAGTCCTCACCGCTGGTCCATCGGTGGTGGTGTAGCGGACTGTGATCTGGATCAGCCGTCCCTGTTTCAGGCTCTCGGGGGGCAGGCTGATGTTCAGAGACGAGCCGTAGTCCGTGAACGGGTCGACCCGGTAGGTCAGCGAGACTGGCTCGTCCTCGGCCCCGGGGGCCTTGCAGTCTATGGAGTGGATGAGGAGGGAGGGGTGCGAGTCCAGGACCAGGCTGTGGACCCCGGGCTGGAGCGGGACCAGATCCAGGACCAGCCAGCCGCTCATCTCCTTCACCGCGAAGTTGATCCGCAGGTCCAGGTGGAAGTGACGCAGCCTGAAGCAGCGGAAGTTCGACGCTGAGGCCACGTCCACCAGGGGGCAGCGCGGGGACCCCGGACCTGGGGCCGCCAAGGGCCTGCCCGAGTCCCCCCTGCAGCGAGGCCCTGCAGTGGGGGGAGATTTCCGACAGCAGCATAGCGAGGCAGGAGACTGACGGAGGTCGGCCATCCTGAGCCGAACCTGGACCACTGCTCAGCTAGACCGGGACTGACATGTGGACCAGGACTGACATGTGGACCAGGACTAAAGTCTGAAGACCAGGACTAACATGTGGACCAGGACTAATGTCTGAAGACCAGGACTAACATGTGGACCAGGACTAAAGTCTGAAGACACCAAACCACATTCAGAAGCGAGCGACTTAAGGTCCAGTTGAACCAAACAGCAGCAACAGACAGACTCAGGATTTAGGACCCAGGTCAGTCCTTTAGACCAGGATTAATCAAACCCAGGCTAAATTTAACCCTGAATAACACACAGGGAGTCTTTAAACTAAACAGGTGAACCACTGATCCACAAACTTCTTCATTTATCTTCACTTTGGAGACATTAACCCGGGTTATAGCCCTCAAACAGACTCTAATCAAACCAGGCTAACTCACATCATAAAGGGTCTAAATTAAGGTCAAACTGGTCTGGGGTCAGAAACTGAAGGACACTTGGATACCCAGCTAAATCTCACAGCTCGGTTTAACTCGGTTTAGTTAGGTTTAGCACGGTTTAGCTCGGTTTAGCACGGTTCAGACTGCTTTACAACTCAATAACAACTCAATGACCCGAGCTACATGTGAACCCAGAGTCAGCCGGGGCTAGCTGATGGGTTAATTAGCACATTTAGCTTAACCCGGGTTAAATCAGGCACTTGAATACTCGGTCGGGCACAGTTAACTGGTTTAACTAGGTTAACTAACCTGGTTAGCACGGTAGGCTAATCAGCACGGGGTAATCGGCATTAGCAGCATTAGCATTAGCAGCGTTACTGAGCTCTCGGTCTACGTGAAATCCATCAGGACGGAGCTCCGCAGCACCGAGCCCTGCTCTGAGCTCTGCCCGGCTGCCTGCGCTGCTGCCCGGGCACAGAGAGCGCAGAGTCCCGGGGGCCCGGCGGAGGTGTCCGGGGGTGGAGGTGAAGGAGGAGGTGAAGGAGGAGCAGAGGAGAGGGGAGCAGGCTCTGCTCAGCAGGAGCAAACAGGAAGTAACTACAGCACAGGAAAGTTTGAGTCCGCCGGAGGGGGCGCTGTGGAGCAGGACTGAGGTCAGAGGTCAGCAGCTGTACACGTCACGAAGGGTCAGCCCATATATGGTCCTTATTAAACTACTAATAAAAAGATATGGCCTTTATTAAAAACTACAACAGCAGCAACAGCAACTACCATATTAACAATAATGTTAATCATAACAGCAAAAACAAAAAACACAATGTCAACAATCATAATCATAACAACACAAAACAATAATAACAAAATCATAGTCTTTATGATTATAAAAAAACACAACAGCAACAACTACAACAGAAAAAATAATCATCATCATAACGCCTTTATAAAAAAGGATAATAAAACCACAACAATAATAATAGTAACATAACAACATTTACCATTATAGTAATATAACATTTAATAATAGCTCTTGTTTTGTGTATGCTGGACTTAGATTGTCTCGTTTATTGTATAGTAGTTTATACTAATTTACCTCCTCCAAGGAGGTCATAGTTTGTCATGTCTTCTGACCCATTTGTTTGTTTGTTTGTTTGTTTGTTTGTTTGTTTGTTTGTTTGTTTGTTTGTTTGTAGGCAACATTTCTCAAAAACTACACGACGGCTTTTTTCCTGAAGTTTTCAGGAGATGTTGGTTATGGACCGGCTCAGAAAAGATTAGATCTGATGGTGATCCAGAAAACTGCCTTGGGCAAAGAATCCTTTTTGTTTAATAACTGTGTAAGTAATAATGATATGAACATGATTCTGAGGGCTGGGTGTGTGGTTTTAGAGTCATGAATCATGTTATGATGAAACTTTACCATGAACTGTTGCTGATGTTATCTGAGCTAACTTTGAGGAGTGCTTTCCATTTTTAATAAGCCTGGTCTCCTTTTATCGTGTATATTTTTTTACTCTCTCTCTATCCAGCTGTTCAAACACCATAAAATGTCCCAGTTCAGGATGGATAAATTAAACTGTATCTATTTATCTGTCTAATATGTTATTATTATTATTACTGTACACTTTAAAATAAAAATCATCCTTCTTGTGACGTGTAAACGCTGCAGACAGGATCACTGCTGATGAGTGCAGACATCAGGAGGCCGCAGTCGTTTCATCTTAAAATAACTTTATTGACAAAACCCTCCATAACAAGGCAGGTATGAAATCATGCTGTAAGGCTGTTAGAAAAAACACCACACGCTGTACACGACAGGTCACATGACCAAACTCTTCTTTTTAAAGTCAGTCAGAAACAGGAAGTCTACAAGACTTACAAAATAAAATAATCAGTCAGCTGATCATCTCTATGATCTGAAATCAAACTTAAAACAACCAAAGAAATCAAACTCAGAGAAATGATGCACTCAAAACATTTAACACTTTAAATTAAAGAGAAGAGGAAGAGCGGCGTGCGCTCCTGTAGGTTAAAGGATTGAATTTGAATTTATTGCTTTATTTATTTACATTTTCATAGAGACCTAAACCGAGAATAAATGTTTCAATAATCTAATAACTGTGAATATACTGGATTATTATGATGTGAACAGTCTTCTGAAACGATACAGAATCAGAATATAAACTGTAATTTTACAGCATTAAATGAGATATGATGACATAATGGGTTAATTTAATTAATGAGAATGAGTCTTTTAGATGTTAAATTAAAATACATCATCTTTTATGATGCATAATATTATCATTATTATGAGATAATCATCAGCATCAGCAGGTATGAACCTGTCCGTCAGTATTCAGTGCAGAGACATAACTCTATGAAGTTTACAGTTTCTGAAAGTATTTTAATTTTAAAGCACATCTCTAATGAGGCTGATTTGAACCGTTTGGTTCTTCAGGGTTTGATGCTCTCAGGAGGTGAAGCTGATTTTACTCTTACTCATTCATGTTTATTTATTTATATCTTTCAAACTCATTTTCATAAACAGCTGATGCTCTGAGAACATTTCAGTCCTTATTAACCAGGATCAGTCTATGTAAAGACAACTATCACACTACTTATTTTAAATAATCAGACATTAAAATATATTTATGATGATAATATGAGGTATGTCTGAAGTGTAAACAGCTCTACACCAGCTGCCACGTCCCAGCTCGGCTCACCTGGAGCCTCACCACAGGTGATACTAAACCCCGCCCACCAAAGGAGCAGGGTCCACTGATTGGAAAAGCTTCATCGGGGTCCTGACAGGTGTCTCTGTGCCCCCTCTGGCGTGTTTCCAAAGCCCTGGTCACGGCCCGTTTTATGGCCCCACCCACCTGCTGTGAGCTCTGCAGCAAACATCTGAAACTGTCTGCAGGTGAGGGCGGAGCTTCACGAGCCTCCACCTGCACATGAAGACCAAAACCAGCCAGTAACAGATAAGAAAGAGTCAAGACGACACAGGTGAGGATGACCAGGTGAGGATGACCAGGTGAGGACGACCAGGTGAGGACGACCAGGTGAAGCGGACATGTTAACGTGTCGTTGGCGTGAACAGTGCGATGTTAGAGGAAAGCAAACAAAGTCATAAAAAGATCGGTGACGTTAGCGTAGGGAGGGAGTCGATGATTTAAACTATCGGTCTAAAGAGGGAACGCCGGCTCACTCTCCTGACCAATCACACGCTGCCAGCTCACGATCGAGGACACCTGACGCTGAGTCCATTCAGGTGAGGAGGAGCAGCTCAGATCCTCCTGGACCTTCATGTCCTTCCTCCTCTGAGCCTCGTCTTCCTCGTCTTCATCCTCGCACAGAGATCTTGTTTTCCACAGCGGCGAGCATGGAGCACAACCGAGAGTTCTCATTGGCCAACAGCTTGGATGGCTCGTCAAACTCTGCCACCTGAACCAATCAGAGCAGAGGAAACTTAATCAGCGCTTTAATTAAATAGATTTACACATTTTAGATCAGGTAGAGCTTTGATACTTTAAGAGTCTTTCAGGAAACGAACACAGTAAAGAGTCAAAAAGGAAAAACAGTTTTCAAATATAAATAAATATAATAAAAATTATGTCTACAGGCTGCTCCCTGTCCTCTGTCTGCCTGTTGCTCCTCCTCCCTCCAGTGAGGAGTTGTCCAGTCTGATGGTCGTCCAAATGTCCAGCAGTGTGTCCTCTCCTCCGTTAGCAGAGGAATATAAACATGTTTACAGATCATCACTGAGAAAAGTTCCTGGTCCAGGGTATAAGTACTTCTGCACGGGTTCAGATCCAGCCTGTGGTGTCTCCCTCTCTCTAATCAATACAGACATGAAATGCCCAAAATAATCAAATTAAAGTTCCTGATGCAGATGTTTGTAATTCTTAAACTTTCACGTCCGTCATCCTTAGCCTCCGTCCTGCTTCCCTCTCCGTTCACAGATCAGCGAGCTGTTCCTGGTCTGTTACAGAGAATAAAGTTCATTTGATGATGTTGTGTTTCTATCTCAAACAGCTTTTATGCTAACATTAGCAGGTCAACATGTTTTTTCCAACGCGGGTTAACCCGCTAACAATCAGCAACTGACTCTTTTCTCACTGTCAGCAGACTCGGTCTAATCAGCAGCAGATGAGCTGTGTGGCTGTTTTATTTTCCTCTGGCGCATAGAGATGATGTCATCATGATGATGACATCATCAGTGCAATGAAACACGAGCATGTTAGCAATAGAAAGAAGCACGGAGACCATGGACGTGGTTTCCTGATTTTTGTACTTTTGCCTCTCTTTAAAAATGTACAAACTCGCACTGATGATTCAGAGGTGATGGAGTTAGCTGCTGAGACGCAAACAGTCACGCAAGTTACAGACGGGGGGGGGGATGTTATGCCGTGGTCACGTTACAGCAATATCGTGAAGTAAATTAGCGGGTTGCGCGGGTGTGATGTTGTCACTGAGGCTGATTGGAGGCGAGCCGATAAAAACCTGTGTCGCTTACAGGGTCGGTCGACCCGGGTCAGATTGCAGATTAAACCCTTTCAGACTGCAGACAGGAGCCGATTGTTCCCGGGTTTAAACAGGTTTTTGGTCAGAGTGTCAGAGTCTGATGGGTCTGGATGAAGAGCTGAGCTCCATGATGGAGCAGCTGAAACCTGAAACTCTGCTGATGACGGATCAGGATCAAACCAACACCTATAAGGAGTCTGGATTATCTTAGACTTGACACCTGCTGGCCTCTGATTGGCTGCCTGTATCTTAGACTGGACACCTGCTGAGCTCTGATTGGCTGCTGGGCCTCACCTGGCCCTGGTTCAGCACCATGATGCGGTCGGAGGCGAGGACGGTGTGCAGGCGGTGGGCGATGGTCAGGGTGGTGCAGTCCTGGAAAGACGTCCTGATGGTCTCCTGGATCAGAGCGTCCGTCTCGGCGTCCATGGCGGCCGTGGCCTCGTCCAGGATCAGGACCTGAGAGGGAACAGCCGACCAATCAAAGGACAGGACAGGGCGGGGACATAGGGGTCAGAGGTCAGACTCTCACCTTGCAGCGTCGCAGCAGAGCCCGAGCGACACAAAGAAGCTGCCGCTCTCCAACCGAGAAGTTCTCCCCGTTCTCCACCACGTCGGAGTCCAGCTTCAGAGGCAGGCCGCACACCTGAGACAGGTGAGACAGGTGAGACAGGTGAGACAGGTGAGACAGGTGAGACAGGAGGGACAGGAGAGACAGGTGACACAGGAGAGACAGGTGAGACAGGAGGACAGGTGAGAAAGGTGAGACAGGAGAGACAGGTGACACAGGAGAGACAGGTGAGATAGGTGAGACAGGAGGACAGGTGAGAAAGGAGAGACAGGTGAGACAGGAGGACAGGTGAGACAGGTGAGACAGGAGGACAGGTGAGACAGGAGGACAGGTGAGAAAGGAGAGACAGGAGAGACAGGTGAGACAGGTGAGAAAGGTGAGACAGGTGAGAAAGGTGAGACAGGTGAGCTGCTCCAGTCATGGTTCATTAATCTAAAGCTCAAAGATGTTTCTCTGATCTGGACTCTTGAACATCGAGCTTTAGCCAGATCAAGTTTGGTCGTTTGGTTTGTGTTTAACAGAGAGGTTAATAACAAATAGGTCAGTTTTTCTCATACCTACTATTGCTGCCTACTGTTCTCTGTTTGAGTAATCTCACCTGATCAAGACTTTTCTTACAGTCCAGACTACAAAATACAAAATAAAAGTCTGTTTGATTCCTGCTGATATCAGATCGATATCGGAATCAGACAATACTCAGGACTGAAATATCATATTTTATAGGAGGTGAAAAAGTTGTATCGGGACAGCCCTACCACTAACCAAACATGACAAAGAAACACGCACAGACAGAAACAGTCAACATCACATCTTGTTGACTTCTGTTCTGAATGTCGGTGATGTGCTGATCAGCGGTGAGTTTATTGTCCAGTTATTCCCAGTTCATGAGAAAATAAGTCTGAATTCAAACATCCAGGACGGATAAAAATACAAGTCCACCAAAAAGCTGATCGAGAAGGTTCCTCCAGGAAAGCATTTAACAATGTTTCATGTGGGACAGAAATGCTGCTAAACTTTGTTTAGACTGAAAGTTAGTTTGAGTTTTCGGCTCAGTAGGTGGACTCATGGGCTGTGTCTGAAATGGCATACTAACATACTACATACTCATGTGTATATACTGTATACTACATACTATAAGTATGATTAGAATGCCAACCGTTCACACTGTAGTATACTACTAAGTTTCCCATGATGCATTTCAAACCTCTGACGACAAAAATCAGAAGCACACCAGGCTATCAAATATCTCTGTTGATTCACCACATTTGAAAGTTCAGAGAGCATTTTAGGCGGGAAAGTCACCACGTAGAATACCAACATGTGGTCATTTGAGCCATAAAACGCAGGGATACAAATTTCATTTCGGCATTTCGGACATTCCGTCATGCGCGCCATTATGCTATGAAAGAAACTTCCGGTCAGCTCCAAAACAAGAGCCCAATTTACAAAAGCGTTAAAGAACTAAAAGGAGAAAATAAAAGATGCTTTTATTTTGAAAATGGGAAGTTTGCTAGTGGCTGATTTTTAGCTGAATGCCGGTCGGTCTTGCATGGCGCAATGCATTATGGGGCGTTTGAGTGTGACTAGTATGCCCACCTCACATACTTAATTTTTTTTCTGATATAGTATACATCCTGGTATTTCTCACACACTCAATCTTTTCATACTATCTAATGTGAACGCACTACATACTCATTTGACGTCACACTTAGTATGAGTAATACGTTAGTATGCCATTTCGGACACAGCCATGTTGAAGAGGATTCCTCCATCTTTGTTTGCACCCCTTTCCTGCGGTGCAGCAGTTACTGCGCCCCCCTCCATCAAACCCTGCTGCAATACTTCTATATTTTATACTCACACACTCCTTCATGTGACTCCTGCTCAGGGCGTCCCAGATCTGCTCCTCGCTGTACTGGTTAAAGGGGTCCAGGTTAGACCTGCACACAAAGGCATTCATGAGCATCACAGATCGACCAATCAGAGGGCTGGAGGAACTGGACTCTTCCTACCTGACCGTCCCGCTGAACAGCACTGGGTCCTGTGGGATGATTGACAGCCTGCTGCGGAGATCGGCCAGCCCGATGTCGCTGATGTCCACGCCGTCGATCAGGACGGAGCCGCCACAGCGCTCCACGAGCCTAAACAGGAGCACGCCAAGCGACGACTTCCCTGCACAGAGAGTAGTTACAGCCTGAGGGTCGTACAACTAGTTTTTAATGGTAGTATGGAGGTAGTGCCCTCGGTTATCAGGCCTGAAGGTGGTACCTCTAGTCTCTAATGGCCCTTTTGTACTAGCACGCCTTGGCCCTACTCTACTCGGCCCTACTCGATTAGCAGCGTGTTTCCACTAGCCTGGTACCTCCTAAAACAAGCTAGTTTTAGTACCTACTCCACTCTGGTTCCAAGTGAGCTGAGTCCATACTAAAAGATGACGTCACCGACTGCCGGCCACTGATTGGTCAGACAATGTCGTCATCGATGAGTCATGAGCGCAATGACCTAGCGTGCTAGCTGTAGCTACCATTAGCTTACCCTCATCTGTCTTTTCTTTGCAGCTGGATTGCTCTCGTCCTCGGCTTCATTCTGTCGTATAGCTTCCAAAACTCTCCTGTGCTTCTCAAGGGGTATTTCTTCTTACCACCTGCAGCCTTCTTCTGCTTTCCTTTTTTACTCAGTTTGTGACAAAAAGACACAGACTGTTGTGTCGCGCTCAAAATGACGTCACCTCAGTGCCGCTCAGCTGTTTACAGCGACACTGCACCCCACTGGGCAGGCGACTGGGGCTAATGGAAAAGCAGCCCAAGGCGAGTAGAGTAGAGTAGGGCTAATGGAAAAGGGTCATATTGGTAGTATAGGAGGTAGGGCCTTCAGTTATGAGGCCTAAGTGGTACCTCTAGTCTCTAATAGTAGTAAAGGAGATAGTGCCCTCAGTTTTCAGGCCTGAGGATGGTACCTCTAGTCTCTAATAGTAGTATAGGAGGTAGTGCCCTCAGTTATCAGGCCTGAAGATGGTACCTCTAGTTTCTAATAGTAGTATAGGAGGTAGTGCCCTCAGCTTTCAGGCCTGCTGTTGGTGGTATTTGTCTTGATGTAAGTGTAGAAAGTAGATCTTTTATTCACCACAAGTGCTTTTCATTTCTTCGGTTAATGCATGTAGGACAGGAGACTTTGTTCAGCTGTACTTTCAGTCTTTGGGAGTGGAGCCTTAAGTTATGAGGCCTGTCAGTGGGTATCATCAGATAAATCCATTAGCCTGGTCTTTAACTGATCCTAAAGAATGATTTTTTGATTAGAATCTTGTTCTGTTAGGACCCAGACTCTGGTCTTACCTGATCCGGTCCGGCCCACTATGCCGACCTTCTCCTTGGGCTGGATGGTGCAGGAGATCTTGTTGAGGACCAGAGGGAGGTTCTCCTGGTACCTCATCTCCACCTCCCTGAGCACCAGCTCCCCCTGCTGGGGCCAGTCAGCCGGAGGGGCCCAACCTTTGACCCGGGCAGGGGCCTCCTGGGACAGGGACTGAGGAGGAACCATAAAGACAAGTTCACTGTGGATCCCAACAAAACCACATGGTTCAGGTCTCAGTGCACCGTCTAGCCAAAATAAAGTATCCATCTGGATTTAACTAATCAAACAGGTGTGAGCCTCCTGTTGGATAATTACTGCATAGGTGATTATCTTTAAGTTCTTTAACTCCAGCTGATGCAACGAGCAGCTTCTCATTTCTTCAACAACCATGTCAAAGACACATCCTGTGGTCGTGGAAAAGATGTTAGTCTGTTTAAGAAGGGTCAAATCATTGGCATCAAGCAGAGGAAACATCTAAGGAGATTGAAGAAACTACTAAAACTGGGTTAAGAACTGTCCAACACATTATTAAAAACTGGAAGGATAGTGGGGAACCATCGTCTTCAAGGAAGAAATGTGGTCAGAATAAAATTCTGAATGATGGTGATCGGTGAATCACTTAAACGTTTGGCCAAATCAAATCAAAGAAAAACAACAGTAGAACTCAGGGGTGTGTTTAATAGTGAAAGTAAGAGCATTTCCACACACACAATGTGAAGGGAACTCAAGGGATTGGGACTGAACAGCTGTGTAGCCTTAAGAAAACCACTAATCAGTAAGGCTAAGCAGAAAAAAGGCTTCAGTTTGCTAGGGAGCATAAAGATTGGACTGTGGAGGACTGGAAGAAGGTCATGTGGTCTGATGAGTCCAGATTGACCCTGTTCCAGAGTGATGGGAGCATCAGGGGAAGAAGAGAGGCAGGTGAAGTGATGCACCCATCATGCCTAGTGCCTACTGTCCAAGCCTGTGGGGGCAGTGCTGTGATCTGGGACAAATCTGAGACATTGGAGAAGCTTAAAGAAACAATGAGACAGAGAATGAGACTGAAATCAAAGATTAAGGAGGAACTATTAAATATTAGAGCATGTGACCTTGTTTTTAGGTGGCGCCTTGTTTTTTTTTTTTTGGCCAGGCAGTGTATCCAGCTGCAGGTCCTGGTGGACCTGGTTTCACTGTACCTGGATGTAGTGGTGGATTCTCTCCACGGAGGTGAAGCGGGCCTCAGTTTCGGACGCCAAGCGCACGGTGAACTGGAACAGTCCTGTTAACTGAGAGGACAGCAGAGTCAGGACCTCAGGCCTTAAAAGTCACCTGCAGGTAGAGTCCTGTGAGTTACCTGCACAGCATACGAAATGGCGAGGCCTGCGTAGGCTGGAGGGATCTTCCCGTGCATCAAGACCATCATGAGGGCGGTGACGCTGATCAGGGCGACGCTAATGAGGTCCAGGCGGACGGCCAGCCAGCGCATGGCACAGCTGAACAGGTAGAAGGGGGCTTGGTTCTGGTCCAGCAGAACCTGGTACCTAACACAGAGGTAGGGTCAAAGGTCAAAGTCTGGACTCCCTTCGGGTTTTAGGGTTTCACAGACGTGTTTCCTCGCCTTACCTGGACAGGAAGTCGTGGCCTCGGCCGTAGGCCTGCAGCGTGGACAGGCCCTGGATGCTGGACGTGATGTGGGACATGAAGGGGGACATGGTCACGTTGTCCAGGCGCTTCAGCTCCCGGATGAAGACCCTGGAGATGCCGTGCAGCGCTGCAAACAGAATCACCAGAGGACCCACGGCAACCAGGAACCACGGGAAAACCCAGCTGATGACGCCGAGGCAGAAGAAGACCAGGATCAGGTTCTGGATGAACATCTCGGCCTGGAAGGGCAGCCGGGTGTCGACTGCAGGAGACAAAAAGGTTTGAGAGACGTTTCCAGAAGGTTCTCTGGATCAGTCAGAGGTGACCTTCACCTTCGTCCATGTCTTTGGAGAAGCGGTTCAGGATCCTGGCCGTGGGCGTTGTGTCGAAGAAGGTCATGGGGCAGCGGAGGATCTTACGGAAGAGCTGATCGTGAAGTTTGGACGAGGCTCGCAGAGTTACCTAGAGAACATCAGCAGATCTGAGATGGTCCAATCTCTAACAGACATTTTTAATCAACCTGAGCTCCAGGTAAGGTATGACCTCACCTTAACAAAGGCCACGCCCCTGACGACTTTGAGCAGCAGCATGACGCCCATGGAGGAGGCGTAGACGGTTGCGTAGAACTGCATCATGGGATTGTCCTTCATGCTGAAGCTCAGCGTGGAGCTGTTGCCCTGGGTTACCGTGGCGTTCTACAAGAGACAGGAAGCAGGTGAAGACAGAGACAGGATGACAATGATAATGATGATGAGGGGGAGGAGCCTCACCCCGCTGCCCTGGTTGATCCAGTAGCTGAGCCACCACTGGCAGAAGGCGGAGCTTCCCACGTTAAGAATAAACAGGGTCAGGATCAGAAGGCAGGAGGCGGAGCCACCACACGCCGACATGTAGAGCTGGTAGACAGGCCAGGCCACACCCCCACACTGTTGCTCCTCCCCTTTAGAGACACATGAGCATGAACAAGAGGAGGAAGCTTTTACTTTCTTTATTTGGACACTGAAGTGGGACAGAAAGGAGGCGTTCAATGTCCGCCATCTTTGATCCTTAAAGATCGGGTCTGCAGGATTTTTCGCTACTGTTTGTAAACAACATTCAAACGAAGCCCCTCCCCCTGAACTCCTCACAACCTGATGCGGGTGCCAACCCTCTCTGGCAGCAGCTACCTGGGATTCATGCACATGGTGCAATGGAAAACCAATTATTTGGCAAGTGGGCACAAGCTAACCGCCTGTGTCCATGACCAACTTGTCCAATGGGTGAATGGGGAAGCGGTTGAAAGTCAACCCTCGGTTCACTCTGGTTTTAGACCGAGCTCTGTCCTCTTCGCGTTTTACTTCTGCCTGATTGTATCGTCTTTTCTCTGCTGTAGTGTCTGCCATATTTGCCGGTCTGCGTTCTGTTAGTGCATTTTCTAATACTCAGAGTCACTTGCGCACTGGCTGCACTGTGATTGGCTGGAGTATCCCCGCCTACTCTCCACCCAAAAACATCCAAAGGAAACTAAAACATCAAAATCCAGGCTGACGCAGGGTTCACACAGGACGCGCCACGCGCGAAACGGAAGCGCCGCGCACAGCAGTTTTGGATCGGCGCCCGTGTTAACCTATTTAACTGTTCACACAGCACACGCGCGGAACAGCTCGCGCTCTGGAGCGCCTCCGCTCCGCTTCTCTCTATTTTTTCTGCGAGCCGCGAGCGCCGCAGGTGCCAGTTGTAAAGTTTGGACAGAGCAGATCGGACCAGACAGGAAGTCAGGCACAGGAAAATCCGGTCAATAGTTTAAAAAAAAGGATTGACGGTGTTGCTTGTCGGCTGTTTTTTCCGATGAGCAGTCACACACACACACGGAGGTTGATCAGAGGGAGAGCAGAGATTCACTTGATGTAATTGAGACAAAGGAGAGGGAAGGGAGGTGGGAGGGACAAGGGCTCTCCACAGGTCACCAAAAAGTCACACTCACATGTTTACAGGGCTCGGAAAGTTTGGAAAATGAGCGCAGACGGACACGTCCGATCATTGCCGAGCTGAGTCGATGTCTGATCGGCGCCTCAGAGCGCAGCAGAAAACACTTCATGTGTGAACAGCCAAGCGCCATGAGCGTGGCGCTGGGTGCCTCTGTTCCGCGCACGGCACGTCCTGTGTGAACTAGGCGTGAGGAGGGGTTGAGGTTAACAAAAACACCATCACACATCAGTAGAGACCCACAGGAGACCGTTGAGACAAGTTTTTCCTTGAAAATCTGGGGTAGAAGGTGTAAATCTCGCTCCAGGCCATACCTATATCTGCAGCAGGTCTCCAAGATGAACAGCCTCATTTTTAAGGGTAATCCTGCAGACTCTACCTTTACCAAAAGAATTTCATGAAGCACAGAGAAAACCAAAGTGAAGGTCTGAGGATGTTCTCCTGATGAGAGCATCAGGTCGGACAGAAACAGGTGTGCTGGTGTGTTTGGTTACCGTTCTCCTTAATGACCGGGCTGTTCTTCTTTCTCCCTGATCCTGGTTTACTGTCAGCTGGTTTCCTCTGGGACGAGGTCCTCTTCCTGTTTGGGGCCTGAAACAGACAGAGTTCACGTCAAGGTCACCTTTACCACAGGGTGGGCCGGCCCGTTTACGGCAGAGGAGGATTTTGGTTGGACACAGAGTTAGAGCACATCCCTCAGGTCTGCTTATCATCATAAACTGTGATCCAGTTTAATGTAATTTATTTCTATTTGATTAGGACAGAGCACATCAATCAACAATTTTGTCATACACGTCGTTCAAAGTTACGTTCGTGAAACAGAACTGGAACAGAGTCATGCGGTGTGAAAGCCCCCACAGAGACTTAGAGGTGTTAGAAAACTTCAATGTGGACCCCCCTTAAAAACGATAAAATACCAAACGTGCGGGTGTTGGAATTATGTTTGTGTTGCTGTGGTATCCAACAGGTTTTGAAAATCAGATTTTTATAGATCAAAATGTTTTAATAAAAATAAAATGAATAGTGGTCAGTGCTCTCTTTAACATCAACCACGCCCAAATAAACGCTCCTGTCTCATGAAAACACTTCAACATACCTGAGAAACTCATTCAGCCCAAGGGGGCGGGGCTTACAGACTGACGGACAGTTACCTCGACGTACGGCGTGTCTCCCAGCTGGAAATGGTTAAACATGGCGGCGTAGTCCATATTCAGTTTCATCAGGTTGTCATGGTTACCCTGCTCCACTATACTCCCCTCCCTCATCAGGATGACATCATCACAGGCCGCCAGGTACTGCACACACAAACGCTCGGGTTATGGCGGCGGCTGCCTTTGATGTCACAGACTCTCTGCACCAATGAGGAGGGGAGGCTCACCTGCAGCTGGTGGGTGACGAAGATGACCGTCTTGTGGCGAAGCTGCTTCCTGATGGTGTTGTTGAAGACGTGGTTGGCCACGTGGGCGTCGAGGGCGCTGAGCGGGTCGTCCAGGATGTAAACGTCACGATCACTGTAGAGGGCACGGGCCAAGCTGATTCGCTGCCGCTGCCCGCCGCTCAGGTTGGCGCCACGCTCGCCGACCTGATGGAGAGGAAACAAGAGCGAGCGTGAGTGAATCCTGATGTTTAGAAACGGATGAAACACAGAACTCAAGAGTGAAGGTCAGAGCGGGAGGCAGCGCTGACCTCCACGTCTGAAGACTCTGTGATCTTCATGGAACCAGAGAAAATAACTAAACGGAGAAAATCACATCGTCTGCATGAAGAGCTAACAGCACAGACAAAGGAAGTGATGTCACCTCTGTCAGGTCGGCGAGCGGCAGCAGGTTCAGGTCTGTTCGCAGACAGCAGGCGCTCAGCACGGACTGATACCTGCAAAGACACAGAGGGGTCAAAGGTCAACAGGCACCTGAGATCGACCCTCGATCTATTACACAAACAGATTATTTACAACTCGCTTTCCCACCAACAAAGAAAGTGATCGTCAGTCTCACCTGTCCTCATCGTACTTCTGTCCGAACAGTATGTTGTCCCTCAGCGTCGCGTTCAGGATCCACGCCTGCTGAGCCACGTAGGCGAGCCGACCTCTGACCGCCACCCGCCCCTCCAACACCATCATCTGACCACAAACACCACACAGCAAGTTTTTAGTCTTTCATAATAATCAGTGGCACTTGTTACCCTGTCAGGATGCTGTGAGATCACTGCTGCAGGTAAACTCACCTGTCCTAAGATGGCCGACATCAGAGAGGTTTTCCCGCTGCCGACGCTCCCGCAGACCCCGAGCAGCTGCCCCTGAACACAGACCAGCGACAGTGAGCGGTTCGATAGACTCATCTGCAGCACAGGGCATTATTTGGTTTATAAAAACAAACTAATGAAACTGTCCCGGACAAAATGATGGTACCCTTAACCTATTGTTTTGTTGCACAACCTTTTGAGTCAGTCACTGTAATCAGGTGATGTCTGTAACTCTCAGTGAGACTTCTGCACCTGTCCACAGGTATGTTGGTCCACTCCTCATGAGCAAACTGCTCCAGCTGTCTCAGGTTTGAAGGCTGTCTTCTCCAGACTTCATGTTTCAGCTTCTTCCACAAATGTTCAACAGGATTTAGATCAGGGATCATAGAAGGCCATTTCAGAATAGTCCAGTGTTTTGTTCTGAGCCATTCTTGGGTGTTTTTAGCTGTGTGTTTTGGCTCATTATCCTGTTGGAGGACCCATGACCTGTGACTGAGACCAAGCTTTCTGACACTGGGCAGCACATTTCACTCCAGAATGTCTTGATAGTCTTGAGATTTCGTTGGACCTGCAGTAAAGCAGCCCCAGAACATAACTGAGCCTCCTCCATGTTTCACAGTAGGTACAGTGTTCTTTTCTTTGTATGCTTCATTTTTGTGTTGATGAACATAGAGCTGGTGTGACTGACCAAAAAGCTCCAGTTTTGTCTCATCTGTCCAAAGAACATTCTCCCAGAAGCTTTGTGGGTTGTCAAAATGCAGTTTGGCAAATTCCAGTCTCACTTTTTTATGATTTGCTTTCAACAGTGATGTCCTCCATTCAGTCCACTTTGGCTCAAACCGTGATGGATGGTGTGATCTGACTCTGATGTACCTTGACCTTGGTACATCAGTGTTTAAGTTATTTCAGTGACCATGTGGGGTTTTATTTCTTTACCAGAAGGGTACCAACAATTTTGCACACGTCTGTATACCTGTCTAACCCTCAGGTGTTCTTACCTGTCTCACTCTCAGGTGTTCTTACCTGTCTCACTCTCAGGTGTTCTTACCTGTCTCACCCTCAGGTGTTCTTACCTGTCTCACTCTCAGGTGTTCTTACCTGTCTCACCCTCAGGTGTTCTTACCTGTCTAACCCTCAGGTGTTCTTACCTGTCTAACCCTCAGGTGTTCTTACCTGTCTCACTCTCAGGTTGATGCTGTGCAGCGTCCTCTGGAGGGGGGCAGCGGTGAGGGGGGTGGAGCTATCCTCCTGACTGGTGGGGTCTCCTCGTCCTCTCAGCAGGGAGCCTGTCCCCTCCTCCTCCTCTGGCTCCTCCCCTTCGTCTTCTTCTCTGTGCCTGAGGGTCCAAACAGGTACTTAGGCTCCGCCCACAAACCTTCTTTATCTAATCTCCATCAGCTGACTTACCCGTCTCTACGGCGCCCTCTGCAGGCTGAGCCAACACATGGGCTAGCCTGAGCACTCTGACCGCTAACGTCCCACGCCAAACTGGCCCCGCTTATCTCCACGGCAACCTGGGGGTCACCAGGTAACACAGGTGTGGCATCGACCTCAGGTAACAGGAAGAGACTCTGAGGAGACGAGGACAGAGGGATCAAATTGGGCCAAGGGAGGAAGGAAAGGAGACTGTGAAGGAGGTGAGAGAGGAGGGAGGAAAGGAGGCGAGGTAGGGTCTGACCTTGAACCGCTCGATGGCGACAGACGCCTCAGACAGAGACTTAACAGAGAAGGGCGTGACCTTGAGAGCAAAGGTCATGGCATTGAACACGGTTACCACGGTGAAGGCCTGCAGAGACAAACAGGAAGTGAGACGCCAGCGACTGTTAGCATCATCCTGTTAGCCCTAACACACGCAGTTAGCTTTAGTGTGCTATAAGGCTCTGATGTCACACCTGCACAGGTGCACAGACGTTATGTTAAAGGCACAGAGCAGCAGATATCACAATAAAAGCCCTGAGGAACAGTCTGATGTGACATTTCAAAATAAAAGCCCTCTGAAATATAAAAATATGATGACTTTGCTACTTAATTAAAAACAACTTGTTTGGTTGTTTGGATTTCGTTACCTGGGCTGCCGTCAGGTCGTATCCAAGCAACATGTGGGCGGAGAATGTTGCCACGCTGGCGATGACGACGACGATGGGAGCCACGCCCACCGTAACGCTCTGGCAGTAACCCGTCAGCTCTAGGATCCTCCGCTCCTCGTCACGGATCCCTGCAGCGGTCAAACACACGAGTCTTGTTTACCTGTGTTACCACGGCGACTGCAGGTGTGTGCAGGTGCGTACATACCAAGCACGTCCTGCGCAAAGGCTTTGACCCAGGCGTACATCTTTATGAACCGGATGGAGCTCAGGATCTCGTTCATCTTCTGCACACGCCGGTCCGTGATGGCCACTCCCCTCCGCCTGAAGAACGCCGTCAACCTGGAGCTGAACATCTGATCAGAGGATCATCGTCAACACCTGAACACCTGAGCACCAGTTACCTGCTCCTGCAGCGAGGACACGCCCACTGACCATGGTCGGGTAGAAGAGGATGAAGACGGCCGACCCCAGCAGAGACGTCGGCCCGAGGACGTAAAGGTTATAGGCCACGCCCAGAACCGCCACCAGGGGGCCCCCCGCCAACAAGCTGCCCACCGCCGCCGCCTCGAACATCCGCTGACCGTCACCGGAGCACATGTTCACCAGCTGAGGGGGCGGAGCCAAGAAGACAGGACGCTCATCAGAGAGAGGGACGAGAGGGGGCGGGGGAGGGAGGGAGGCAAGAAGGAAGGAAGAGAGAGGACAGAGGAAAGGCAAGAAGAAAGGATACAAGGACAAAAAGAAGGAGGCAAAGAAGGAAGGAAAAGAGAGGACAGAGGAAAGGCAAGAAGAAAGGATACAAGAACAAAAAGAAGGGGGCAAAGAAGGAAGGAAGAGAGAGGACAGAGGAAAGGCAAGAAGAAAGGATACAAGGACAAAAAGAAGGAGGCAAAGAAGGATGGAAGTGAAAGGACAGAAGAAAGGCAAGAAGAAAGAATACAAGGACAAAAAGAAGGAGGCAGAGAAGGAAGGGAGAGAAAGGACAGAGGAAGGAGGAAAGGCAAGAAGAAGGGATACAAGGACATAAAGAGGAAGGCAAGGAAGGAAGGAAGAGAGAGGACAGAGGAAAGAGGAAAGGCAAGAAGAAAGGATACAAGGACAAAAAGAAGGAGGCAAGGAAGGAAGATTAAGGACAGAGGAAAGGAGGTAAGAGAGCATAAAGTGACAGGGGAAGAGAGAAAGGAGGAATAGAAGGAAGGAAGAAAAAGGACAGAGGAAAGGAGGTAAGACATGAAGAAAGGATACAAGGACAAAAAGAAGGGGACAAGGAGAAAAGGAGGAGAAAGGACAGAGGAAAGGAGGAATGAGAGGAAGAAAGAATAAAAGGACAAAAAGAAGGAGGCAAGGAAGGAAGATTAAGGACAGAGGAAAGGAGGTAAGATAGCATAAAAGGACAGGGGAAGAGAGAAAGGAGGCATAGAAGGAAGGAATCGAAAGGACAGAAGAAAGGAGGTATGACAGAAAGAAAGAATAAAAGGACATAAAGAAGGAGGCAAGGAAGGAAGAAAGAGAGAAAGGACAGAGGAAGTAAAGACAGAGAGCATAAATGGAAAGAGGAATAGGAAAGGAGAGACGGTTGGGAAGGAGAGAAGAGAATGAAGGAAAAAGGAAAGAAAGGGAGGGAGGAGTGAAGGATGGAAGGACACAAGGAAGGAACAAAGGAGGGGAGGAGCCAGTGGAGGGGGTGACCTACCTGTCCCATGGACTTGTCCCTGACGCTGCGCAGCTTCAGAATCTTCTGGAAGGCCAAAGTGAGGATGGCGCCCCGCAGCCTGGACCCGGTCCTGTAGTTCATGGCCCAGGTCAGAGCCAGAGACCAGGACCGGATCAGCTCTGTGGTCAGGAGGCCCAGGACCAGGAGCAGCCCGTAGGCCAGGTCGGCCCGATCCTGCTCGGTGTAGTCCAGAAGACGCTTCACCACGAACGCCTGCAGGACCACAGAGACCAGAAGGAACACCTGTAACACCTGTCAGCAGGTGAAACCACCTGAGAACAGCGAAGGGGACCGCCCCTGATCCTGGACTGACGAGAGGGCCTCAGCCAGCCTGGTCTGAGAGGTAGATCCCCCCTGTACCAGTTAGGGACCAGCTCATAGACCAGAGCTTAGACTCACAGTTAAGATGCACCAGGCTTAGACTGAAGACCAGCTCATAGTCCAGAGCTTAGACTCACAGTTAAAATGCACCAGGCTTAGACTGAAGACCAGCTCATAGTCCAGAGCTTAGACTCACAGTTAAGATGCACCAGGCTTAGACTGCTGGGGGGATGTGGGCTCTATCCCTCTCTCTCTCTCGGTAAAATGTCCCACAGGTAGTTAAAGCGTTTTTTGCTCTGACAAATACTGGAGATTTTTCCCCTTGAAACAGCCAAAGTCTAAAGTCTGGCCTAAGTTTGGATTTCACAGGGATGTTGAGGAGAAACTTCACTCTGTCTAAAACATGAAGCTGCAGTGACAGAAAAAGACGTACATGATTAAAACTCCTCGAGTGAGTGAGCTGACTGAGCCGGAGAGAGAGAAGAATCAGAGAGCCACACTGCAGTGAACTACAGGAGCTTCATCAGCATTTTCTGAGTTAAAAGGTATAAATGGCCATCCATGCTCTTATAAGTTCTAGACTTGATTATTGTAATGCTCTTTATGTTGGTGTCTCCCAGGCTTCTCTTGGTCGCCTCCAGCTTGTGCAAAACTCTGCGGCCCGTCTTTAACCAGCACTAAAAGAGCACATCACTCCTGTTCTTAAATCACTTCACTGGCTTCCCGTCCAGTACAGGATTGATTTTAAAATTTTAATGTTTGTTTTTAAAGCTCTTCATGGTCTCGTCCCAGTGTACTTAACTGAGCTTTTAACTGTTCGGAAACCTGGTAGAGCACTGAGGTCATCAAACCAACTTTGGCTGGAAGTGTCCAGGTCAAAATACAAACAGTGGGGTGATCAAGCCTTTTCCATCGCTGCTCCAGGCTTTGGAATAAGCTCCCTGTTGAAATGCGTCTCATTTCTGACCTGGGCCTTTTCAAATCTAGACTGAAGACATATTTATTTAGGATGGCTTTTAATACCCAGTAGTGTGGTGACACTTTTACTTTTACTCTGTTTTACTTTATTTTATTGTATTTTATTGCTTTTATTCTTTCCATTGCTTTTATTGTTTTTATTGTTGTTATTGTTTTTATTTATTTTTAATTGTTTTATTTATTGCTCTTTTTTGCACCTATTGTAAAGCACTTTGGTTCACCGAAAGGGTTGTTGTAAAGGGCTGTATAAATAAAGAACATTTACATTTACATTTACATAAATGTGTAAATTATGGCATCAGTATCATTCTGGAGTGAGTTCTTTGTGTGGAGTCACAAAGCCTCAATAACTACAATTAAAATTATGAGGCCCATCATCATTCTACTTCCTGGTATATATTCAGTTAAAAACAGGGGAGCTCCTGCAAACATCACATGCTTCTCTGTAACTGTGACGAGTAGGGATGGGAATCTATAAGATTTTATTGATACCAGTGCTGTTAATGATTCTGCTAATTGATCCAGTTCTTTAATGATTCCCTTATTGATTCCTGCAGATTTTCAGTGTCAACAACGTCAAACACACGTCACATACTCATCTGAATGTGATTCCTCTAAGATAAGAAGGGATGATTTCTTAAATAGGGTACCTTTCCCAACCATATCTGAGGATCAAAGAGTTGTGCTTAACACACCTGTGTCTGAGGAGGAAGTTAAGAGGGCCATTACTTCCCTTAGGGGTGGTAAAGCACCAGGTCCCGATGGCTTCTGCCCAGAATTTTATAAAAAACTGAGTCACCTTGTCGCTGGTCCACTAACCAATATGTTTGCAGATTCTTTTCAGAATGGATTTCTCCCCCAGACACTTAATTTAGCAAACATTATACTAATTCTGAAGAAAGATAAACCCCCAGATGTCTGTGGGTCATATAGGCCAATTAGCCTTATTGGGGTTGACAGTAAACTGATTTCAAAAATCTTGGCCACAAGACTGGAGAAGCTCTTGCCATTCCTTATTAACCCAGATCAAACGGGCTTTATAAAAAATCGGCATCCTCTCACAAATGTAAGGAAATTACTTAATATGATACATTTCTCAAAAACGACAGATCTTAATGCTTTTTCTCTGTCTTTAGATGCTGAAAAAGCATTCGATAGGGTTGAGTGGGAATATTTACTTGGTGTCCTGGAGAGGTTTGGGCTGGGGGTATATTTTATTAAATGGATTAAAATACTATACCATGCTCCAATGGCTTGTGTAGTGACTAATGGTATTCAGTCAGCACCTTTCCCACTGCTCAGAGGGACACGCCAGGGCTGCCCACTGTCACCACTGCTTTTTGCTTTGGCATTGGAACCCCTAGCTGAGACAATCAGACTGCATAAAGATATTTTTGGCATAACAATTGAAGGCAACACTCATAAAATCGTTTTGTACGCAGACGATATTTTGTTATTTTTGACAAGGCCTGAATTATCACTACCCACTACCCTCAATGTCATTCAAGAGTTCAGCTCCTTCTCAGGGTACAGAATTAATTTTAGCAAATCAGAGATCATGCCATTATGCGATCCTGCTAGTTTAAACCCTCCCTGTAACTCCTCTTTTAAGTGGTCCCCTTCTGGTTTTACTTATCTTGGGATAAAGGTCTCTCCAAACCTGTCAGAGCTTTGGAAACTTAATTTTGTGACAATTTTAAAATCAGTCAAAAGAGATTTGTTGCGCTGGCATGATCTTCCCTTATCTCTAATGGGTCGCATAAGCTTAATTAAAATGAACATTCTCCCCCGTATCTTATTTCCTTTACAAATGTTACCGTTATGGATTTCTAAGAAAGTTGCCCTGGATATAGAAAGAGCATTCTCTAGATTCATATGGCATGGGAAGAAACCAAGGCAGAAAATAAAGTCTATGCAGCTTCCCTCTAATCGTGGAGGGTTGGCTTTGCCAAATATAATTTTTTATAATAGGGCTTGTCATGCACGCTTTTTATGGGAATGGCTGCATGCCCACCTTGGCCCAAAGCCATGTCTAGACTCTTGGTCTGCTTTACCTGGTTCATTATGGAGCTTGGTTGTGGGTGACAGAAAGAGGGTTTGCAAAGATATCAAATATAACCCAATCATATATAACACACTGAGAGTGTGGTGGGGAGTTCGTAAACAGGTAAATCTTAATGGCTGGGCCTCTCTTCTAACCCCTCTTATAAAAAATCAGGATTTCATCCCAGGTCTTCATTCCAATCTATTTAATATATGGCATGACAAGGGACTACGTGTAATTGGGGACTTGTTTGAGGGGAATACACTCATGACCTTCCAACAGTTACAATTAAAGTTTAACATTCCTAAAGAACACTTTTATGGCTACCTCCAGGCTCGACACTTTATTAGCTCAATGGATCTTCCTACCTCTCTTCCAGTCAACTACAATGCTGTTGAGAAATTCCTTTTGGACAGAAAAAGTGTTTCACATTTTATCTCTGCTTTTTATGCTCTGTTGCACTCTCTTAATTTAGTTGATGTAAATCATATCACACAAAAATGGGAGAGGGACTTTACTACCGATTATACAGAAGATGACTGGCTAAGAGCAATCAAAGTTATTAGTTCAACCTTTACCTGCAATAGACTAAGAGAGACACAGTACAAAATATTTCATCGTCTTCATTTAACTCCATATGTACTCAACAAGATGAATCAGCAGACCTCAGCTCTCTGTAAAAAATGTCAGAAAGAGGTTGGTACCTATTATCATTACCTGTGGCACTGTAAATTGATTAAAAGGTTTTGGGGTACAATCTCACAAGAACTCAGTGGTATATTTCAGATGGCAATTAAAAGGGACCCAGGCTTCTTTATCCTTGGCCTGCCTTTTAGACAGTTAACCCTAACACACTTACAACTTAAACTATGTAACAAGCTACTGCTATTGGCCAGAAAATGTGTTCTGATTAACTGGATTAAAGAGTTACCACCAACTGCCACGCAGTGGTATAAAGAGATTTTCAGGGTTCTCCCCCATGAAAGAATTTGTGCCGTACTGAAAGGTAATGAGAGGCGCTTTACAGAACTGTGGTCCCCTCTGTTTAATTATTTGCCGAAAGATCTGTCAGAGTTGGTGCTGAGGGGTCAAAAAACTATAGAATGGCCAAACACTCTGAGGACAACCTAAAAGCTCATTCATATAGTTTCACTCTTCTTTTATAGGCATGGATATATGTGTATGTAGGTGAATGTATTTATATCTGCGTATATATATGTATTTATATGTAGATAAATATATGTTTGTATGTATCTAGGTGCATGTGTATGAGTCTGTACTTTGTTGAGAGATGCTAATATTGCCAATTGCATGGACTGATGGCAGTTTTTTTTTTTTTTTTTTTTTTTTTTAATTTACCTTATTATTATTATTATTATTATTTCTATTTTTCTCTATTCATTGTTATTATCATTATCATTATTATTTTTTGTTTTTTTCCATACAGGGCTCACTCCTTTTGATGGCATTCTGTGTTATTTGTTTGTAATGATTTTAAAATGTTCAATAAACTCTTTTGCAAAAAAAAAAAAAAAAAAAAAACACACGTCACAGCAGAGATAACTGCTTCTGCTGGTGTGTCCAGTCTCTTAAGGCTGTGCAGTAGGAGCCTTTTGTACAAGATGAAACCACAATTCTGACTCTTCTGAACCCTGTCAGTGAAGGAATCGATAAGGGAGTTGATTAGCAAAAAGACTCATGATATCGATTCTTTGATGGAGCTGCTAACAATTCTCGACTGGAGTTGGTTTTCGATTCCCACCCCTAGTGACGATCATCATGGCCGACTCTGCCTGCTTCATCCAACGTCGACAGAAACGTCGTCGACCTGCTGCAGATTAAACCTGTGAGGATCTGTTTATATAAAAATAAAGACTGGTCCTGATCCCGCTCACAGTAAACACTGAACTCTCCTGATTGGTCCACAGAGGGGGGCGGGCCCTCGCTGCTCTGGTTCAAAGGTCAAAGGGGTCGTGACTCACCGGGCCGCTGAAGCCGGCGAGCTGAGTGACGGCGAGGCAGAGGAAGGAGAAGAGGAGGCGAGTCCGACAGAACGACCACACCACTGAACACAGAGACGCCTCGCTGCCTTTGGACCGCCGCTCGTCCTCCCAGAGGGACGCCAACCTGAGGGGTCAAAGGTGAGATTGAGAAACAGCAGGACTCGGTTTGACCTCACAGCAGCTGGGACGTCCTGAGAGGCTGTTTCTGGTTTTTCATTAAGAACGTGGAGTTCAGTCTGAGAGAAGCTCACGCTGCCATACAGAAACACCTGCACCGGAACAGAGTCAGGAAAAACGTTCAGATCGACCAGGCTACTGTTAGCTGTTATGTTAGCCGTTATGTTAGCCGTTATGTTAGCCATTGTGTTAGCCGTTGTGTTAGCGTCATTAGCACGCCCTGCGTTGTTGTTCACAAATATCACATGAAGAATGTGATTATCACTATGGCAGCATTTTTGTAAATATAAGTCTAACAATACTATGTATACAGCTGATCTAGAGCCACACACCCCAGTCAGAAGTGACAATAAATGGATTATTACAGGAGCTAAATAACTGTTCACACTGGGGGCATCCATCTTCCATTGTCAACTCGGGGGTGGAGAGGATCCCCATGTTCACAGGAGGAAATTCAGACCTGGAGTTGTGTTCCAGTAGTAGTTGGAATTTGGAAATCCCAGCTTTCAACTACAACTGGAACGCAGCATCAGACCAAAACCTGTTCCTCAACACTTTACTGTAATTTATGCTGCGTTCGAGGCAACCCGTAACTCGTGCTTTTCCCACCTGTAACTCGTGAAAATGCACTGGAATGGCAGTCGAACTCACAACTTATGACCCGTGAACTCGTACCAGATAGATGTACTCCGAGTTACGACTTGTGACGTCACATCACTGCCTAACCAATAAGGCAGCCTCTAAATAATGACAAACACTGTAAAGTAAACTTATGTTACGCTATGCGTCGTTTCCCCGCTTCTGTTTCCCTCAAATGAGTTAGTTGATAAAGAATAAATATTATGATGGCTGCCATATTGGTTAATTTACATACAAGAACTCCTTGCGCTCAAACTGAACTCGTATTTTGCCTGGAACGCTTTTAGGTCGGAACTCGGAGATTTCAACTGGGAAATATACGAGTTACTGGTTGCCTCGAACGCAGCATTAGACTATAAAATGCAGCCCTGATCTGACCTTTAATGGCCGCAGATTAACTATTGGTAATGTGGTGCTCGTCAAGACTTCTCCTCGTTAGCTCCACCCACCTCAGGCTGTTGGCATGGCAACCCTCCTGCTCTGACACGGGCCAGATGTCGTCCAATAGGAGACGTCCTTTCCGGCGTGCGTGTGCGGCCAGAGGAGTCAGCCAATGAAATGTCATGAAGGAGAAGAGGCCTGCTCTGTCCACGGGATGGTCCCACCTGAGGACACAGGTGAGGTTAAGCTGCTGCGCCTGTTTGAGCCTTAAGTGTGCACACAGTGATCTACAAGCTCGATCCACAGTAATGATAATCCATGGGTCAGACTGACCTAAGATAAAGAAACAGTGGTTACAGATGATGTTACAGATGATGTTACAGATGATGCTCCAGATGATGTTACAGATGATGTTACAGATGATGCTCCAGATGATGTTACAGATGATGTTACAGATGATGTTACGGATGATGTTACAGATGATGTTACAGATGATGCTCCAGATGATGTTACAGATGATGTTACAGATGATGTTACAGATGATGCTACAGATGATGTTACAGATGATGTTACAGATGATGCTCCAGATGATGTTACAGATGATGTTACAGATGATGTTACAGATGATGTTACAGATGATGCTCCAGATGATGTTACAGATGATGTTACAGATGATGTTACAGATGATGTTACAGATGATGTTACAGATGATGCTACAGATGATGTTACAGATGATGTTACAGATGATGCTACAGATGATGTTACAGATGATGTTACAGATGTTACAGATGATGTTACAGATGATGTTACAGATGATGCTACAGATGATGTTACAGATGATGTTACAGATGATGTTACAGATGATGTTACAGATGATGCTACAGATGATGTTACAGATGTTACAGATGATGCTACAGATGATGTTACAGATGATGTTACAGATGATGCTACAGTCCTTAAACGGTGCAGACTTCAGGCCCAATCAGGCTGATAACAGGGTTACATCACTGCTCAACTTTATTCATAAAGCCCTTTAAAATAACCACAGCTTAAACAAAGTGCTGCTCATAAAGAAACAGAAGAGGAAAGATTTCATTTAGAAAAACAGTTTTTTTATTTTTTTGAATTGCAATTGTTTTGAAATAAAAAGGTCAAAAACAGTAAAAACAAAAGCTTTAGTGGGATTAACTGAGAAACTGAAAACTCGTTCATCTTTAGGATCAAATATTTAAGGATGTAAAAATGAAGTCATTTTTAACCTCGATGAGTTTGTCATACCTGTGCCCGCCATCTTTCCTCCAGTCAGGGCTTTTAGCTCCGCCCTTCTCCAATTCTTCACCGTGGCAACCAGCTGACCTGTCCAAACACCCACCGAGCACATCCTGACACACACACACACACACACACACACACACACACACACACACACAATAATTGATAATCGGCGAGCCCATATTCTGATCATTTACCAGTTCATCAGATGATCTATACTCAAACACTGAATGCCTGTGACCTGCATCATAAAGCAGCATCAGTGTGTAAAGGACATCACAGTTCATCTCTACATCTACAAGGTCAAAGGTCAAACTCTACCACGAAAAGACAAATATCAACAACACCCAGAAACACCGCCGGCCTCTCTGGGCCAAGCTCGTCTGAGACGGACTGAGGCAAAGTGGGAAAGTCTTCTGTGGTCTGAGTCCACAAGTCTGGACATCATGGACGTGGAGTCCTCCAGGCTGAAGAGGAAAAGGACCATCCAGACTGTTACCAGAGCAAAGGACAGCATCTGTGAGGGTATGGGGGGTGTTAGTGCCCATGGCATGGGTAACCTGCACATCTGTGAAGGCTCCATTAATGCTGAAAGGTACATACAGGATTCACCCATCTTTTTAGGGACATCCTGATTATTTCAGAGACATGAAGACTGACCTGCTGCAGTCCACGCCTGCCTCCACTGAACAGGGACTAGACTGACCTGCTGCAGTCCACGCCTGTCTCCGCTGAACAGGGACTAGACTGACCTGCTGCAGTCCACGCCTGCCTCCACTGAACAGGGACTAGACTGACCTGCTGCAGTCCACGCCTGCCTCCACTGAACAGGGACTAGACTGACCTGCTGCAGTCCAGGCCTGCCTCCACTGAAAAGGGACTAGGCTGACCTGCTGCAGTCCAGGCCTGCCTCCACTGAAAAGGGACTAGACTGACCTGCTGCAGTCCACGCCTGCCTCCACTGAACAGGGACTAGACTGACCTGCTGCAGTCCACGCCTGCCTCCACTGAGTGTTGTTAAAGTAAAGGAGAACCTGCTCCTGTCTCGGCTTTTTTTGAAACATGCTGCAGGCATCAAACTCAAAAACAAATATTTGCAAACAACAGATCTTTTAATTGAACATTTTTTAAAGGGTTATAAATCTTTCTTTTCTCTTTTAATCATGATTTAAACCGTGTCACTGGTGTTAAAGTTTGTGAATAAAATGTCTGATTAACCTGATGGAGCAGGTTCTTTATTTCTTATAATTTATCTCTTGATAATTAAATCATGATGTTCATACAGTCTGTTGTAACTTTATTTAAATGAGCTCATTAATATTTGTGAGGATGCTCCTCCTTCCACCAATCAGATTCATCTCAGCTCAGCTGTTAAACTGGAGCATCGACCTCGTTACCATCAGGACCAAACGCTGCTGTGATTCAGCCAATCAGAGGGCAGCGTTTGTCCTGCTCTGTTGTGCAATAAAACATGAAGAGAGCGTTCATGCGTGTTCATGCTGCTCTCTGAGCACACTCAGTCCCCCCCCCCCCCCCCCGCCCCGCAGACAGGCTGCCACTGAGCACGTGCAGAGCTCACGTTTGCTGCCTGCTGATGCTCACACACACTCACATGCCTCGACCAATCAGAAGCCCTGCCAGCCTCCAGCTCAGACAAAGGTGGGGGGGGTCCCCTCAGCATCAGCTGGGCAGCAGCGAGGGGGCGGGGCTTCATTATGTAAACAAAGGGCTGTGTGTCCACTGCTCCTCTCTCACATCATTTATGTGCTTTTACTGTGAAGGTCCATCAGGTCTGCAGCTTCCTGTCCGCTGATCCTCTAATCTGAGGCTCATGGGTCTCAACTGGTGGGTCGGGGCCCAAAAGTGGGTCACAGAGCTATTTATAGACTAAACAACTGTCCACTGCTGTGAACATAAATTCATCTATGATGCCATTTTGTGAATTTATCCACACATACGACATCTGTGTCTGCTGATGGTGCAGTATCTCCTCACTCCTCTGCCCATGCAGCGGTGTGCCACGGGCATCGAGCAAGACCACGTTAGATCTGGAACTTCATCATTTTGGGCTGTGGGGTAATGTGCAACGCAACATGCACCTTATATCTCTGTGCAATAATGGGCAACCTGCAATTAAATGGGGACCAGAGCTCTAAGGCAGCTAGCACTGTGCACTAGCATTTGGCACTTTAGCACAACAGCACTTCAGTTAGCACTCCAGCACTTTCTGATTCAACGTGTCATTCCCAGACTCTCAGCTTGTTTTCATTTTGGACTGTTCGTCATCTGTGTTGTCGTTGTTGTTTAATAAGCTCTGTGTGTTTATTCCTGTTATTGATGTTTGTTTTGATTTTGTGTGCTGACACCAACCTGCTAACGGGACCGAGGATGTAAATTAGCCACTTGGCTATAATCTCATGCATTCACATGTAAATGTTCGTTAAAGGAGACATGTCATGCTGATGCATGATTTAATACTTACATATAATATAATAAATTTGAAAACAAGACCTTACACCCCCTTAATTTTCAAAAATTTAGATATTGTATTTTTTCTGATATCCTAGAACGAGATTTGATGCCTCTGAAAATAGGTCATTGCGAGATGTCCGCAAGATTTAAATCGTCGTGACGACACGAGGTACCTTTCTTTTTATTGGAGTAATCTGATAAAACACTTCCTCCTCTGTGATGTCCGTTAGCCCCAAAACCGTCACCGAGGAACACATCCACCAGCGGGGGTATATAGATCCCTAACTCACACTCCCTCATTACCAGCTCTGTCCTGTAGGGGGACTCAATACACGGTCGCTGCTTTGAACCTGCTGGAAAATACAGTAGAAGAAGAAGGACAGGCTGGCTCTACCCCCGATAGAACTGACCAATCAGAGCACAAAGGGCTGTGATGTTGCGAGGTAACTTTAGGTCATCCTGAGATCCGAGCGTTTCAATGAGAGCTTGATAATGGCCTAAAATGAGGATTTTGAGAACGTTATTGTGGGGCAATGAAGGAACTAAATGACTTGTACTGAGGGCAGAAATGCTTTACAGGCATCCTAGTCTGGCATAGTGAAAAGGAGAAACAAGCATGATATGTCTCCTTTAATGCAAAATGTCCCATTAAAAAAAAAAAAAATCCAAGGGGGTCACAGACACAGCATCCTCAAACTGGATATGATCCAGTTCAGGAGCTGAAACTGTTTGAGACAGATTTTATTTCTGTGCTGGCTGAATCATGTCTTCACTGTCTGCAGATTTAAGTCGACCCTTGGGTTGATTAAAGATTTACCCGAGCGCGACATCAGCACCGCGAGTGTGAAGTCCAATGAGAGTCAGAAAAGACTGAGGAGAGTCCTGCTCCCCTGAATCTCTACGTCGTCCTGTCAGCGTGCTGCTCCGCAGCAGTTCGCTGGAAATACACTGCAGGTCTGTTTGCAACCCTACGTCAACGTCCACGAGGAGATTGGCCCAGAGCAGAGTCTTCAGCTCATTCATAAATACAACAGAAACATCAGACAGCCAATTAGCATCAGGCAGGAAGTGCACCCTGACGTCCACGTTACACTTCCTGGAGGCGAAGACGCTACGTTGACCTCTAATGTGGACCTAACAGGTTACTGTGTTAAACATGCATCATGGAGACTTCTATGACCAAGACAAAGTCTGACAGAGTACTCCCTTTTTTCAGTACCTGCCTGAAATGTCTCGTCACTCAGCCACCCTAAAAAACACTACCTGTGTGATGTCACTATTGCTCACGGCTCTTCTCAGATTGGCCGGCTCACTCACACTGACCTGCAGCTGGTGGTGCAGTGTGACCTCTGACCCCGGCAGGACGCCACAGCGGGGCAGAGGAGACGCCGGCTCGCCCCGCCCTCTCTCATGGTCTCTCATCTTCTTCAGGTCGTCATGGAGACACATGGACACTGGGAGGAGACAGCAGGAGACGAAACGTGACTCAGACGTTTAAAAATCGTTAATAATAAATAAAAAAACGAGGGGGCGGAGTCAGAGAGCAAACGTCCTCGTCTTCGTTTGTGGGAGGAAACCAGAGGACCTGGATCAACCCTCACCTGCACGGGGAGAACAAACAAACTCCAGAGCGGGACGATAAACGTCTTCACGTCCCGTCCTCAGTGAAGGTCGCTCTGACATCACCACAGGGGGCGGAGTCAGAGCTTAAATGTGAAGAACATCCATCCTGGTGCAGAGGAGTCGACTGACAGAGACTGTTTTTATTTTATTTTATAAACCGTTAAATTCTGTTTACGTCTAATTCTGCGTGTCCACGGCGACACTGTGTGACATGAGCGCCCCCTGCAGACCGCACCGCGCCTCTCTGTGGTCAGTTTGTGTGTTTATGAGCTAAAATAAAACATAAAGGTTCAATCATAAAGGTTAAACATCTGTAAAGATCATGAGATTAATTTAATTTGTTTTTGAGTGAAGCCTCTGATCTTCATGGTGTAGCATCGCTAACTGTTAGCTCAGTTTTTTATTTTTTTATGTTTTAGTGATGTTGGAGTAAATATTTGTGGAACAGTGTGTGAAGAATCACATACGCTCCTGTTTCTGTCAGAATAAACGACGTGTTGGTGCAGCAGTTTGGTCGGTCTAGATGATTTTCAATCCGGAGCAGAATAAAGATCACAAACAGAACAACAACAGCAAAAACAACAACAAAAACAACAATAACAACATCCACTGCTAAAATAGCAATGATAACCACAAATCAACTCCAAACACAACAAAATAACAAAAAACAACAAACCAACTACAAAAACAACAAAAATATCAACAAAATAAACTACAAAAACAACAATAAAAACATCAATAGTATCCACTACTAAAATAACAATAATGACAACATCAAAAAACTACAAACACAACAAAATAACAACAGCAAATCAACTACAAGCTACAACAACAGCAACAAAAAACAACAAATTAACTACAAAAACAACAAAATAAAAAACAAATCAACTTAAAAAAAATAATAATAAATCAACAACAAAAACACTAAAACTATCAACAACAAAAATATCAACTACACAAACAACAATAATAACAATATCATCCACTACTAAAATAACAATGACAACCACAAATATACAAAACACAACAAAATAAAAAAACAACAGCAAATCAACTACAAAAACAACAAAAATAACAGCATCAAAAAAACAACAAATCAACTTCAAAAACAACAAAATAAAAAACAAATCAACTTAAAAAACAATAACAAAAACAAATCAAATACAAAAACAGCAAAAAATTAACAACAAAAACAACAATAACTATAACAACATCTGCTACTAAAATAACAATAATGACAACCACAAATCAACTACAAACACGACAATAACAAAAACAACAGTAACGAGATCAACTACAAAAACAAAAATAATAACAAACTGCAAAAACAACAATTACAATATAAACAACAACAACAAAAACAATTTCAAGATCAACTACAAAAACAAAAATAAAAACAACAAATCAACTACATAAACAACAATGACAATAAAATTAACTAAAGTCACACCAAATAGCAGCAACAGTGAAAACAAAAACAGTAAAAACAAAACGGTGTAAACAAAAACAGTGTAAACAAAAAAGTGTAAACAAAAACAGTGTAAACCAAAACAGCGTTAACAAAAACAGTGTAAACAAACAGTGTAAACAAAAACAGTGTAAACAAAAACAGTGTAAACAAAAACAGTGTAAACAAAAACAGTGTAAACAAAGAGTGTAAACAAAAACAGTGTAAACAAAGACAGTGTAAACAAAAACAGTGTAAACAAAAACAGTGTAAACAAAAACAATGTAAACATAAACAGTGTAAACATAAACAGTGTAAACAAAGACAGTGTAAACAAAGACAGTGTAAACAAAAACAGTGTAAACAAAGAGTGTAAACAAAACCAGTGTAAACAAAAACAGTGTAAACAAAGAGTGTAAACAAAAACAGTGTAAACAAAGACAGTGTAAACAAAAACAATGTAAACATAAACAGTGTAAACAAAAACAGTGTAAACAAAGAGTGTAAACAAAAACAGTGTGAACAAACTGTGTAAACAAAAACAGTGTAAACAAAGAGTGTAAACAAAAACAGTGTAAACAAAGACAGTGTAAACAAAAACAGTGTAAACAAAAACAGTGTAAACAAAGAGTGTAAACAAAAACAGTGTAAACAAAGACAGTGTAAACAAAAACAGTGTAAACAAAAACAGTGTAAACAAAAACAATGTAAACATAAACAGTGTAAACATAAACAGTGTAAACATAAACAGTGTAAACATAAACAGTGTAAACAAAAACAGTGTATGGGAATCTTCTAAATAAATAATAATGAAACCAAACCTCGACGGCTCACAGAACACACCGTTTATTCTTCACATTACGGTACTGCTGCGGTATAAAGACCGTAATGACGGTAATATTCCGTTAACAACACGGGTCACCCTCCACAATAAAATGCGGTCAGAGCATCCTTCACAATAAAAGCATGGATGCTGCCGAGCTCGCGCTCTCACCGTGATACAGGTAATGTTCAGAGATCAAACGAAGCCGAAGCTCGTGCCCCGCTCACCTGTCCCTCTGTCTGTCTCCGTGTCCTCGCGCTGAGGACTGTCCCTCCTCGTGTGTCCGCGGTCTCCGTCCTGTCCTCCTTCAGGTCCGCAGCTCTCCGTAAACAGCTCCCTGATGATGGAGCTGCAGCTCGAAGCCCGGAGCAGCCGCGCGGGGCATCATGGGAAACCGAGTCTCCTGCTCCTGTTCTGGTACTTCCGGTTTGTGCCCTCGTTTTGTTCTGACAGGACACTCCAAGCTCAGCTGTGGGACAAGTTTTTTTTTATTTTTTAAACTTTACTTACACATTTAATTTAGAAACATGTTAAATATGAATAAAATATATCACAAGTCAGAGAGTTAATTTATCAAACAGAAGAAACAAGTTTACAATTCAAAAGTATCAAATTTCATATAAAAATCATCAAATAATATCAAAAATTCAAATTTAGCATTTCATGAAAAATAAACAAATAATAAGACATAAAATAAATAAATAAATATACAAAGTAAAGTTTCAGGTCTCACCGTTTTGTGACGTCATGTGTGCAGGTCGGTCTGACTGATTTTAGTTTTTTATTTTTTGTAGAGATCAGTTAGGAAAGGGAAAAAAAACTTAAATACAGCAATTAACCCTTTCATGCATGAATTATTAACGCCAAATGACTACTTTTTAAAAAAATGTCTGTTTTTACTTCCACAGAAGTTAAAAATCATGGACATTTTGTCAATGCTATGTTTTGAGGAAGCTATGCTTTTATTCATTCCAGTGGGCACCATTAATCATTTGTGATATAAATAGTAATTTAACTTAATAAAGATCCACAAAAACATGTCTTTGACAAAAAATTACTAAGAGTTAATGAAAGAAAAAGCAAATTCAGAAGTATCTATTTTAATGCTGTTTAATTAAACTATGTGAACTACACCAGCATTTTAATAAAAATGTTTTGAAATGTGAATACAGGTAAAAAGCCCAATTTGCTGTTCATGTTCATATGATGAAATGTCTCAATATGGTAAAAGTATGCAATGAGAATATTTTTATGAAACTTAAGACAGGGGTTTGGAAATATACCACTTGGTAGTTGGACTTAATACTGCAACCTAAAGGGTTTAAAATTTCTGTCTACTGTAGTGGACACCATGCATGAAAGGGTTAACGATGTACTAGACCACCAAGAAACCGTTTGAACCAACCCTGTCCTACAGTGCTTTATGGATACATTTGATCTTGTTGATGTGTGGAGGAAACTGTTCCCTAATGTCCAGCAATATACTTGGTCCAATAAGGACGGCTCTTGGCTTATTTCCAGCAGCTTAATAAATAACAATATCTCTGTAAACATAAGCAACTCTCCTCTAACAGATCATAAAGCAATCTATATCTCATTAAACCTATCTAACTGTCACAGTCAAGGCTCTAAAGCTACTTTTGGAAACTAAACAGTTCTCTCCTTGATCATGATCAGGTTAAAACTCAAGTAAAGGATCTCATTCAAACCCATTGGAGCAGGGCAGTAACCCAAAAGGCTTTCAGGAGGAACTGGGAGCTGCTCAAATATGAGCTGGGAAAGTTCCTCAGGAGAGTTAGTGGTGTCTGAGCTAAAGAAAAAAAGAGCATCAGAGGAGGAGATTATAACAAAACTGTCTTTTCTGTCTCAACAAGTTACACTTTCTGAATCTGAAAGAAGCCAATATGATTTATTGCAAAATAAACTTGATGAGTTATCCAAGCTAAAAGCTAAAGGAGCCTACATTAGATCACGAGTTAAATGGTTAGAAGAGGGTGAGCAAAACTCAGCTTATTTCTTTCGGATGGAAAAAAAAAATTACAAATATGACAATAGAACAGTTAAAGGTTAATGATAAAATCACTGATAACCCCAAAGAAATAGCATCAGAATGCCACAAATTCTACCAGAACTTATATCCATCTAAATCAGTGAATCAGCTGCAGACTCTCTCTTGAACTCCTTTAGCCACTGTGAAGCCAGATCAACAGACCAAAAGGGTTTCTGTGAAGAGGTAACTAAAGCAATAGAACATCTGAAAAATAACAAGAGTCCAGGATGTGAGGGGTTAACTGCAGAGTTCTCCAAAATGTTTCATGAACAACTGTCTCCATTTTTAGCTCAAGTATTTTGTGAGAGCGTTGAAGATGAACTCCTTCCACCCTGTATGTCTCAGGGTGTCATCACTCTGATCCCTAAGCCAAATAAGGATAAGAATACCCTAGAAAACTGGCGTCCAATTACTTTATTAAACAACCATTACAAGATCTTAGCAGTGATGTTTGCAGGGAGACTTGAAACAGTTCTAAACTCAATTATAGAGGAATAGCAGTCAGGTTTTAAGAGTAAACGCCATATCTCCAATAATATCAGACTAGTCCTGGACATACTAGACTACAATGAACTCATATCCCATAACAGTTTTATCCTGTTTCTTTACTTCTACAAAGCTTTTGACTCCTTGAACATGGTTTTATTTTGAAAGCTCTCACAGAATTTGGGTTTGGAGAATGTTTCTGCAGAACAGTTAAAACTCTATACAATACTGGCAGCAGCTGTGGAAAGCTAAAACATGGTACTTCACAAAGATTCAGTATTTCTCGTGGCATCAAGCAGGGTTGCCCAATCTCACCTGCTTCTCTGCTCTTAGGTCTCCATATTTCCAACAGTGTTTTAAAAGGCATCTCAGTGGCAGGCAGACAAATCATCATTAGTCAGTTAGCAGACGACACCACTCTTTTCATGAGGGACGCCTCCCAGGCTTCTACTGCCACAGATTTAATCAGATTGTTCTCAGGAGCTTCTGTCTCCACTTGAATCTTGATAAATGTGAACTTTTGTCTGTTAAAGATTATCCCTCTCCCTCTATTTATAACATCCCTGTGAAAGAACAGGTCACGTATTTAGTTATTGTTGTCAGTAAGGATCCAAGTGCTAGATGTACCGAGAATTTAAACCCTATTATTGAAAAAACCCAGAAGAAACTAAACTCTTGGTTACACAGAGATCTCTCTTTAAGGGGGAGGACTCTGCTGTCTAAAGCTGAGGGACTCTCTAGATTAACTTACGCTGCTATTCCTCTGTCTGTACGCAGTAAAGCATTAAAAAGAATTGATAACATAATGCCTTAAAGGAGACATATCATGCTTGTTTCTCCTTTTCACTATGCCAGATTAGGATGCCTGTAAAGCATTTCTGCCCTCAGTACAAGTCATTTAGTTCCTTCATTGCCCCACAATAGCGTTCTCAAAATCCTCATTTTAGGCCATTATCAAGCTCTCGTTGAAACACTCGGATCTCAGGATGACCTAAAGTTACCTCGCAATGTCTCAGCCCTTTGTGCTCTGATTGGTCAGTTCTATCGGGGGTAGAGCCAGCCTGTCCTTCTTCTTCTACTGTATTTTCTGGCAGGCTCAAAGCAGCGACCGTGTATTGAGTCCCCCTACAGCCCAGAGCTGGTAATGAGTGAATGTGGGCTAGGGATCTGTATACCCCTGCTGGTGGATGTGTTCCTCGGTGACGGTTTTGTGGCTAACAGACATCACAGAGGAGGAAGTGTTTTATCAGATTACTCCAATAAAAAGAAAGGTACCTCGTGTCGTCACGACGATTTAAATCTCGCGGTCATCTCGCAATGACCTATTTTCAGAGGCATCAAATCTCGTTCTAGGATATCAGAAAAAATACAATATCTAATTTTTTGAAAATTAAGGGGGTGTAAGGTCTTGTTTTCAAATTTATTTTATTATATGTAAGTATTTAATCATGCATCAGTATGATATGTCTCCTTTAACTTTTTAAGGAAAAACAAAATACATTACGTGAAAAAAATCAGTCTTGATGAATAGCAGTCAAAGGGGGGGGGGGGGCTTAACTTTCTGGACTTTACCACTCAGAACAACATACTCAAAAGACAGTTTTTAAATCGCCCAGCGTCCCTTTGGAACATCATCCCAAACCATGTATTCTTTAAAGTTGGTGGCTTAGAGTTCATATTACTATGCAACTTTCTGTTAGAGTTCATATTACTATGCAAATAAAATCCCAATTAAACTCTCAAACTTCCATAAACAGATGCTCTTAGCATGGTCTCTCCTTTTTAAACACAACTTCACTCCCCATAGAAACTTTATCTGGAATAACAAAGACATCCTGAAAAAACAAAAACAAGTCATTGTTCTTTGAAAACTGGTTCAACAGTAATATCATCCTTGTCAGCCAATTACTAAATCAAAATGGTCAATGATATGGTTATGCTGAATTCTTCCATAAAATCCTGTTAAAGAATCTGTTCTTGTTTCTGATGGTGCTGCTGAGAGGCTCACACTGTTTACGTGACACTGTCGTGGAGAGGCTGTTAATAAAACTGTCAGAGGGTTACTCCAGAAAGAACTCAGAACTATTCCTTCTTCAAAATCATTTTGGAATAACATTGTAGAGAATATACTTTGGAGAAAGGTCTGAAGTCTCATATAAACTCATCCATAAAGCATTCCTTCAAAAATAGAAACATGATATTGACACAACAACTCAGCAGAGACCAGCTCACATCTGTTTTGGACTTGTTCATTTACAGATATATTCTGAGTTTTATTAACACTTACCTAATGCCAGACTTCTCTTCTTGTTATAAAAATGTTGTTTTTGGTGTTTTTGGGTTACAGAGACAAACTCTTTATTATAAAGCTTTGGTTTTTCTATATCATATCCATAAAAGAACATTTGAGGGCTCAAAACCTTTTTTCCAGCATTTGTATCAGAACTCAAAATCTACATAGTCTCCATCAAGTCCTCAGAAAACACCAAAGTTATTAAGATACTGGAAATTACAAAAACATATCTGCACACTGTGACTGTGTAACCCTACAGGACTGAACAATATGACTGGAATCTTGACGGTGTATATTATTCTTTTATTATAACTTCTGGTGCCTGCTCTCCACAAGTTTGGCTTATCCCTGAATTACTTCATTTGCATTTGCAATATATATATATTTAATTTGTTTCTTTTCTTTATTTTATATTATTATGGAGGTATTGGCCTTTAAGTGCGTATGTTTAAGTTATGTATTCTGTTGAGTTTCAATAAAGTCTTTTATAGAGGTCAAACTCCTTCACGGTCTCATTCATCACTGCAGCGCTCTGCTGCTCTAACGTGTGCATTCATGAATATTTACTCGAATGCTAATCAAGAGTTCATTTCTTATATTTGTTTATTTTGACTTTATTTTTGATCTGGTCACAGCAGCTTCAGCCTGAACAGGAGTTTGATTGAGCTTCATTAAAAACAATAAAAATGTTTAAATACAGAAAAATGCTGATGAAAACCAAACTGAAGAAAAAAAACTGAAACTTTGAGAATCAAGTGGCTGAAGCAGCAGCTCACAGAATCAAAATAAAACAAACTGAGCTCAGACTGAAATAAAGTTTCTGCTTCATCTACGTTCATGTTTACGTCCAAACATCTTCACATCCGGGTCCTGAGAGCTCAACAGAAATAAAGGCTGAATCTCAATCTCCTCCCTAAACCCTAAACCCTGAGCCCTGATTGACTTTAGTCCCTGAACCTGGAAAGTGATTGAGTGCATGAGGCTGCAAGGGCTTGAAGTGCAATAGACAGGAATGGGACAGTCCTTTATTTTTATTGACAGCAATCATGAAAGAGATAACATTAACTGCCACCTTTTTTTTACTTTTAACATTTTTTTTAATTTATGTGAAACACATACACCAATATGCAAAGATTTTCAACACCACATATATAGAAACTTTACATTATAAATATTTATATGTATATATACATATGCATACATACAAAAGTACAAGAAGCGTCTATAAAATGATCAAACTTAATGATTCCATAATGTTCAGAGTTTTGTTTTTTTGGTATTTTTTTTTGTCCATTTACACTTACATAAATTTAACATGTCCCATATACAATATTGTAGTATAACTAAATAAAGAAAATACATCTTCTGACAGTTTCTATTTTCACACATAAAAGTATAAAACGTCCTTTTCTGTAAGTTGAACTGTGGACCTGGTTTGTGCATTAAAGAGCTGCTCTACACCTGACCAAAATGCACAGCTATATAAACATTCAAAAAACAAATGGCAAATAGTTTCAATAGCATAGTAACAAAACACTGCATCTCTAATGACTCCAAACCTGCAACATCTTGAAAAGTTTGATTTATTATTCCTTTTTTAATTTAACAGTAAACTTCATTTTATTTTTGCAAAATATAATAAAAATTCTCGATGGGAAACAAAGGTGCTTTGTTGCCTCAACAGCTCAAATACAAATAAGTATAACAAATTAACGATAAATTCGATTTTTAAAATAAGAGGTAGAGTTTCCTCATATGTTTATTGGTAGATTGTTTGCTTAACTGTACACATACAATATGATCTGTGATGAATATTGTATGATCTCCTCCCCATTTCACTAATGTCAAGAGAACATAAGTGCATTATTTTTATTTCTAATTTTATTTTAATATTTTTATTTTATATATATTTATGTATTTTAATTAATAGTTTTATTTTGGTCTATCTTTCCTTCTCATATATCTTTGTCCCTGGTTGAGTTTTTCTCAAAGGCATTAATAAAGTACGATCAAATCTAAAGTAATCTATTCAAACACAACTGTGAACTTTTAAGGAGTGACTGGGATTTCATATTTTAATGATTGCCAGCTGGTTGCTCCAGGAGACTCCTGCCACACGTCACAACGCGATGAACTCTGGGTAATTCCCTCACGGTAAGTTTGCATTGATGCCCACTCACGGAAAGGGCGCATGAAGGGCTCAAAAAGTCAGCGAGAGATCCCTCACACACTTTGTGATTTGGCAGTGGGACAGCCCTGAGCCCTCACGGACTCTGCGGGAGCGCACCTCAAAGTCAGTGAGTGTGTGAGGGTGGACACTGGGATTGGGCCAAATACATCCTGGACACCTGCTGGACCTTCAGGGGTCCCCCCTCCCTCCTGTCAGTCTGCACTCTGCTGCCCCCTGTCTGCAGGAGGACTGAAACACTGAAGCTGCAGAGACATCAAAGTTCAGCAGCTTCTGATGATCAGAATCACAAATATAAGTATATAAATAATATAAATGTTAATGTCCTCAGAGACAAACTGAAGATGGATTTACTCTTTTAACCCTTTAACTCCCAGAGTTCAATAAATCCAGAACATTTCCTGTTGGAGGTAACACAGTCTATTTAGGAGAAACAAAAAAACAAACAAGTTTCTTTTAGCGGGATTAAAGGCTTCAAAAATCTAAAAACTGTTCTTATTTTTAAATAACTTCCCTAAAGCACTGATAAAACTACATTTATGAAGTTTTATTCTTCAGCATCACTCTGTGTTCATCAGAGTCAGTCTCATCTATTTTAATCTATTATCAATCTATTATTTACATTTCTACCTTTTCTAACATCGTCCTAAAATAATGCATTTTAATGTCATAAATCCCACGATAAGAAAACATGTTTGTAGTTTGTTTGTAGTTTTCTGTTCCCTGAAATGTTAATGGATCAAACAATGACTGTTTTTTAAATATTAAATATCTTTGAGTTTATTGATGACCTGCCGAACAGCAGAGCCGGCTGTTAAAGGGTTAATTTAAAATCAATCAAAATGAACTTTATTTAAAAACACTGATGTGAAGTCTGGAGGTTAAACATTTAAGATTTATTTTAAAACACAAAAATCAGACCGATGACGTCATCAGGCTGAATAAAGAGGCGGAGTCAGCGCTGTGATGTCATCACTTTTTTATTTTCTGTACAAACTCAGAACTTTCTTCTTCAAACCCGAGAGGGATACAGCATCTGAAACAGACAGGAAGTGACATCATCGGTCACCAAAATAAAACATGGAGGTGTGACGACGAGGACACAAAGGGTTAACTTTACACACAAACATCTGATTTAACGACACAAAGACTGAATCATCGTTAACAAAAAGATAAAACTAAATATTAAACAGATTGTTGAGAACTACGATATGTCCCTGAACTCACCACTCTGACTCTGTGTCCGATGGCCTTTGCCGGCAGGTTGCTGCTGAATTTGGCACGTACCATCCCGCTGCTGCCATGGGCGCGTGTCACCTTCCCCCAGATCACTCGGGTCTTGTTTGGTTTACCGCCCGGCGTCACCGTGTTCCTGAAACACAGAAGCAAGATTAAACCACCGCTGCAGCCCAGAGGCAGACCCTGAACGCACCGTCACACCCGAGTCCCTGAACGCACCGTCACACCCGAGTCCCTGAACGCACCGTCACACCCGAGTCCCTGAACGCATCGTCACACCTGAGTCCTAATCGCAGATTTGAGGGTCTGAATTCTGACTTTTCTTTAAATATTAAAACAAAAAATTGGACTCCATTTTTTTCTTTGGCCCTTACCCTCTTCCGTACTAATCAACTTGTTCACAGAGTTTTTATTGTATTTAATCACAGCTACCGTTATAATTTCTATTTGTCTTTTAATGTTTCTATCTATAATGTTTGTTCACAGAGTTTTTATTGTATTTAATCACAGCTACCTTTACTTTCTATTCATTTCTTTTAATTTTCTATAATGTAAATCTATGTTTTAATCCATATTCTGTCACCTTTAATTCTGAATAAGTTTCCTGTTAAAAAGATTAAACATGACCGTGTGAACGGCTCCAACTCCAAATGAAAATGAAAATTCTAAATTAAACTGATTGTGAAGTGGCCGGTTTATTCTGATTATAAATCTGGATTAATTGTCTCCATCATGTTTATGTTCACTCTGTTTTAAGTTTGTTTTTCCACTCGTGCGACTTTTGTGGGGATCAGCAGAGTTTTGGTTCAATCGTGCGTCTCACATCGTGTCGTACACACGAGGTAACGAGAAGAGAGTAACACCTCACGACCTCCTCCAGATCGATCTGATGAAAATCAAACCTGTTTGAAATCCTGGTCGCCCCTCATGAGGCTGACACACTGCACATGTGCAAATGTAGATACAGAAGAGAAAACAAATGCACACAGTGGACCTGGACCAGAACTCTGGAGACCCGAACACTGGAGAACCAAACACTGGAGACCAGAACACTGGAGAACCAAACACTGGAGACCAGAACACTGGAGACCAGAACACTGGAGAACCAAACACTGGAGACCAGAACACTGGAGACCAGAACACTGGAGACCAGAACACTGGAGACCAGAACACTGGAGGATTTTTTTGCCAACACCCCCCCCCCCCCTTTTTGTTGTTTTTTTACAATTTCAGACCTATTTTGCTTCTGTTCTTCACTTCTCCACTTTTTCTCAAATCTTTTATCCTTAGATTAATTTGATGTCATATTGGTTTGACTATAAAAAGATCTACTGCTTATGTTTGTTTAAGAATACATAAGATGAGGAACATTAAAACAATCACAGAGTAAATCACAATAATGGGAAAAAAAAAAGCAACTAGATTATTTTCTCAAATCGTTCAGCCCTATGTATCTATGCACATAGATCTATCTCCTCTCTGATGGACGTCTCAGATCAAGTCTGACCTGACCGTCCAACTTTCTTAAATTCTTTTAGTTCTGTCTCCGGTCCACAGAGTTCACCTTTAACCTCAGACTGTGACGTCCTTCAGTAAATCTGTAAATCTAGACTCTGTCCCGTTTCCTTCATCAGTCATTTTTACTCGTTTCCCGTCCCTACCTCCCTCTCTCTATGAGCCTGGTTCAGTCTAACAGATCTATGTCTATCTTTTCCTGTCTGTCGTGTTGATCAGTGAGTTTTCTGTTCTGTGCCTTTAAGACTCAAACAGCTTTATTATTATTTTAATGTTTTTATTTCCATTTCCTGTTAGTTTCTCGTTCTCCCTGTGCATGACAGATTCCCTCAGCTTCATCCATCCCCTCAGTCACATGACTGCAGGCTCCGCCCCCTTACTCACTTCTTGGCCTTGTAGACGTAGGCGCAGCGTTTGCCCAGGTAGAAGTCGACCTCGTCACGCGTGTAGCAGCCCTCCAGCTTCAGCAGCGCCGTGTGCTCGCGCTGGTTCCTCAGGCCGCGCTTGTACCCGGTGAAGATGGCCTTACTCCACAGTCTGAGGACAGGTGAGCACAGACAGGTGAGCACAGACAGGTGAGGACAGACAGGTGAGGACAGGAGAAGACAGACAGGTGAGCACAGACAGGTGAGGACAGACAGGTGAGGACAGGAGAAGACTGACAGGTGAGGACAGGAGAAGACAGACAGGTGAGGACAGGAGAAGACAGACAGGTGAGGACAGGAGAAGACAGACAGGTGAGGACAGACAGGTGAGCACAGACAGGTGAGGACAGACAGGTGAGCACAGACAGGTGAGCACAGACAGGTGAGGACAGACAGGTGAGGACAGACAGGTGAGGACAGACAGGTGAGCACAGACAGGTGAGGACAGACAGGTGAGGACAGGAGAAGACAGACAGGTGAGGACAGACAGGTGAGGACAGACAGGTGAGGACAGACAGGTGAGGACAGGAGAAGACAGACAGGTGAGGACAGACAGGTGAGGACAGACAGGTGAGGACAGGAGAAGACAGACAGGTGAGCACAGACAGGTGAGCACAGACAGGTGAGGACAGGAGAAGACAGACAGGTGAGCACAGACAGGTGAGGACAGACAGGTGAGGACAGGAGAAGACAGACAGGTGAGCACAGACAGGTGAGGACAGACAGGTGAGCACAGACAGGTGAGCACAGACAGGTGAGCACAGACAGGTGAGGACAGACAGGTGAGCACAGACAGGTGAGCACAGACAGGTGAGGACAGACAGGTGAGGACAGACAGGTGAGCACAGACAGGTGAGCACAGACAGGTGAGCACAGACAGGTGAGGACAGACAGGTGAGGACAGACAGGTGAGGACAGGAGAAGACAGACAGGTGAGGACAGACAGGTGAGGACAGGAGAAGACAGACAGGTGAGGACAGACAGGTGAGGACAGACAGGTGAGGACAGACAGGTGAGGACAGGAGAAGACAGACAGGTGAGCACAGACAGGTGAGCACAGACAGGTGAGGACAGGAGAAGACAGACAGGTGAGCACAGACAGGTGAGGACAGACAGGTGAGGACAGGAGAAGACAGACAGGTGAGCACAGACAGGTGAGCACAGACAGGTGAGCATAGACAAGCACAGACAGGTTCTTACCTTCCAGGCATGGTCAGTCTCTCCAGGTGAGTCCACCTGTAACAGACACAGGGGACAGTCAGACACCTGCTGTTAGAGAAACTGAACGACAGGAAACGACCAAACGATCTTCAGATCGTCACGGCGTAAACAAACCGTTAGATCATCAGCAGCTAAAGTTTCTGCTGTTCACAGACGTTAACACGTAAACAAAAGTTACGTTTGTGCTAAAGACGCTTTAACGTTTTACATTCTAAACTAACGCGCGGCTGTTTGAGCCTCAGCAGCTCTCCGCTCTGGAAAAACACCACCACACTGCATTGTGGGTATTTTTTCAGTGAACTACATAATGAATGAAGTTAACCACGAAGGATTCAAACAACGCTAACACACAATGACCTTTGACCTCCAGACTCTGCCCCTTCGACCTCCCGTCTGACCTTTAGTGAAGACCAGGTTACAGGATTCAGGACTCTGTCCAAGACCAGCACCAGAGACCACACACAACCTGATGATCCTGAGCAGAAGATCCAGCTACACAGCCACACCAAGGCTCTGATCCTGCAGGAACTGCGGCAGAATCAGGTCTGAGGGGAGCTGGTCTACTCCGGTACAGGTCTGAGGGGAGCTGGTCTACTCCGGTACAGGTCTGAGGGGAGCTGGTCTACTCCGGTACAGGTCTGAGGGGAGCTGGTCTACTCTGCTACAGGTCTGAGGGGAGCTGGTCTACTCTGCTACAGGTCTGAGAGGAGCTGGTCTACTCCAGTACAGGTCTGAGGGGAGCTGGTCTACTCCAGTACAGGTCTGAGGGGAGCTGGTCTACTCTGCTACAGGTCTGAGGGGAGCTGGTCTACTCTGCTACAGGTCTGAGGGGAGCTGGTCTACTCCGGTACAGGTCTGAGGGGAGCTGGTCTACTCTGCTACAGGTCTGAGGGGAGCTGGTCTACTCTGCTACAGGTCTGAGGGGAGCTGGTCTACTCTGCTACAGGTCTGAGGGGAGCTGGTCTACTCTGGTACAGGTCTGAGGGGAGCTGGTCTACTCCGGTACAGGTCTGAGGGGAGCTGGTCTACTCCGGTACAGGTCTGAGGTGAGCTGGTCTACTCCGATACAGGTCTTGGGTGTGTGTGGTCTACTCCGGTACAGGTCTTGGTGGAGCTGGTCTACTCTGCTACAGGTCTGAGGAGCTGGTCTACTCCGGTCAGGTCTGCTACAGGTCTGAGGGGAGCTGGTCTACTCCGGTACAGGTCTGAGGGGAGCTGGTCTACTCTGCTACAGGTCTGAGGGGAGCTGGTCTACTCCGGTACAGGTCTGAGGGGAGCTGGTCTACTCTGCTACAGGTCTGAGGGGAGCTGGTCTACTCCGGTACAGGTCTGAGGGGAGCTGGTCTACTCCGGTACAGGTCTGAGGGGAGCTGGTCTACTCTGCTACAGGTCTGAGGGGAGCTGGTCTACTCCGGTACAGGTCTGAGAGGAGCTGGTCTACTCTGCTACAGGTCTTGGGTGTGTGTGGTCTACTCTGGTACAGGTCTTGGGTGTATGTGGTCTAAGCTCCGTGTGGTTCTGGTCTGTGGACCCTCTCGGTCCAAACACACAGCTGCACTCTGATGCTAACATGCTAACATGCTACAGCGGTCGCGCAGACGCCGCTCCCCGGGCTGTGAGCTCTCCTCTCCGGGTTACCCTGATCCCTCCTCCCGGTGACCTGAGGCTCTGCTCCGGTTCACACCGGCTCTGTTCCGGCAGAGTCCCGGAGCAGCGGCCCTCACCGGCCTCCGTGTTAGCATCAGTTAGCCTCAGCTAGCCTGCCGGACCAGCATCCAGCCTTAATCTGCTCCATCCGCGCCCCGCTGCCCGGCACCGCCCGCCCGGTGTGTGAGGAAGCCTCTGCCGGTTCATCCAGGAGAGTATGGCGGAGCCCCGACACCGAAAACCCCCGAAAATCAAACTTTAACGGAACATGGCGGCGCACTTACCTTCACTGTCACAGAGAAATGGAGGAAAAGGAAGTCCGCAAGGCATGCTGGGAAGTTATGGCGCTCACGGCTGCCCGCGCAGCTGCCTGATCAGAAACCAGCGTCAGGAGGTCCCTCTGAGATATTAAAATAAAAATATAGAATCTATCTATCTATCTATCTATCTATCTATCTATCTATCTATCTATCTATCTATCTATCTATCTATCTATCTACATGCATCTCCCGCTCCATGTTTTTATTATGTAATTACATTTATTAAACCTTAACAGTCTAAAATAAAATAATGAATTATTGTTTTATTGTTCTGTAAAGCTGATAACCAATCACACGGCTGCTCTTTACCTCCTCTGTCTCCTCCATGTGCTGCACGGAAAAATGTCACTTTATTACGTTTATCTTTGTTTTATCTCAAAAATTATACGACTTTTATTTTGTCTATTGTTATTTGTACAGTTTATTAGTCTCCAAATATTAAATATGTAATTTTATTGTATTGTATTTGTATTGAAGTATAATTCATGCTTCTTTACCTTTGTCATAACCTGAATTTCCCGGCTGAGGGTCATTTAAGGACTATTTTATTTTATTTTATCTTATTTTATCCATAAATACACACAATGATCAACATTTTAGACCACTTAAAAAATTGAAAGAATGTTGCTCTGTTGGATCTTAAGAAGGTTTTTAGTTGAGCTTCAAAAGGCAGAAAGTAGAAATGAGAGAGAAATAAAAGAAAATAACCATCAAAGTGAGACAGGCTCAGTTTAAGTCCACGGCCTTCAGAGGCTCAGATCTGATTCAGGTGTAAATATTCACCTGTGTTCATTAAATCACCTGTTCAGTCCACAGCACCACAGCCTGTCGGCCTCCATCCTCCTGCTCCTGTGAGTAAAGCCCCCCCCCCCCTCTTCATTTCTTCTTCTGTGGTTTTTTATTTGTATGTGTGAATGGTTCTCTCTCCATGTGGCCCTGTGATTGGCAGGTTCAGGGTGCACCTGTAGAGGAAAGCTGTGAGGATGATGAAGAAGACTTCTCTTCAGCATCACAGATTCATCAGAGATCATTTAGTCACCATGACGACCTGCTGCTGTTTGATTGATCAGCATCAAGCTCAGACTTCAGACCAGTTAAACTTTAATAAATGTTCAGTTTTGCTGTTTGATTGATCAGCATGGTTCCTCTGCAGATTATTTTCTTTATTCTCATGTTAGTTAGTTTCAGACTGATCTCTGTTTGTGCTGATTTTTAATCCACAGAAACTTTTGTCTGTACAGCCACAGCTCAGAGGACTTAGTGTACCTTTAATAGAGCTTTATGAAATGATATTAAACAAACATGCTGTTTAATAAATGTGTTATGATCTGGTTGGTCTATATTCAGAGGACAGGTCTGTGATCTTCAGTCTGTTTGTTTATGTGGATTTTTATTTCTGTTGTTTCTTATGAACTCGTTTTAAATCATGACCTGATCGATCTTCAGCATTTATTTTACAAAGTTAATCATTAAATCTAAACCTCTGGCTCCCTCTGAACTTCCTGTTGGTAAAAGTGTCACAGGTGAGTTCACTCGTTAGTCATTTTGTGTCGTGTTTGTGTCTCTGCCTCTGTTCACAATCAAACTTCCTGTGAGTCTCTGATTGGATAATCAAACATCTTAAAGAGCACCGACAGTTTTTAGGGTTTGAAAACTTCACTGCAGGTTCATTCAGTTTATCACCTGAGCTCAGCAGAGAGGCTGATGGTGCTCGGACCAAACCACAGGCCTCCTTCAAACCTCTCCTCAGCTTTATTATTATTGTTATTATTATTATTATTGTTATTATTATTATTATTTAATGTTATTATTGTTATTTTTATTGCCTCCACCAAGGAGGTTATGTTTTCAGGAGAGTTTGTCTGTCTGTGAAGAAAATAACTCCAAAAGTTCTGGATGGATTTGGATGAAATTTTCAGGAAATGTTCAGCATGGGAAAAGAAGAACTGATTCAGTTTTGGTGTTGATCTGGATCAGCGTCTGGATCCGCCATGATGAAAAATGTGATTTTCATGAATAACTACTGAACTAAAACAGATATCATTATGAATCCAGTTGCTAATGGTATGTTTTCATGGTCAAGGAATCTAAATATTTACATGAAATAAAGGAAGGACTAATATTTATGGTGAAAATCACAATATGGGGGAGGACTGTGACGGAGGTCTGTGCTCTCAGAGTGCTTTTCTAGTTTTATTCTACTTTAATAAATAAATAAAATCAATGACAAAAGTCATTCATAAAAAGTTTGCCAAGAACATTCTGGGCTTCTTCATCTAGATTAGGGGTGGGAAACTCGTTTATATCTCAGTCCTTCTTAACCTTATTAAAAAACATTTTGTACAGACATCAGTGCTTAATCCTGTGATTAATGTAAAAACAATAAAGTAAAATAAAACTGTCACATTTCCTCATGCTGTGTGTTAACTCTCAGAGGAGCTTTAAACAGCAGCTTTAAGCTTAATTAGGGCTGGGCAATATATGGATTAAACTGATTAATACAAATTATTTTCTGCAGAAGATTTAAAAATTAAAAATGTAGATTTTTGTATTCACTTATTTAAACTGTAAGTAGTTTCAAAGTTTGAAAAATATAAACACTGAAACTTTACAGTTTCCATGATGGTGGTCCTGTCAGGTTTTACACTTTTATAGGGCTGTATTTATTTATTTTAATTAGATTAAATATTGATCAGAGAGAAACATGTTAACAAGTGTTTCAGTGTTTATGTAGACAAACCTGCCTGTGTCAGAACTACAGAATCAACATTTATGACACACTCTTTAATCTAAGAGGGAAATTCTGATGATTTAGGAAAATATTTAACAACATAAAGGCAGAACTTGATTCATGACATTTTTGTGTCACTTGGAGTTTTTTTGCTTTAAAAGGAAAAAAAATGGATTAAAATCATAAATCGAGTTTGTGGGGGGAAAAAAAGTGGAAAAAAAACTTTATTTTTAGGCCATATCACCCAGCCCTATGCTCACGTGTTTAATCTGTGTTTATCACCAAATCAAACTTTTATTTAACTCTACTTCTGTTCCAGCCCCCCGTCTGCACCCTCAGAGACTGGACTCAGGAGCTTGGTCTTCATGAAGCTGATTTATTTTCAGCAACAATCATGTCTGCATCATCAGTCTGCGGCTGCTCTGATTGGTCGACAGTCCAACAGGTGAGGAGCACCTCCGTCAGGTTTTGGTGATCTGCTGGTGAAACACTCGTAAACTTTCAACAGTCGATAAAAACATTCAGACTCAAACACTCGTCTCTTTGCATATAGAAACTCCCGCCCAGTCTGCACGCAGCCTAGTGCTTCTTGTTGATTCGCCTGGACCGCCTCAGGCCACGCCTCCTGCGGTTCTGATTGGACATCCATGAGCGGAGGAAGTATGCGTCGGGGCTGCGGCGGCCGATGCTCAGGCTCTCGCGGTCGAACTGCCTCTGCAGCCTCAGGGCGAGCGCTCGGTCCTGACGCTCCTGCTGGACCTGACGGAGGCGCCGCTCGTCCTCCTGCTCCGCAGGCCGCCGCCGCCGCTTCAGGTCGTGGTCCGGGTCCAGGTGTTTGGTCTTCTGCTCCCTCTTCCTGCCCCTCTTTGAGGTAGACTGGTTGGTGAGGCTACGGTCCGATTCCCTCTGTGAGTCCTTTGGCACTAGCTTACACGCCGTGAATCCGGAGTTTTTCTTGTACGGCGAAAATGACTGTCTGCGGCTGAAGAATGCTCCACCGCCGCCGCCGCCGCACTCGGGGGCGCCCGTGGCCTCGAAGCCCCGCCCCCTGACAGGCACCTCGCTGTACCGGATCGCAGGGACGCGGATCTTCACCGTCTGTTTCTGCGGGACATCAGAGTCCGGAGGGTCGAACAGCAGCTTCCTCTTGTTGGCGCTTGCGGCGACGTCTCCATCCCGTCCTGCCGGAGAACGGCGAGGTTTCCCGCCGCCACGCTCATGCTCCGCCCCGGGCTCATCCTCCGCCCCGCCGGTCCTCACGGGGCTGGTCAGCGTGGCCCTGGAGCTCACCTGCAGGCTCTGGCGGTCCAGCTCGATCTGCCTCCACTTCTGCAGCACGGCGGGGCTCGCCTCGTAGGTGGTGGCCCTCTGCAGGCCGCGGGTCAGGTTTCTGGGCGTGGCCTTGACGATGGCGGGCTCCATCACGCGCCCGTCCGGCAGACGCTTGGGCGGCGTGCACGGCGAGCAAACGATGGGCTTGAAGTGGTTGAGCTCTTCGGAGATGCTGTCGTTGCTCTCGGGGCTGATGGAGCGCTCGGGCCGGGGCAGCGCCGCCGCCGGGGGGATGGACGACGACGTGATGACGGCTCGCCACGTGAGGCGGCGGTCGGGGGCGGTGATGGGGGCGGAGACTGAGCGGCTGTTCTCCGAGGAGAGGAGGATCCCGGCGGTGAAGCTGTGACTGATGCCGACCTGCCGGGGGGGAGAGGGACAGAGGTCAGGACGGGGTCACTGAGGTCACTGAGGTCACTCTTCATCAGGATCCTGATGTTTTCGTTATTGACCCCTACACACGCTCAAAAACTCACTTCAGTTTGCACACTCCTCAGACTCAGCTATTAAAATGTAAAAATAACCCCAACATGCCTAAATGAGCTCTCTAGCGCCCCCTGGGAACACTAACATGGTCCTCACATCTACTAAGAACGTCTTAGAGAGATCAAGCTAACGCCAAACCGAAGGTCTCATCGACGCCTACAATTCACCTGCTGACACCCCTGACCTATCTCAAACAGGAAGCTGGCAATTTGCCTTTCAAAATAAAAGTTTTAAAAATGACCTCCTCTAAGGCCGTAAATGTTATCAGCTTGAAAAGTTGACAGAGGAGGCATGGGTGAACAAAAGTTATGTGGGAGTTTGCTGTTTGTCAGACGTTTTTTTAAATGACGGCCCGCAAAGTTGGTGAACTCCATAAAAGTCCTGGCAGCTCCTCCCATTCAAATGAACATGAAAGTAAACCCAGGACCAGACCACCTCAGACTGTTAGGCCTCTACAGTCCAAAGCAAAGGGGCCACCGCCCTAAAAACTACATGACTGGATTCCTGACAAAGTAAATAATCAGGAGATGATGTTTATAGAGGGATGTGTGAAAAATTGCAATTAGATTATTTTCTTAAATCGTTCAGCCCTATATTGAATCCATTGGTTAATAATAAATAGGTCAGTTTTTCTCATCCCTACTATTGCTGCCTACTGTTCTCTGTTTGAGTAATCTGACCTGATCAAGACTTTTCTTACAGTCCAGACTACAGAATAAGAAATAAAAGTCTGTTTGATTCCTGCTGATATCGTATTGTATTGGAGGTGAAAAAGTTGCATTGGGACACCCCTAATGCTCACTAAAGCAGCCTCCTGGATTAAATCAGATTAGCAGAACTTTAATGATCCTGCGAGAAACTCCCTGAAATCAGGACTCCAGCAGCAGAACAGGTAAAAAGACAAATATTTACTTCTAATTAATGTAAATGTCTTATGAATTATTAGTGTTTGTTAATATCATAATACCCACAATGCTCTGCTGTCACAGTTTATATTCAGAATGTAAAAACTGTTCATGTTAATTAAGATTCTGCACTGACCTGCAGATCTAATGTTCACACCCCGGTCTACCTGATCTAAGGTCTGACGTGGTCTCAGGTCTGACGTGGTCTCAGGTGTAACAGACTCACCTTGTCCATCAGGACGACCTTCAGCTTCCCTCCTCGCTCCTCCACAGAGTCGGTGCAGCTCTGACTGCGCTGAGAACCACTGAAGAAGAAGAACATTTTTATTTTTAACCAACACTTCATTTTCAGTCAAACCAAACTTAATGTTTAAATGTGTAACACCTACTCAGCACAGACTTTAAGAGTTTGTTTTCCGTCATATACGAGACATAAAATGTTTTTAAAGGTGCTATGAGGAGAATCTTTGACCGGTGACATAAAGACTCTGTTACCCATGAGCACGCGCGGCGACTGTCGTAATGCTGCGTTCCAGTAACCTCTGAACTGGGAGTGACATCATCTCTGACTTATCGGCGTTCCAGTTGAAGTCTGAAAAAAACATGCCGATCTACCAGGCCTACTCGGAACTCAGAAATTCCTACTTCTGACTACAACTGGAACGCAGCAAAAGATGTGACCCAAGCCAAAGCGTGTGTTTGTTGTGATGCTAATGAATGCAGCTCAGACCTTCCTCAGAACTCTGCATTGCTTTACAACTTCTTTTTTCAACAACTTACAGGATGCAAAGCCACGAGGTAATGTATCTCTTTCTAGTTACGTAGTGGTAGTTTTTGATGTGTGACAACAAGCAATTTTTGGAAAACTTAGTATTGTAGTTTTGTAGCTGGCTATATATGGCTACTTACAGCCCGGTGCTCTAAGACGTGTCTGAATAATATAAATTTGCTCTAGTTTTAATTGTCTTGTTCCTGAAGTTGAGTATCCAGGCCAGTCCAGCCCTGTCCGACCCGACCATGAAGCTAAGGAATAGCATTTATAGCTAACCTATTTAGATGCTATAAACTCATCTTAAAGTGTGTATTTCCATCAGGCATATATCTAAAAGGGAGACTTTTTTGTCATTACTTAGAAACTCCCCACAGTCCCTTTGAAGCCCCACAACTGAAGAAAAAGAGAAATCCAGAAGAACCAGTTATTCTGAACTCTGAAGCTCGATTGAATCCCTCATTTCATCCTTCCTCACTGACCAATCAAAACAAAGAGTGGGCGGAGCTTCTAATCCCGTGTTCACAGGAGGGCGGAGGTGAACAGGAGCCGACTCGTCCTCCTGACCTCCGGCTCTTTAAAACAGAAGATCAGCAGAGAGCAGGTACGACCTTCACCTCGGACCTTTGAGTTTCTGAACAAGAAACTGGCCAATCACAGCGGCCCCTGCTCTCAGGTGAGGGTGCTCACCTGGAGAAGGCTGCAAAGTTTTTGGTCTTCCTGATGAAGGCGGAGATGTTCCTGATCCTCCGGCTGATCGGCTCCTCGTTCTCAGAGTCTGAAAGAACGCCCTAAAAAAAAAAAAGAGCCGTTACACTTCCGGAGTCCACAGTCCTACCAGTGTGATGTCACAGTGTGATATTTCAGAATCAGAAACTCAGAAAATCAGAATATTAATCCATGAGGGGAAACTCGGCTCTTATTAACAGCACAGCAGAAACATCAGAACAGAGAGGAGCTTTAATTTAACTAAGATAAAGTTAAATAAATGAAAAGAGCACAGAGGATTAAGCAACAACTTCCTTCTGAAGGAGATCAAAGTAAAAATGAAGTGAATAAAGTTTTTAACAGTCAGAAGAAAAGGCTGCTGTGTGTCCGTGTCTTTAACTCCACAGACGAAGACCATTTCTATTCAGGCGCTTTGCATTGTGGGTAACAGCAGCCTGTAAGACTGTGGGCTTCTCCTGACTCAGTCCTCAGCTTCAGTACCTGCTGGTCTGTTCTGTAAACTGCAGACTGATCCGTGCAGGTGTGACCATGAGCAAGAGGTCAAAGGTTAAAGACAGTCCATGAAGACTGACATGCTCATAGCAGGTGGAGGTGGTTCAGGGTTCAGGACCTGCAGCCCGGTCCTGGTGGACTCAGGTGGGTCTGACTCTGGTCCTGGTGGACTCAGGTGGGTCTGACTCTGGTCCTGGTGGACTCAGGTGGGTCTGACTCTGGTCCTGGTGGACTCAGGTGGGTCTGACTCTGGTCCTTGGTGGACTCAGGTGGGTCTGACTCTGGTCCTGGTGGACTCAGGTGGATCTGACCCAGACTCACGTGACCACCTGACACACTCAGACTCACGGGCTCGTCCAGGCGCCGCGCAGACTCCTCCCTCCAGGCCGGGAAGCTCCTCCTCTTCGCCTCCTCTCTATCCTCACAGGTCAGCGGCTGCAACATCAAACAACCAATCAGACGGCTGCACCTGGAACAGAAACCCCGCCCCCACAGCGCCTTCACCGACGGCTCGGACAAACCAGGTCAGACTTACCTTGTGCTTCACACTCGCAGACGAGACTCCGTCCAGACCTTTAGGGATGAAGGCCGGAGACACGAAGAACTCTGAGGAGAGACCAGAGACACAGATCAGACCAGATCCCACAGGAGAGACCAGATCACACAAGAGAGACTCTGCAGGTGAGCAGGGACAAAGATGAACCTGCGACCTTCTTGTTGTGAGGCAGGTGCACTGCCTGCTGCACCACCGTGCAGCCCAACATTCAGGTGTGACATAGAACAAAAACAAACAAACAAACAAACAAACAAACAAACAAACAAACAACAGCTCGGATAAGTTAATCACAGAGGAAACAGGCTCAGCTGTCAGAGCTTGTGATATCAGTCTGAACCGTGTTTAGGATTTTATTTGTTATTTTACCAACGTTTAATTACACTGTGCTTTTAGAACTGCAGCACACTGAGAAGTGTTTGTTCTAAATAAATGTATTATTATTAATATTATTATTATTATCATTATCATTATTATTATTATGACTATTATTATTATTATTGTTATCATTATTATTATTATTATAATTGAAGTATTCTAAAAACAAACCTGACCATGAGTCCGTCACAGAGCCTCTCTACAGTTAATGATAAACCCTGAAAACACTTTATGACCATAATCTGAAAATCTGTCAAACTGACTCTGAGACAGTCCAGCTGATCCTGTGATCCTGTGATCAGGTGATCCTGCGAGCAGGTGATCCTGTGATCAGGTGAGCTCCAGCCAGGTAGAGGGGTGAGGGAGGAGACAAGCAGCAGAGGGACTCGTCCGGACATGTCCAGACTCGTCCACACACTCTGCCTGAGCCACAGTGAGCAGCTGCTCCACTCTCCAGGAAATGAACATTTTATGGCACAAAAACATTTTCAGAGCAATACCGTGATTTATTTGTCATTTAGTGATTAATAAAAATGTGAACATTTGTGTTTTAGAGCAGCTGTTGGCCACTAAAGAGCAGTTACTGTAATTATTCTCCCACAGAAAATAAAGATATAAATGTCCCTCTGCTCATCACTCTAATCTGATGCTGCATTATTATTATTATTATTATTATTATTATGATTATAATTATTATTATTTTTTTATTATTATTATTTTTGCTTACATCACAAAGCTTCAGCTCCTGCCCTGGGCCTCACAATGAGTCTAAAGCATTAACCTCACTAACTTACCCACCCTTCACCAGGTTAACCTCACTAACTTACCCACCCTTAACCAGGTTAACCTCACTAACTTACCCACCCTTCACCTGGTTAACCTCACTAACTTGCCCACCCTTCACCTGGATAACCTCACTAACTTACCCACCCTTAACCTGGTTAACCTCACTAACTTACCCACCCTTCACCAGGTTAACCTCACTAACTTACCCACCCTTCACCAGGTTAACCTCACTAACTTACCCACCCTTCACCTGGATAACCTCACTAACTTACCCACCCTTAACCAGGTTAACCTCACTAACTTACCCACCCTTCACCTGGTTAACCTCACTAACTTGCCCACCCTTCACCTGGATAACCTCACTAATTTACCCACCCTTAACCTGGTTAACCTCACTAACTTACCCACCCTTCACCTGGTTAACCTCATTAACTTACCCACCCTTAACCTGGTTAACCTCACTAACTTACCCACCTTTAACCAGGTTAACCTCACTAACTTACCCACCCTTCACCTGGTTAACCTCACTAACTTGCCCACCCTTCACCTGGATAACCTCACTAATTTACCCACCCTTCACCTGGTTAACCTCACTAACTTACCCACCCTTCACCTGGATAACCTCACTAATTTACCCACCCTTCACCTGGTTAACCTCACTAACTTGCCCACCCTTCACCTGGTTAACCTCATTAACTTACCCACCCTTTACCTGTTTAACCTCACTAACTTACCCACCCTTAACCAGGTTAACCTCAGACTGATGCGGAGTCCCGGAGGGGGGCCGAGGAAACGCTCGGCCGTGAGCCGGGAGCGGTGCTCGGTCGGCGGGTTCAGGGCGATGAACTCCCCGGTAAACCCCTCGGTTCTCCCCGCTGTCCTCGGTGTGTATATTCCCGTTCACCGTAACGATTCCCGGGTTAACACTCACACTCTCCCGGGACACACTCAGACTTTCCCCGGTCCGGACCGTCTCCGGTGAACCTCTGATTTTTCCCCGGGAAGCGCACTGCCTCTGCCCGGGAAACACTCAGCCCTCTCCCCGGTAAACCCCTCGGTTCTCCCTGGCACACTGGCCGTCTCCTCCCGGTGCCCCGCGGACTTCCCCCGGTAAACACTGACCTCTCCGGCCCGCTCTGCCGCCGCTCCTCTCGGGCTCGCTCCTCCTCCGTAGCCGCTCTCTGTCGGGGTGTCTGCGGGCCGGGCACCGCGGGCAGGCCGGGGGTCCCTCCGTACATCCCGGGCAGCTCCTCGTCTCGGTCTCCGCCGGGCTGGACCCGGGCCCGCTCCCGGCCACCGGCCCCGGCCCGGGCCCGCAGCTGCCGGCGGCTCGGACGGGTCTGCCCGGTCGTTCGGCGGACCCTGCGGTCGCCATCTTCCCTGGTGAGTCTTCTCTCTCCGGGCTCTCTCTCCACGCACACCCCGCCCTGCTGGAGCACAGCAGATATTTACACACTGCCTGCTTCCGGCCTCCTGACACGCGTCTGCACGGCCGCCATCTTGGAGAGGGGTGAACAGGCCATGTTTAACAGGCCATGTTTTCACTCTCAAGTTTGGATCAGTTTCCCCTTCATTTAAATTGACATTAATTCAAGATGAGTGACATGTAATGGTAGAACAGAACCCGTTTTTACACCTTAATGCAGATTTTTAAACTTACCCACCACGGCTGACGGTGGCTCGGACAGCTGACAGCAGGAGACAGACAACTATTAAACACACTTATGGACAATACAGAGCAGCCAACTAAACAAACAAGCATGCTTTTGAGCTGTGGGTGGAAACTAGAGTAAGATATAAAAAAGGAAAATATAGATAAATGAATAGCTTAAACTAATCATGTAGTCAATGTACTCACTTAAATCCTCATTATGAAGCAGCTAACAGAAGTCAAAATTATCACATAAAAACATTAAAACTGTGAGGTAATAAGTCAGAACATCCTTCATCAAAACAATAGGACACAAATTAACTCAATTGATGAGGAGTGAAAGGTTGTAAAATATGATTATGAATAAGTCCTAATTTAAAATAACCAAAACTCTTGTCTCAGACATCCAGACACAATTATAAAATTTCCAGGGGGGAAAAAACCCAGAGTAAAGTATGAAAGAAGTGTAATAAACACTTGGATAAAGAGTCGCAGAGATGAGATTAAATCTTAAAATATGAGATGCTGTGTCATGGCACCATTAACAAAGATGAGGGGAATTAAATGCCATAATCATGAGTTATATTAGAAAAATATTCGGATATGTTTAATAGGGGCTGTAAATTTAGACTCTATAATTTATAGTTGAGATTAAAAACAATGAAATTGTGAGAAGTATAGTCAAAATACAAGTTAAAAAGTCCCAGTGTTGAGAATAAACATTACCCACCCCTCTCTAAGATGGCGGCCGCACAGACGTGTTGCGGTAACCAGCCGTTAGGCGGCGTATTTGTTCTACCAAAACCGGAAGTAGATGAATTTGACCACCGAGGAAGAAACCACAACAACAATGGCGGCGCACGGTGAGCTGTGCAGGTAGAGGAGGAGTCCTGACAGCAGAGCGCTTCTCAGGTAAAACACGTCAAATATTAAAATTATCTTTATTAACAACATTCAGACGGAACCAGGTAATCCGGAAACACTCAGAGGTCACGAGCGCCGTTTTTTAATCCATCAGGAGGTCACTGTCAGTGGATTTAATTATGATTCTCTGTCAGAGGAAATGGTTTAGCTCTGCTTTAATAAACGTATCCATGACATTAATTATTCCTTTATCTAATATTAATAATAATAATGATAAAAAACAATTCGTTTTATTTTAAAGCGCTTTTCATGACACCATAAGACGCTGTGCAAAAACATTAGAGAGCAGAAGCAACCAGTCGAGCCAGCATCACTCAGCTGGGAGGTGCAGAAAAGGAGACAGGAGGAGAGAGAGGGGAAAAACAACTCCACACAAGGCACCTGTCAGGGAGCACAGTGTGGGATTAAAAAAACACCTCATGAGCACCAACACAGACACGAGAACACAGAGACGAGAACACAGAGACGAGAACACAGACACGAGAACACAGACACGAGAACACAGACACGAGAACACAGAGACGAGAACACAGACACGAGAACACAGAGACGAGAACACAGAGACGAGAACACAGAGACGAGAACACAGACACGAGAACACAGAGACGAGAACACAGAGACAAGAACACAGAGACGAGAACACAGACACGAGAACACAGAGACGAGAACACAGAGACAAGAACACGGGGCAGAGACGAGAACACAGAGAGGAGAACACAGAGACGAGAACACAGAGACAAGAACACGGGGCAGAGACGAGAACACAGAGAGGAGAACACAGAGAGGAGAACACAGAGACGAGAACACAGAGACGAGAACACAGAGACGAGAACACAGAGACGAGAACACAGAGACGAGAACACAGAGACAAGAACACAGAGACGAGAACACGGGGCAGAGACGAGAACACAGAGACGAGAACACAGAGACGAGAACACAGAGACGAGAACACAGACACGAGAACACAGAGACGAGAACACAGAGACGAGAACACAGAGACAAGAACACGGGGCAGAGACGAGAACACAGAGACGAGAACACAGAGACGAGAACACAGAGACGAGAACACAGAGACGAGAACACGGGGCAGAGACAAGAACACAGAGACGAGAACACAGAGACGAGAACACAGAGACGAGAACACAGAGACAAGAACACGGGGCAGAGACAAGAACACAGAGACGAGAACACAGAGACGAGAACACAGAGACGAGAACACAGACACGAGAACACAGAGACGAGAACACAGACACGAGAACACAGAGACGAGAACACAGAGACGAGAACACAGAGACAAGAACACGGGGCAGAGACGAGAACACAGAGACGAGAACACAGAGACGAGAACACAGAGACGAGAACACAGAGACGAGAACACGGGGCAGAGACAAGAACACAGAGACGAGAACACAGAGACGAGAACACGGGGCAGAGACAAGAACACAGAGACGAGAACACAGAGACGAGAACACAGACACGAGAACACAGAGACGAGAACACAGAGACGAGAACACGGGGCAGAGACAAGAACACAGAGACGAGAACACAGAGACGAGAACACAGAGACGAGAACACGGGGCAGAGACGAGAACACAGAGACGAGAACACAGAGACGAGAACACAGAGACGAGAACACGGGGCAGAGACGAGAACACAGAGACGAGAACACAGAGACGAGAACACAGAGACGAGAACACAGAGACGAGAACATGGGGCAGAGACGAGAACACAGAGACGAGAACACGGGGCAGAGACGAGAACACAGAGACGAGAACACAGAGACGAGAACACAGAGACGAGAACACAGGGCAGAGAAGAACACGGGGCAGAGACGAGAACACAGAGACGAGAACACAGAGACGAGAACACAGACACGAGAACACAGAGACGAGAACACAGGGCAGAGAAGAACACGGGGCAGAGGAGAACACGGGGCAGAGGAGAACACGGGGCAGAGACGAGAACGCAGAGACGAGAACACGGGGCAGAGACGAGAACACGGGGCAGAGGAGAACACGGGGCAGAGACGAGAACATAGAGACGAGAACACGGGGCAGAGAAGAACACGGGGCAGAGGAGAACACAGAGACGAGAACACGGGGCAGAGAAGAACACGGGGCAGACGAGAACACGGGGCAGAGACGAGAACACAGAGACGAGAACCCGGGGCAGAGAAGAACACGGGGCAGACGAGAACACGGGGCAGACGAGAACACGGGGCAGAGACGAGAACACAGAGACGAGAACACGGGGCAGAGAAGAACACGGGGCAGAGGAGAATACGGGGCGGACGAGAACACGGGGCAGAGACAAGAATGCAGAGACGAGAACACAGGGCAGAGAAGAACACGGGGCAGAGGAGAACACGGGGCAGACGAGAACACGGGCAGAGACGAGAACACGGGGCAGAGACAAGAACGCAGAGACGAGAACACAGGGCAGAGAAGAACACGGGGCAGAGAAGAACACGGGGCAGAGACGAGAACACAGGGACGAGAACACGGGGCAGAGAAGAACACGGGGCAGAGGAGAACACAGAGACGAGAACACGGGGCAGAGACGAGAACACAGGGCAGAGGAGAACACAGAGACGAGAACACGGGGCAGAGACGAGAACACGGGGCAGAGGAGAACACGGGGCAGAGACGAGAACACAGAGACGAGAACACGGGGCAGAGAAGAACACGGGGCAGAGGAGAACACAGAGACGAGAACACAGGGCAGAGAAGAACACGGGGCAGACGAGAACACGGGGCAGAGACGAGAACACAGAGACAAGAACTTGGGGCAGACGAGAACACGGGGCAGAGACGAGAACACAGAGACGAGAACACACGGCAGAGAAGAACACGGGGCAGAGGAGAACACGGGGCAGACGAGAACACGGGGCAGAGACGAGAACACGGGGCAGAGACAAGAACGCAGAGACGAGAACACAGGGCAGAGAAGAACACGGGGCAGAGGAGAACACGGGGCAGACGAGAACACGGGGCAGAGACGAGAACACGGGGCAGAGACAAGAACGCAGAGACGAGAACACGGGGCAGAGAAGAACACGGGGCAGAGGAGAACACGGGGCAGAGACGAGAACACAGGGACGAGAACACGGGGCAGAGAAGAACACGGGGCAGAGGAGAACACAGAGACGAGAACACGGGGCAGAGACGAGAACACAGGGCAGAGGAGAACACAGAGACGAGAACACGGGGCAGAGACGAGAACACAGGGCAGAGGAGAACACAGAGACGAGAACACGGGGCACAGAGACGAGAACACGGGGCAGAGACGAGAACACGGGGCAGAGGAGAACACGGGGCAGAGACGAGAACACGGAGACGAGAACACGGGGCAGAGAAGAACACGGGGCAGAGGAGAACACAGAGACGAGAACACGGGGCAGAGAAGAACACGGGGCAGACGAGAACACGGGGCAGAGACGAGAACACAGAGACGAGAACACGGGGCAGAGAAGAACACGGGGCAGAGGAGAATACGGGGCAGACGAGAACACGGGGCAGAGACAAGAACGCAGAGACGAGAACACAGGGCAGAGAAGAACACAGGGCAGAGGAGAACTCGGGGCAGACGAGAACACTGGGCAGAGACGAGAACACGGGGCAGAGACAAGAACACGGGGCAGAGGAGAACACAGAGACGAGAACACGGGGCAGAGGAGAACACGGGGCAGAGACGAGAACACGGGGCAGAGGAGAACACAGAGACGAGAACACGGGGCAGAGAAGAACACGGGGCAGACGAGAACACGGGGCAGAGACGAGAACACAGGGACGAGAACACGGGGCAGAGAAGAACACGGGGCAGAGGAGAACACAGAGACGAGAACACGGGGCAGAGACGAGAACACAGGGCAGAGGAGAACACAGACGAGAACACGGGGCACAGAGACGAGAACACGGGGCAGAGACGAGAACACGGGGCAGAGACGAGAACACAGAGACGAGAACACGGGGCAGAGGAGAACACGGGGCAGACGAGAACACGGGGCAGAGGAGAACACAGAGACGAGAACACGGGGCAGAGTAGAACACGGGGCAGACGAGAACACGGGGCAGAGACGAGAACACAGGGACGAGAACACGGGGCAGAGAAGAACACGGGGCAGAGGAGAACACAGAGACGAGAACACGGGGCAGAGATGAGAACACAGGGCAGAGGAGAACACAGAGACGAGAACACAGGGCAGAGAAGAACACGGGGCAGACGAGAACACAGAGACGAAAACACGGGGCAGAGAAGAACACGGGGCAGACGAGAACACGGGGCAGAGACGAGAACACAGGGACGAGAACACGGGGCAGAGAAGAACACGGGGCAGAGGAGAACACAGAGACGAGAACACGGGGCAGAGACGAGAACACAGGGCAGAGGAGAACACAGAGACGAGAACACGGGGCACAGAGACGAGAACACGGGGCAGAGACGAGAACACGGGGCAGAGGAGAACACGGGGCAGAGACGAGAACACAGAGACGAGAACACGGGGCAGAGAAGAACACGGGGCAGAGGAGAACACAGAGACAAGAACACGGGGCAGAGAAGAACACGGGGCAGATGAGAACACGGGGCAGAGACGAGAACACAGAGACGAGAACCCGGGGCAGAGAAGAACCCGGGGCAGACGAGAACACGGGGCAGACGAGAACACGGGGCAGAGACGAGAACACAGAGACGAGAACACGGGACAGAGAAGAACACGGGGCAGAGGAGAATACGGGGCAGACGAGAACACGGGGCAGAGACAAGAACGCAGAGACGAGAACACAGGGCAGAGAAGAACACGGGGCAGAGGAGAACACGGGGCAGACGAGAACACGGAGCAGAGACGAGAACACGGGGCAGAGACAAGAACGCAGAGACGAGAACACAGGGCAGAGAAGAACACGGGGCAGAGAAGAACACGGGGCAGAGGAGAACACGGGGCAGAGACGAGAACACGGGGCAGAGGAGAACACGGGGCAGAGACGAGAACACGGGGCAGAGACGAGAACACGGGGCAGAGGAGAACACGGGGCAGAGACGAGAACGCAGAGACGAGAACACAGGGCAGAGAAGAACACGGGGCAGAGACGAGAACACAGAGACGAGAACACGGGGCAGAGACAAGAACGCAGAGACGAGAACAAGGGGCAGAGTAGAACACGGGGCAGAGATGAGAACACGGACTCATCCATCCAGGTCATGCTTAGCTTGAATTTAGCCACAGTGGGTGTGTGAGCGTAAGCCTGTGACCTTGACTCGGCTACAGACCTGCTCATTGTCTCTACCATCTGACACCTGATGACATGCAGACAGCCTTGGAAAGAGTCCTGATCAAGAGGAAAGGTCACGAGAAGGGGGCGGGGCTTTGGTCTACATGACCTTCCAGGAGAATGGAGATGTTCCAACCTCAAGGTCAGAACAAGGAAGCCAAAACAGATAAGAAGTTGTTGTTGTTGTTGCTGCAGGTTGATCCGCCTCCTTGTGTCAGGACTTTGGAGCTTCTGTGTTTTGTCCAGGTCCTGGTCCTGGTCCTGGTCCTGAATGGGGGTCCGCAGGCCGGTGGTGGAGGTGGTCCGTCTGGGCCAGATCTCCTACACAGACGCTCTGCGGCTGCAGCAGGTCTACGTGAACCGGCACCGCTCTGCTCCAGCTCATGCCCTGCTGCTCTGCCAGCACCCCCCCGTCTACACCACCGGGATCCGGCACCAGCCGTACCCCCCAGAGGTCCTGGAGCCGCTCCGCCTGCTGGGGGCCGAAGTCCACCGCGCCAACCGAGGAGGACTCATCACCTTTCACGGGCCGGGTCAGCTGGTCTGCTACCCTGTCATCAACCTGAGCAGCTTTAAGAAGGTGAGGGGGTGTGGCCTGCAGGTGGGAGGGGCGACCTGATGGGGGGACGTGTCTGACTGTCTGATCTGTCCTCAGAGTGTCCGCTGGTACGTCTGTCAGCTGGAGACCACCGTCATCAACCTCTGCCGCAGGTTTGGGATCCAGGCGTCCACGTCGCCTCACACCGGAGTCTGGGCCGGAGACAACAAGATCTGTGCCATCGGTAAGAGAGGGGGGCACTTCCTGTCCACATGCCATCGGTGGGGGGGGAGGGGGGCATTTCCTGTCCACATGCCATCAGTAGGGGGGGTAGGGAAATCCTGTTCCCATGCCATCAGTAAAGGGGGGGGCACTTCCTGTCCCTGTCTCTCTGTCTGCAGGCCACGCCCCCTCACATTAATAATAATTATATAAATATTATTTCACAGCTGATTTGGTCTCTGTCTGCAGGCCACGCCCCCTCACATTAATAATAATTAAATAAATTCTGTTTCTCTGCAGGGATCCACTGCGGCCGCTACATCACGTCCCACGGCCTGGCTCTGAACTGTAACACCGACCTGTCGTGGTTCAGCCACATCGTGCCGTGCGGCATCGAGGGCAAAGGCGTGACGTCGCTGAGCGCCGAGCTGCAGAGGGACGTCAGCGTGGAGGAAACGGTCCCTCAGCTGCTGGACGCCTTCAGAGAGCAGTTCAGCTGTGAACTGACTGAGGGACGCGTCCTGCAGCCCGATGGAGGCGGCGAGCGACCATCGGCGTAGGAAATGACTTTATGGACGAGAACATGATGCTGAGCCACTGTTTTATACTCTGTCCCGAAAATCCTTAAATCTTCTGAGTCTTTATTTCCTCTGAGGGCAGAGAGCGCCCTCTGCTGGTGAATTCATCACATTTGATCAGCTCTGGTCTGTGGAAAAATTAACACTTTTATTAAATAAATCAAATATACAGATGTTTGGGCTACATGAATGTCTTTCATATCAAAACAGATAAATTATATATTTTCTCTGAGGAGCAAGAAATTAATCAACAGAACATTACAACACAAACTAATTTATCTGTTCTGGAGTAAATAAAAATAATATGAATTAAGAAATGATAATGAGCTTAACTTATTCTTCTGTTTTTTTTCTTACACAGAAAATTTGAAAATGAATAAATAGTAATTTTACTGTAGAATTAAAGTATATTTTAAGTTAAATCTTCTACATGCTGGTTTAATAACCATCACAAAAAATTAAAATGATTTTGGTAAAAATGCTCTTAGTGTGTGGTGGCTGTGACATCAACCTCACACTGGGTGGAGTGTGACTATAATATACATATATACATATATTATATCTATCAATCTATCTCCATAGATAGATAGATAGATAGATAGATAGATAGATAGATATTTCATTTTAAATCAGTGCTCAGGTGCTTTATGAAATCTGTCTCTTCAGTTTAAGTACTGGTTTAATTAAAATACTAAAAAATCCTCCTCACTTACTGAAATTTGACTAAAAGTGGATTTCTTTACTTTTCTCCACCAGAACAAAAGCGGAATTATAATGAGCTTTTATTTTGAAAGGGGGCCGGAAGCGGGGCCCGTTGTCTCCCGGGCTTGATTGATGTTTTCGAACTTTAAAGATTATTATTTTTGTGGGTTTAAACTCGAGCAGAGCAGATTCAGAGAGCTGTTGTGTTAGCTTAGCTCTCTGCTGCCTTCTTAGTTCATTTCCCGCCGTTAGCCCGCTCGGAGCTAGCATTAGCCGGTGTTGGTGAAGTTACCGGAGCCGTTATTCAGACATGGGACCGGGGCTAACGGCGGGAGCTAACAGCTAACCGGGCTCCACAGCGGCACAGACAGCTCCGTGCTCCGGCATCTGCGGCCCGATGGCCCGGCCTCAGGTCGCCTGGTAGCTAGCCTCGGCCGGTTTGCAGCATGGGGGACGATAACGGAGTTAACGGGGACGGCGGCGCCGTTAACGGGGACCTGAACGCCAACTCCCGGTACCAGAGCACCGGGGACCCGCAGCTGGACAAGGCGGTGCTCCAGTGGTTCACCTGGGACAAGGTGAGAGCGCGAGCGTGCGTGGGAGACATTTAAAGGCTGTGACTGCTGATGTGCGTGGATGTTGTCACGCCAAACCTCACTGAGCAAACCGCACAATTAAGGCCGCCCCGCTCGGTTCACGCACGGACGGTCATACTGCGGTGAAATACTTTATTTTCATGATAATCCGGGTCTGCCGGTAAAATCGGCGCAAATTAACGGGATAAAAAAGCCAAAGCGGTTTGCGGGGAAACTTCTAGATCAGTTGGGTTGCCCTCTCTGTTGATTCCTGCCAAATGGGGGCGTGTGTGAATAACAGAGCAAACACCAAACGTGTTTCAATGAAGAAGTTTTGGGTTTGAAGGCCTCATGCCTCATACTCTTCTGCTGCACTGAGTTCATCACGAGTCCTCCCTGATCTCATCATTTCTGTCATCCTGCCATCACATAGAAACTGCTCTATAACGGGCTCCCCGGTGCTGATACAGCACCACACCAAACCTCTCTGGGTTAATCGCCTATTTAAGAACATTTCATGAAATGACAGCAGATTTTGCAATATTTTACTAAAATCCTGTTTTTCTCAGATAATTATGATCGTCTGATGCAAACGGCGCAAACTGCCGCAGTAAAGCGGCGTTAATCTGACGCACACAGACTGTGAGAGCAGCGCTGTGCGCGTCTGTGCCGCATGGACGCGCGTCAGTGAGCCGTGACGCAGCAGCTGAAAAACTCCACAGTGTTTCTAAATCAGAGCACCTGGGTTAAAATTTAAGACGCCGAATTATCATCCCAAAGCTGCTCTATAGGTCAGCGTGATGGACTTCTGCCTCCATGATGTGATTATGTAACTTTCTTAAGATCATCTAAACTCGCGGCTCCGTGAATGGAGCCTCCGCGCTGACGGAGCAGCGCGTGCGGGTTGGGATCCTCGTGTCACCCGCAGTGCGGACCTACGGGAGCACCTGTAGCTGTGTGGACGCTGATGATCATTTTAAATATGACAGTTCAACAGCTTCATGACTCAGCTGTTTCTCTAAAAGATGCTCGGGCCGTTATTAAATGTGCTTACGTCACAAACTCACCTGAGCCAGTGCAACCTCACCTGAGGCCGGTGAGCAGTGTGTACTGCAGCATCATAGATCTTATTTATTTAATTTTAATTTGTTTTATTTATTTATTTATTTATCTATCTCTAACTTAAAAAAAAAGTAAAAATAACAACAACCAAATCAATGCAGGTAACATGTACCTGTACTCAGACTGATGACACCTGTGAGCACGTGCTCACAGAGAGAAGCAAAGAGCTGATCTACTCCGGCCCATCATTACAGTCAGAAACATTACTGAATTAAAGATCAATACACACCGTCATTATGAACTGAAACTGTGTGAATCAGGGCCAAACGATATATTTAAACATCGTATTGATAATCAAGATACGAACATTCAAGATGTTAATACTGAAAAAGCAACGATATAAGCAATATTAATTTCTTATGAATAAAACTGCCTTTTCCACATTTTTTTGTAGTATGTTTTTATTTTTAAGAAAAATGCTTGGTTTTCACCGTCGTATATCATATCGTATCGTTACCGAGATAACCCACAGAGTGGTGATAAAAGCCTCATAAATAAAAGACAATAATAAAGCACACTGCTGTACTGAGGAAACGACGTCTTAAAGTTAAATGAGAAAACACTGGAGGCTAGGTTAAAGGGTGAAATTAAATATATCACAAAATAAAATAAGAATTAAAAATAATACTAATACTAATAAATGGGCGGCATGGTGGCGCAGCTGGTAGAGCGCGTGCCTCACAGCAAGAAGGTTCCCGGTTCGATTCCGGGTCAGGAGGGCCTTTCTGTGTGAAGTTTGCATGTTCTTCCCGTGCATGCGTGGGTTCTCTCCAGGTACTCCGGCTTCCTCCCACAGACCAAAAACATGCTCATTAGGTTAATTAGTAACTCTAAATTGTCCTTAGGTATGTGTGTGAGCGTGAATGGTTGTCTGTCTCTCTATGTGGCCCTGCGATCGACTGGCGAGCGATGATAGCTGGGTTAGGCTCCAGCCCCCTGCAACCCTGAAAGGGATAGCCGGGTAAAGAAAATGAATGAATGAATAATACTAATAAATTTAAATGAAGTAAAAAAAAAAAAAAACAGAAAAAGTAGAAAATAAGATAATAAGAGAATAAAAGATAAAATAATAATAAAAGTGATCTGTCTTTAGAATAAATTAAAGCACTAAAATGTTTGGAGTTTGTTTTTAAAGACATTAATATTACAGCTGGGCTGTTCCATAAGAATAATAAACATTATATATCCTTATAATGCAGATCTACATGTTTCAAATCCAGTGTAAACATAATCAGACCATTAAATGTTCACATGTTTCATAATGTGTCTGCTCTGATCTATGTTTCATGTTTCTATAATTATTCATGTTCATCAGAGGTAATAAATGTAGTTCTATCATAGATCTGCTCCTGTCACAGAGCAAGCACATGTAGACTGGACTCACACATAGAGCCGAGCAGCATAGATCTAAACCAGGTTTTTGGATGGTGACCTCTGACCCTGGAGTGTGTTTGACCTCTGTGTGACCTCGTGCACACGTGTCCTCACAGCTGCGTCTGTAAAGGTCACGGCTGCCTTCAGTGCGTCTGACCTCGGCTGGAAATGTCAGCAGAAATATCACACTGCAGCTGCCACACTCCCCGGCCACTTTATTAGGCACACCTCAGGAGCTCAGTGGAGAGAAGCAGCAGGTCACACCGGACTGACCAGTTTGTGTTCTTAGCTGACAGGAGTGGACCCTGCTGCAGTCCAGTTTAGAGTCAGAGCCTCAGTTTGTGTTCTTCGCTGACAGGAGTGGACCCTGCTGCAGTCCAGTTTAGAGTCAGAGCCTCAGTTTGTGTTCTTCGCTGACAGGAGTGGACCCTGCTGCAGTCCAGTTTAGAGTCAGAGCCTCAGTTTGTGTTCTTAGCTGACAGGAGTGGACCCTGCTGCAGTCCAGTTTAGAGTCAGAGCCTCAGTTTGTGTTCTTCGCTGACAGGAGTGGACCCTGCTGCAGTCCAGTTCAGAGGATCTGGATCTGTTCTCTTTTCAGACCATCCTCTGTAAACCCCTGAGATGGCACATCAGCCACGTTCAGACTAGGGCTGGGACGATTCACTTCTTTACAGACTTGATCTTTGATGATTTTTTAGGTGCTGATTCGATTTAAATTGTGATTCTACAATACTGCTGATTTTTGCAATCTTTAGTTAGTTTTTTTAACACCAGAGAAAAAAATGAACAATCCTGAACAATCATGTGAGTCTGTTTGTAGGATTTATTCAGTAATATATTTTAACCAGCTGTTTATACTCTCTCTTTAAAAGACTGGACTGAATTTAAAGCAGTGATAATCAGAACAGAAAACATCTGAAACCCTTCTGACAGAATGAGACAGAATGATGGTGGAGATGGACAAAGAAAAACATGTCGCCCTCTGCTGGAGGAAAGCAGCAACTTTTTTCCGCTCCAGCTTATGAACACAGACTAAAATGAATCGTTTAAATTTAGAAAAAAATACATTTAAAAATCGTCAAACAAAAAATCCAGATTCTCATGTGAATTGATTTTTTTTCTCCCACCCCTACTTCAGAGTCTCTTAACTCCTCTCTCATCTTCATCCTGCTGCTCTGTTGAACTTCAGCAGCTCGTCCTGACCATGTCTACATGCCTAAAGGCACTGAGTTGCCACCATGTGATTGGCCGATCAGATGTTTGACAGGTGTACCAGCCTTTTTGTCAGTAATCCCCCTTTCACAGTGACCAAAAACCCGTTTAAACCCGCTAATATCGGCCCCTGTAAGCAACACAGGTTTTTATCAGCGAGCCGATTAAAACGGCTAATTTACGGATGATCACTGCGTAACATCACGCTCGCCCCTCCGTTTGTAACTTTCGTGAAAAATTCCATCCTCCTCTGAATCATCAGCGCTGAGTTTGTACTTTTTTAAAGAGACACAAAAGTACAAAGTAACATCTTTAATGCTCTTTTCTATTGTTTACGTGGACGTGTTTTGTCGCACTGATGATGTCATCAATGTGAGACATCAGCTTGATGCGCCAGAGGAAAAAAAAAAAAAACAGCCACACAGCTCGTCTGCTGCAGATCAGACCGAGTCTGGGAAAAGAGACACTTTCCGATCGTTAGCGTGTTAGCCTGCGTTGAAAAACCCGCGTTGTTCCGCTAATGTGACAGCTGTATAAATAAGTGTCTCTTCTCCTTCACCGTCCAATCAAAGAAGAGGCTGGACTGTAAGCGCTGGCGTTGGAGAAAGTGATCTGACTCGTCTTTCCTGCTCAGTAAGCTCCTCCCCCTCACCTGTGCTGCAGAACCACAGGACTCGCGTCCAGGTGGAGGCTCTGCTGGCGGCGGGGCGCCATGACGACCTGAGGACGAGACTCTGCAGCAGGATGAGCTTCGGCACGGCGGGACTGCGAGCGCCGATGGGAGCCGGGTTCAGCCGCATCAACGACCTGACCGTCATCCAGTCCACACAGGTCAGAGGTCACGCCAGCACGCCGCCATGTTGGTCTGTGAGGAGCTTTAGAGCTGCCGGTCTGAAGAATCAAACACAGATCTATTTATTATAGACTTTAGATTTATTTAACCTATTTATCTTATTCTAACCAGTTTAGCTTCATCATGAATTATTATCAGTTGTTTTAACATTTGTTTACTCTGTCTGTTTGTATGTTTGTGTATTATATATGATAATAATATTATATATGATGATAATGATGCACAGGTGAATGACCGCCTCTGTCCTCAGGGCCTGTTCTCGTACCTGTCCAGGTACTTTGCAGACTTCAGCAGCAGAGGAGTGGTGGTTGGTTTTGACACCAGAGGGCAGGAGGAGAGCGGCTGCAGCAGTGAGCGGTAAATCATCGTCACGGTGACCCTGACATCATCGTGTTACCTTCACTGACCCTCAGACGCAACAGCGTTTCCTCAGAAATCCGCACGTTCATCAAACTCACAGTTTAATAATAAATAGTCATATAATTCTCTTTACATCGTTCTGATGAGTAAGAGCTGCTTAAGCAAAACTGTGACATGATGGAGAAAAGAAAATAACTGACTGATTTAACATCAATGCTCCGTCCCTCTGGACAGGAAAGACAATAAAAGAAAAATACAGACAAAATAAAAATACAAAAAAGACAGAAAAAGACAAAAAGAGAAATATAAAAAAGGCAGAAAAAAAAGAGAAAAAGAGAATAAAAATAAAAAGAACATGAAAAAAAATCCAAATAAAGAAAGTCTTTGAAACTGTGGCTGTATGTCTCAGCTCTATGATCACTCAGAGGTGTGAAAAAATATCGATACAGAAACATATCGAGATATTTTGACCCCCAATATGACATCGATATTTCAAATCTTAATATTCATTGTTAGTAAAAATACAAACTCATATTTTTTGGAAATAAAACACATCTTATAAATGTGTATGCACAGGTTTGTTTTCATGTTTCTGTTCAGTTCAGACAGAGAAATATGTGATTTTATTTATTTCCTGTTGTTCTGTCAGTAACTCAGAGCTCTGTGTTCCTCGTGTGTTCAGTTTGAGCTGCACTGCAGGTTTAATACTTTAATACTTTATTAAAGGGAAACAAGAATAATGTCTTTACTACATTAGTTTAAAAGACCTGATGAACTCTGTTTCAGGTGAAGTGTTTGAAACACTGCATTAGACATATTTATAAAACAATAAAATGTTAAAGTAACATAACTGTAGAACATCACAGTATGGTGTCATCGTCATATCATCGTATCAGGAGGCGCTGGCCAACACTCACTCCAAAGATCAATCATCAGGACGTTCAGAAATAATTCATGACTTTAAAGCTGATCCTGATTTAATTCAAATAAAAATATAACTGCTGCTTTATAAAATCTTCCTCAGTGATCATGCTGAGGTTTCCTGATGTGATGGCCTGTGCTCACACAGAATAAACTTTAAAGTCAAAATTCTTCAGTTTATTTAGTGTAGGTAAATTCAAACACACCAGTTTATGGTAATGTTTTCTGTTTCTGGTGAGTGTTTTTATTTCAGTATCTGGATATGTTATCCTCAGTAATCTGGTGTAGTCAGGTGTTTGCAGACATCCACATGTCTCCTTTATTATATCATAAATCTGTAAATGTGTTCTTATCTGAGTCTCCGATCACACTGAAGGTTATTAGAGTTATCGTTCATCACTCTGATCAGAACCTGTGTTTTATTATAATGAGTACAAAACGTCGCGTTTGTGGAGTCTCACCAACACGTCTGTCTAAACTCAGAGTTTAGTTCATGAGTTTGAAGTTTGTTAACCCTTTCATGCATGATGTCCACTACAGTAGACGGATATTTGGACATTTGGGATAAGTTTTATAACCTTTAGCTTGCAGTACCATGTCCTGGTACCAGGTGGAAAATCCCCAAACCCTCATCTTAAGTTTAATGAAAATATAATCTTTGAACATTTTTACCATGTCACGATGTTGCATTATGAATCCAAAATACTACCCAACGTGACGAAGGCCAAAGTGGGCAGTATGCCCGTCTCCAGGTTTTACATGATTATGTAGTTTTTGATTAAATTTTGTTGTAATTCACAAATGAATAGTCTGATTAAACAGCAGTAATACTTGTCCTTCAGATTTTTCTTTTTTGATTTACTCTTTACAAATGTTTGTCAAAGCTGTGTTTGTGGATCTTTACAAAATCCCACTAAATGACTATTTAAAGCGTCGATGTATGATGTCCTTGTAGTGGACAGATGCATGACTCCCTCAAAATAAAACATTAAAGAAAATGAACATGATTTTTAACTTGTAAAAAAACATTTTTAAAAAAGTATCTTTATGTGATTTAATAATTCATGCATGAAGGCTTAAAATGCTCGAAGTCCTCATTCTAACATCTCGTCTGGTTTGTTTCAGGCTGGCGAAGCTGACGGCGGCCGTGATGCTCAGCAGGGACGTCCCCGTCCACCTCTTCTCCTCGTTCGTCCCCACGCCGTACGTGGTGAGCAAACGCCATCGGACGCCAGAGCGGTCCAAACTGTCTTTAAGGGCACGCCAACGCCTCACTTTAAAATGACTGAGTTAAGGTTTTCAGGATCAGGCCCTTCAGTCTGGATTTTATTTAGAGTCTGACTGTTTTTGTCTTTTATTTTGAATTTGAAGATAAAAAATAAATGTAATAAATCAAATAAAATATAATAAATAATAAATCACTGCCAAAGACTGAAGAAGAAAAACAAAAAGACAGCATCTAGTCAACGTGTTCCAGGAGGAAAAACTTCATTCACAACTTTACAAACGTCATTTTTGACCCAATGCAGGTGCTGAGCATGCACTGCACGTGCACACTTCACGTGCACACTCTTCAGTCAAACAAAAACAAACCATCTCTGAGGCCTCTCGTGCAGGAACAGTCTGATTCGTGCTGTTTGCCGTCATCCGTGTGTCTAATTTAAATGGTCAGTGGTCGGCCTTTGGCCCCGGGCCACAGTTTGGACACCTCTGACCTGCACGGTTATTCTCTTTCTCAGTGGATTTGACTCACGTGTGTCTTTTGTGTTTTCAGCCGTACGCCGTGAAGAAGCTGGGCGCAGCGGCCGGCGTGATGATCACGGCATCACATAACCCCAAAGAGGACAACGGGTACAAGGTGAGGGCCCCATGATGCCCTAAGGGGGCGGAGTCAGGCAGCCATGATGCCCTTAGGGGGCGGAGTCACGCAGCCATGATGCCCTCAGGGGGCGGAGTCAGGATCAGCTGTGCAGATTTGATATTTTTACAAAAATGATGAACTAGAGATGAAATGAATTTTCTTAATGCCGCTCAGAAAGGATTTCAAAGACTCCCATTTGATAAAGTCCAAGAGCTCTACAGCTTCATTTTTAACATTTTAAACATTTATTCATGTCTGTTTTTGTCTCTTTTATTTTTATATTATCTATTATAATTACCTACAAGTGTTTTAAGAGGAGATGGAAATCTTAGTGGTTTTATTGATACCAACGCCATTATCAATTTTTCATTTCAATATAATTGTTTGCCAGTTCTCTTAATGACCACTTTTAAGATTATTTTTGGCTCAGAGCCTTTGCTGCAGCAGCACCAACACTGTCACTTTAAACACTGTTAAAAACATCTTTTTTCTTTGGTGTTCAGTCCCAACAAGAAGAACAATCTTGGCTTTATCTCTTTTATTTTTTAAAATCTTTTATCCTTATCTTTTATTTTATTTTATTTTACTCTCTTTTATTGTTTTCATTCTTATTTTATTTCAATCTTTATATGTTTGTTTTTTAATGTTGGGCTCATTTTTATTCTATTACTGTTTTTATTATCATTATAGTTTTTATTTTTATTAAGGGCATTAAAGATTATTTTGTAGCCCTGGACAGCACTTTGGTTGTTTTTAAACTTACAAATAAACGTTGACTTATCGATGTTAGAGTGTTACCACGCTGCTGAGGTGACGATCCAGAAGAATCTGAACTTAAAAGTCTTTACAGCCGTAAATGGCCTCGCTCTTAAGATCGAGGACGTGACTGTCGGCCTGAAGTCAGTGAAGCTAAAGTTTGGATCAGTGTGTTTCCAACAACTCTCCCGACACTCAAACACGGTATCTCGCTGCAGTCGTCCATCAGCTCTGTGTCTGTCGCCCCCTGCAGGTGTACTGGTGTAACGGTGCACAGATCTCCTCCCCTCACGATAAGGAGATCCTGCGGGCCATTGAGGAGCAGCTGGAGCCCTGGAGCGCCTCCTGCTGGGCGGAGGAGCTGGTGCAGAGCAGCTCGCTGAGGACGGACCCTCTGAGGCAGATCAACGGCTGTTACATGGACGAGCTCACCTCCCTCTGCTTCCACCGGTGAGGCACAGGCTGTTCTCAATTCAAGTTCAAGTGCAGTCTTGTGAACTTTAGAAGTTCAGACTCGCTCCTGAGTGTGGACTTCGTCTCTGATCCTCTCATGTCTCTACACGTCACATCTGGTTGCCCTGGCGGTAGCTTGTTGGAAAAAAACAAAATAAATATGACTTTTTAAATAAATACCGCTGGTTTGGTGCTATAGAAGCTAACTTAATGTACTGTTTTTACCACCCTCTTCGTTCATTTAGAATTTATCAGGGATGACTTTTGTTAATCGTTAAACTTTCAAACAGAACTTTATCAAAATAAGTATCTTATTCAAAATCTTACACGGCAACAACAGTCACAACTGTGTGCCTTCTCTTCCGCCATCTTCTTTTTCTTGGTGTGAATTGCATTGTGGGATTGTAGCTGAAACGTCCGCTCAGGTTACGTTCGGTAGCAGACTTGGGGAAAGGGGCGGGGCCAGTTCACATCCTGGTACGTGAACCGAAACTTGTGTCGATGTGGACGAATGCTGCACTCCAGGTGACTCGTGTTTTTCCCACCTGTAACTCGAGAAAGAGCACTGAACAGCAGTCGAACTTCCCACTCGGGAACTCGTACCAGATCGATGTACTTCGAGTTATGACTTCAGGTCGGAACTCAAAGATTTAAACTGGCAAAAACAGGAGTTATGGGTCATCTGAACGCAGCATTAGTATTGGAACAGAAGTTCGACTGCTATTGACGACGTATCTGAAAGTCCCGAAGTAGCTGAAGTCCACATGTTGAGAAACACTCGGCTTTGTCTCCTGACGGTCTTCTGTCCGCAGTGATCTGAACAGCAGCTGTCCGTTGAAGTTCGTCCACTCCTCCTTCCACGGCGTCGGGCATGACTTCGTCCAGCAGGCCTTCGTCGCCTTCGGCTTCCCCCCGCCGATCCCCGTCCCGGAGCAGAAGGACCCCGACCCCAGCTTCTCCTCCGTCCGCTGTCCCAACCCGGAGGAGGGGGAGTCGGTGCTGGTAGGACGACCTCAGCTCGTTGGTTTCTGGTTCTGAAGGATCGTGTTTGGTTTCTCTGACCTTCTGTCTCCCTGTCTGCAGGAGCTCGCCCTCCGTCTGGCCGAGAAGGAAAACGCTCGAGTCGTCCTCGCCACGGATCCTGACGCCGACCGCCTGGCTGTGGCAGAAAAGCCTGATGGGTAAAAACCTCACACCTTCATGACCTTAACGTCACACACTGCCCGGCCAAAAAAAGTCTCACTAATATCACTAATATCTCACTCTAATATTTCGTTGTCCCTCCTTTAGCTTTGATCACAGTCTCAATCTCTGTCTCATTGTTTCTTTAAGCTTCTCCAATGTCTCAGATTTGTCCCAGATCACAGCACTGCCCCCACAGGCTTGGACAGTAGGCACTAGGCATGATGGGTGCATCACTTCACCTGCCTCTCTTCTTCCCCTGATGCTCCCATCACTCTGGAACAGGGTCAATCTGGACTCATCAGACCACATGACCTTCTTCCAGTCCTCCACAGTCCAATCTTTATGCTCCCTAGAAAACTGAAGCCTATTTTCTGCTTAGCCTTACTGATTAGTGGTTTTCTTAAGGCTACACAGCTGTTCAGTCCCAATCCCTTGAGTTCCCTTCACATTGTGTGTGTGGAAATGCTCTTACTTTCACTATTAAACACACCCCTGAGTTCTACTGTTGTTTTTCTTTGATTTGATTTGGCCAAACGTTTAAGTGATTCACCGATCACCATCATTCAGAATTTTATTCTGACCACATTTCTTCCTTGAAGACGATGGTTCCCCACTATCCTTCCAGTTTTTAATAATGTGTTGGACAGTTCTTAACCCAGTTTCAGTAGTTTCTTCAATCTCCTTAGATGTTTTCTCTGCTTGATGCCAATGATTTGACCCTTCTTAAACAGACTAACATCTTTTCCACGACCACAGGATTTGAGTTTGCTTAGTTAAATCCAGGTGGAGACTTATTTTGGCGGGGCAGTGTATTTCCTGTCGACCCCGCTGACCTGTCTGGTCTCTCCTCAGCGGGAGCTGGAAGGTCTTCACGGGGAACGAGCTGGCGGCCCTGCTGGGCTGGTGGATGTTCTTGAACTGGAAGGAGGCTCATCCTGATCCCGCTCTCGCTCAGAGCGTCTACATGCTCGCCACCACCGTGTCCTCGAAGATCCTGCAGGCCTTCGCTCGCATTGAGGGCTTCCACTTCGAGGTCTGACTCAAACATGTGACCCAGGGAGAGGAGTGATGATGATGATTATAATGATGATGAAGATGATGATGATGATGATGATGATGATGATGAAGGTGTGTCTGTGTCCTCCACAGGAAACTCTCCCAGGGTTCAAATGGATTGGGAACAGAATTCATGAACTGTCCAAAACGGGGAACACTGTCATCTTCGCCTTCGAGGAGTCCATCGGTAAACACTCATTTCTTTTCCTGTAGTCTCTTTAACTCCAGAGCTACAGGTCTGTCAGAGGCAGCATTGAGTGCTGTTTGTGATGTATCGCCCTTGTATCTTCTGTTAAAGTTCATCTCGCAGGGTTTTGATATCTGTTTTAGCTTACCTGGAAGAAATGACTTACACTATATTTCCAAAAGTATTCTCTCACCTGCCTCGACCCTCATATGTACTTCAGTGCCATCCCATTCCTAATCCATAGGGTTCAATCTGACGTGGGTCCACCCTTTGCAGCTATAACAGCTTCAACTCTTCTGGGAAGGCTGTCCACAAGGTTTAGGAGTGTTTATGGGAATTTTTGACCATTCTTCCAGAAGAGCATTTGTGAGCTCACACACTGATGTTGGACTAGAAGGCCTGGCTCTCAGTCTCTGCTCTAATTCATCCCAAAGGTGTTCTATGGGGTTGAGGTCAGGACTCTGTGCAGGCCAGTCCAGTTGATCCACAGCAGACTCTGTCCTCCATGTCTTTATGGACCTGCTTTGTGCTCTGGTGCACAGTCATGTTGGAAGAGGAAGGGGCCAGCTCCAAACTGTTCCCACAAAGTTGGAGCATGGAATTGTCCAAAATGTCTTGGTGTGCTGAAGCATTCAGAGTTCCTTTGACTGGAACTAAGGGGCCAAGCCCAGCTCCTGAAAAACACCCCCACACCATAATCCCCCCATCCACCAAACTTTACACTTGGCACAATGCAGTCACACAAGTATGGTTCTCCTGGCAACCTCCAAACCCAGACTGGTCCATCAGATTGTCAGATGGAGAAGCGTGATTGGTCACTCCAGAGAACGCGTCTCCACTGCTCTAGAGTCCAGTGGCGGCGTGCTTTACACCACTGCATCCACGCTTTGCATTGCACTTGGTGATGTGAGGCTTGGATGCAGCTGCTCGGCCATGGAAACCCATCCATGAAGCTCTCTGCACTGTTCTTGAGCTAATCTGAAGGCCACATGAAGTTTGGAGGTCTGTAGAGATTGACTCTGCAGAAAGTTGGCGACCTCTTCTCACTATGCGCCTCAGCATCCGCTGACCCTGCTCCGTCAGTTTACGTGGCCTACCACTTGGTGGCTGAGTTGCTGTGGTTCCCAAACACTTCCACGTTCTTATAATCCAGCTGACAGTTGACTGTGGAATATTTAGGAGTTAGGAAATGTCACCACTGGATTTGTTGCTCAGGTGGCATCCTATCACAGTTCCATGCTGGAATTCACTGAGCTCCTGAGAGCGACCCATTCTTTCACTAATGTTTGTTAAAGCAGTCTGCATGCCTAGGTGATGATTTTATACACCTGTGGACATGGAAGAGACTGGAACACCTGAGTCTGATTATTTGGATGGCTGAGTAAATACTTTTGGCAGTATAGTGTATGTTTATGTATGGCCTGCTGCATCATTTCAATCTGTGTCTTTCTGTCTTTCATCAAACCGTCCTGATAAACCTGCAGTTCATTCTGAAGAGTTTTCACAGAAATAGACAAGTCGTCTTCATTTCCCCCGCCCGCCATCTTACGGCTTTCTTTGCGGGTGGAGGTGAAGTTTGCAAAGTTTTTTTCGTTAGCTTACGACTACTGTCCTTCATGGCAGAACATGCTTTGTCTGGTCTCACATGCGTTGAAGGTTGGTCAAGACATTTATAAATTGTTAGGTTGTACGGAGCTGCCTGCTGCTTACTCCATTTATCCAAACATTCACTTCTTTTCTTTCAAGATGATTTTTGGGCCATTTTGTGTCCTTATTGGCAGGAGAAAGAGAGCAGGGAAGAGTCTCTGCAGATTTAGCCTGGACTGGCACAAGCTTGTTTACAACACATTGATGTAACTTTAACTCCTGTGTCTGGTGATGTTCTTTAAATGTCAGATAGTTTCGTTTGAGTTTTTGTTTTTATTAGTTACTGTGTAGTTTTTATCAGGAGAAAAAGGCTGTAGATGAAATAATCAGTAAACTAAATGAACACTGCTCTCACACACATGCTCCAAACAAAGGCAGAATCAGCTGTTGGCCACTGGGAGGCGCTGTTTGTTTATTAATGTGACAGTGACTGTGGTTCAGGAATAATCAGGTGGTTGTGTTTTATCTGATGTATTGAAGTCCTGCTGATGAGAACAATGACAAACTGATCAGTATAACAATGGTTAACACTTTCCTGTCCTGACAGAGGGGCTGTGATTGGATCATTTTTCTGTCGTCAGATTTATTTAGTCCTGGACTCTGCAGCTTCACAGACCTGCTGTCTGACCGTCTGCAGGTTTCATGTGCGGTGGTCTGGTTCCTGAGAAGGACGGCGTGAGCGCGGCCGTGGTCGTGGCAGAAATGGCGGCGTACCTGCACACCAAGAGTCTGAGCCTGAGCGAGCAGCTCGTCAACATCTACCAGACGTAAGAGCGGCTTTAGCTTCAGGGGCCAGCACACAACAAAGCTGATTTTTATTCATTTATTCATTTTATTTTATTTTTTGGAGGATTTATGTAAATGTATTTTATTGATTTTTCAGATCTTTTATTCCACAGGAGTACAGCACGTGTAAGCGTCATCTCAATCTACAGTTATCTCCAAAAACACAAGTGTGGAGCTGATTTTTTTTTTTGACCTTTTTTTACCAAACAGCTTAAAGCTTGGCTCCTGGAAAACCAACACTGCTCCCATAACCAGGCCTAAACTTGTGTATTTGTCCTATGTATCTATTTTGTCAAGGGCTCCATCTCCAATCTTTACTGAGCAATGTGCAATGCAACTAGGACTTTATATTCCTCGGTACTCTAGGTATCACAAATTACCATCGCTGGTATTAGATTATTGTAATATGTAATTGAGCATTAGACAATCAAAATAACACTTTATATTTTTTGGGTTATTTGCAAAACAATAATGCACTTTACACTTTAGCACTCTGCACTTTAACCAGCCCCTTGGCCTAAATGTTTTTTGATGATCAGCTGTGTTTGCTTTGTTTTGTTTTGATTTTATTGTGTTTAAATGTTTTGTACAACACCAACCTGCCAATGGGAGTAGAGATGAAAATTAGCCACACGGCTATAATCTCACATGTTTACATTTATATGTTCATTAACATGCACTGTCCCATTTTTAAAAAATAAACAAATCTATCTATCTACAAAGCAGGAAGTCCCGTTGAGATTAAAAATCTCTTTTACCTGGCCAAAGCAGCAGCCAACACAGTGTTACAGACTAAAAAAGCCAAAGACAAAACAAACATTACAGAGCTCACATTTTAAACAGGCTCAGAAAACGAGCAGACGTACGATTAAAGCAGCTCCTGTCTCCAAACTCTTTATCATCCTTTTACATTTCCTCAGCGAGGCCAACGACTCTGATGATTAGATTAGACGGTACTTTATTTATAAAAGAGAAACTTGATCAGAGAATTTAAGAATCAGGAGCAGTTGGTTATTACAGATAAAATTTAAATGAAAAAAAGTAAATCCAAATAAAACTATTAACCCTTTAAGTCCCAGCTCAGCAGTTTGGCATTAAATTCATAAATATTTAATGAGTTAAATCAACATAACACATCATTGTTTGTTTCTGTCAATGTTTTAAGATGCAGAAAAAACTGTAAACCAGAAGAGCAGGTATTTTGTTTGTGGGATTTAAAAGGTTTAAAAAGCTTAAAGCTGCTGATATTCTACCATCATCATTTTAGATTTACCTTTTACTGATATGATTATATATGTGTGAATATAAAGCGTGTCATTCATCAAAAATATTTTTGTTTTTGTCAAACTCAATACGTTTTGTTTTGCATTGTTTACACACATTTCTGCCTTTTCTAACTGATTTTTTTTTACCAACTACTTCTGCATTTTTAGGTCATCACACAATCACCTGTTGGCTTTTTAAACCTTTCAATCCCACAAGAAAATATTTATTTTATTTATTTTTTTTGGTTTTCTTTATTCTCTGAAGTGTTACTGGAGTCAAACAATGATTTGATTTGTTCTTTTTCTTAAAACCTTAAATATCCCCGAATTTAATGATGAGCTCTGCCACACAGTCGAGCTGGAAGTTAAAGGGTTAATAAACATATGTTAATATAAATAAATTAAAAACATTAAAATATACTGCTGCAAGCTGCTACTGCTATGACTGTGAAGTTCAAGAAGACCAAGTCGCTCAAGAGCAGGGCCAGAATTTTAGGGACGTCTGTTGAGTCATGTGACCAACAGTCAGGTGTCTGGCTGCAGTCGAATAGTCCTTTCTCTTTAGGAAGGATCTAACTTCAGAAATGATGTGAAGTAGTTCATGATCAGAGCTGTTGGAATAGTCTAAATGCTTAGGAAAGGAGGCTCAATGCTTCCTTTATTACCTCCTTTAGCATAGGATACACCAGAGCTTATTATTCTGTCCCACAATTCTCTGCAGCAGCAGCATTTATAAACAGCGTGTTATCCAAATTCAACCGAATAATGATGAACAAATCCCTCAGACCATGTGAGTTCCCTCTGCTGTTCATCCTTTCTAAAGTTTACCAAAACCTGCCTTAACTTTCCAGCAGTCTGATTCTCTGAAGAGAGCAGGATATGAGACATTTGATGTTGATTCTGTTTTAAACTTGGTTCAATATGAATCATTTGTACTCTATTAGATTGTGGTCTTAACAGTTTGTGCCTTTCTTTCCTTCAGTTCATTTATTTTCATGCACTGATTGGTGTTCATGTTGATAATGAGAGGACAGATTTATTTACATCCTCACTTCAACATCGGTTATGCACACCTCATTTTTACTAGGGATGGGAATCGGAAACCAATTCCAGTTGAGAATCGTTAACAGCTCCTTCAAAGAATCGATATCATTAATCTTTTTGCTCATTAATTCCCTTATAATTCCTTCCACTGACAGGGTTCAGAAGCGTCAGCATTGTAGCTTAATTTTCATTGCACCTACTACACAACCTTAAGTGAGTGGAAACACCAGCAACTTGCAGTAGCAGTTATCTATGCTGTGACGTGTTTGACATTGTTCCCACTGAAAATCAGACCAACACTTGCTCACTCGCAAAATCTGCAGGAATCGATAAGGGAATCGTTAAAGAACTGGATCGATTAGCAGGATCGTTAACAGCATTAGCATTGATAAAATCTTATCAATTCCCATCCCTCATTTTTACCGGGTTGTTAATGTTCAAATTGTCTAAAGGAACAACATTGTCATGATACACCAGCTCTTCTAAGATGAGCCTTTTGTAGTCCATCTTCAGAAAATTGTAGTTTCACTGCAGCAGTAACATCCACCGTCACATGATGACGTAGAGTAGAGAAAGTTTTCCTTTCCTAAGTCCTTCTGATGTCTCCTTTCTCCTTTCCTTAACCTCATGACGTTCTCCATCGAGGTTAAGGAAGAGTGGCTAGGAAAGGACTTAGGAGGGGACTATTAGACTGCAGTCAAAGGTGTTGTCCACATTAGCTCCACCTCCTGCTGATCGTCTGACTTCCTGTCTGCAGGTACGGCCACCACCTCTCTAAAACCTCCTACGTGGTTTGTCACGATCCTTCGACCATCCAGAAGATCTTCAGCCGCATCAGGAACTTCGAGGGTGAGGGTTTGTACCCGAAGAGCTGCGGCGGCGTGCAGATCGTCCACGTCAGAGACGTGACCACGGGATACGACAGCAGCAGGCCGGACCGCCGATCAGTGAGACACCGACCGTTTATTCTCTCTGACGGGACAGAGTTACTCTGAGAACCAATCACTTCTCCTGATGGTTCAATACTTAAACTAGGGCTGGGAAATATAAAGATTAAACCAATCAGTTTGAATTATTTTCTGCAGAAGATTTAAGAATATAAAAACCACATTTTTTTCATTCAGTTACTTAAATTGTAAGTAGTTGCAAAGTTTGAAAAAATCTAAATACTGAAACTTTACAGTTTTCATGATGGTGTCCCTGTCAGGTTTTACACTTTTATAGGCTTGTATTTATTTATTTAAATTAGATTAAATATTGATCAGAGAGAAACATGTTAACAAGCTGTGAACATCCCTCAGCTTTAGTGTTTATGTAGGCAAACCTGCCTGTGTTAGAACTACATAACCAACATTTACGACACACACTTTAGTTTAAGAGGGAAATTCTGACGATTTAGAAATATATTTAATAACATAAAGGCAGAACTTTATTCATGACATTTTTATGTCACTTGGAGTTTTTTTGCTTTGAGAGGAAAAAAATCGAGCCAGGAGCCAAAGCTGACAGCCTTTTAAACTAGTTTGTTTTAGTCTTCTGCTTAAAATATCTCTTTGTTTAGTCCTAATTTAGTCTCTAAGTAGTTTTAATTTAGTCCAGTTATAGTTGACTAAAATCTGAAGTGTAAAGGGTAAGACATTTTTATGTTTCCTTGAATTTCTGAAGTCCTGTTTTCCTCTTGGATAAAATCAAACATCTACTAACCCTTTATTGAATGTTAGTAAAGTCTGAATGTCTATCTGCCTACCTACATACCTACCTACCTAACATCTACTAAGCCTTTATGAGTGTTAGTAAAGTCTGAATGTCTATCTGCCTACCTACATACCTACCTACCTACCTAACATCTACTAAGCCTTTATTGAATGTTAGTAAAGTCTGAATGTCTATCTGCCCACCTACATACCTACCTACCTAACATCTACTAAGCCTTTATTGAATGTTAGTAAAGTCTGAATGTCTATCTGCCTACCTACATACCTAACATCTACTAAGCCTTTATTGAATGTTAGTAAAGTCTGAATGTCTATCTGCCTACCTACATACCTACCTACCTAACATCTACTAAGCCTTTATTGAATGTTAGTAAAGTCTGAATGTCTATCTGCCTACCTACATACCTACCTACCTAACATCTACTAAGCCTTTTTTGAATGTTAGTAAAGTCTGAATGTCTATCTGCCTACCTACATTCCTACCTACCTAACATCTACTAAGCCTTTATTGAGTGTTAGTAAAGTCTGAATGTCTATCTGCCTACCTACATACCTACCTACCTAACATCTACTAAGCCTTTATTGAATGTTAGTAAAGTCTGAATGTCTATCTGCCTACCTACATACCTACCTACCTAACATCTACTAAGCCTTTATTGAATGTTAGTAAAGTCTGAATGTCTATCTACCTACCTACAAACCTACCTACCTAACATCTACTAAGCCTTTATTGAGTATTAGTAAAGTCTGAATGTCTATCTGCCTACCTACATACCTACCTACCTAACATCTACTAAGCCTTTATTGAGTGTTAGTAAAGTCTGAATGTCTATCTGCCTACCTACATACCTACCTACCTAACATCTACTTAGCCTTTATTGAATGTTAGTAAAGTCTGAATGTCTATCTGCCTACCTACATACCTAACATCTACTAAGCCTTTATTGAATGTTAGTAAAGTCTGAATGTCCATCTGCCTACCTACATACCTACCTACCTACCTAACATCTACTTAGCCTTTATTGAATGTTAGTGAAGTCTGAATGTCTATCTGCCTACCTACATACCTATCTACCTAACATCTACTAAGCCTTTATTGAATGTTAGTAAAGTCTGAATGTCTATCTGCCTACCTACATACCTATCTACCTAACATCTACTAAGCCTTTATTGAATGTTAGTAAAGTCTGAATGTCTATCTGTCTACCTACATACCTACCTACCTAACATCTACTAAGCCTTTATTGAATGTTAGTAAAGTCTGAATGTCTATCTGCCTACTTACATACCTACCTACCTAACATCTACTTAGCCTTTATTGAATGTTAGTAAAGTCTGAATGTCTATCTGCCTACCTACATACCTAACATCTACTAAGCCTTTATTGAATGTTAGTAAAGTCTGAATGTCCATCTGCCTACCTACATACCTACCTACCTAACATCTACTAAGCCTTTGTTGAATGTCAGTAAAGTCTGAATGTCTATCTGTCTACCTACATACCTACCTACCTAACATCTACTAAGCCTTTGTTGAATGTCAGTAAAGTCTGAATGTCTATCTGTCTACCTACATACCTACCTACCTAACATCTACTTAGCCTTTATTGAATGTTAGTAAAGTCTGAATGTCTATCTGTCTACCTACATACCTACCTACCTAACATCTACTAAGCCTTTGTTGAATGTCAGTAAAGTCTGAATGTCTGTCTACCTACATACCTACCTACCTAACATCTACTTAGCCTTTGTTGAATGTTAGTAAAGTCTGAATGTCTATCTGTCTACCTACATACCTACCTACCTAACATCTACTAAGCCTTTGTTGAATGTCAGTAAAGTCTGAATGTCTATCTGTCTACCTACATACCTACCTACCTAACATCTACTAAGCCTTTGTTGAATGTCAGTAAAGTCTGAATGTCTATCTGTCTATCTACATACCTACCTACCTAACATCTACTAAGCCTTTATTGAATGTTAGTAAAGTCTGAATGTCTATCTGCCTACCTACATACCTACCTACCTAACATCTACTAAGCCTTTATTGAATGTTAGTAAAGTCTGAATGTCTATCTGTCTACCTACATACCTACCTACCTAACATCTACTAAGCCTTTATTGAATGTTAGTAAAGTCTGAATGTCTAAATGAACAGAAACAAATGTTCCTTTGTGTGAAATGCAGTCACCTTTATTTAGGCTACCTGGCAGAGCATCTCAGTTACAATACCAGAACTGACAACAAACAGTGAACCTGCTCTACATGAATATATCAATTCATAAAGAGAGCAGCTCTGATTGGATCGCTCCACAACTTATCCCACCACCACCAAGCTAAGGCAGCTGTGATTGGATGTCCCTCTGAACTCATCCAACCTTTAACACAACCAAAGTAGCTGTGATTGGATAGATTCATCACTTGTCTCTACTTCCTACATGACCATATTAGGTCTGATTGGATTAAGTCTGTCAGACATTTTAGTCTAGTTTTTATTTGTTGATGAAAGTGTCAGTTAGTTTAGTTTGAGTTTTTGTTTTTAATAGTTACTGTGTAGTTTCCATCAGAAGAGAAAGGTTTAGGCTGGTGTGAAGATAAGGCCAAAGGTCAAATGTCAAGGGGCTACACAGCCCTCCAAACGAAGACAGACCGGAGCCTCACTTCAAACCAAGGGGTTTGAGAATTTCCCATAATGCACTGCTGCCTGCTGACTGAAGGAAGTATTATTATACAAATGATTGAATCGTAATGTAATCAGGCTAGCTTTAGCAACTGTAGCTACGCCTGTTGTCGAGGTTTGTGATTGGCCCGTGCTGCTCTCACCTTCAGGATGTTCAGGTGTGTCTGACGTTTGCTCTTCGTCACCTGTGCAGGTACTTCCTGTGACGCGGAGCAGTCACATGATCACCTTCACGCTGCAGAATGGCGTCGTGGCCACGCTGAGGACCAGCGGCACCGAGCCCAAAATCAAGTTTGGTTATGCGTTCAGGGGCTGCTGTAGAGTCAGTAAAAGAGGGCAGGTACTGTGGGCGTGGCCTCTGTGACATCATCTTTTCTGTATGTTCTGCAGCGAGGTGTCCCGTCTGGAGGAGGAGCTTAAAACAATCACCGCCGCTCTGCTGGACGACTTCCTGGAGCCCGAGAGGAACAACCTGATTCGCCGCTGCGTGTAGCTCCGCCCCCACATCTGTGCCCGCCTCCCATCAGCCCACAGCTGTTTCCTGGTGATGACATCACATACTGTCTTGCTTGTAGACCAATCAGATGTGCCGCTGCCTCCCCGTGTGCTGTCGCTAACTTCACTTCACAGTCAAACAGATCTTAAGCTCAGCGTGCGGCGGCGAACGTGAACAGCAGAGAGCATGATGGGTAAAAAGTTCAGGGATCATCCATCAGGTCCGAGCGTGAACACATGGAGGAACTTTATTTTCATATACAAGAGAATTATTACAGTTTGAACCAAATGTTTACTTTCAGACTTTATTTTTGGACAAAAAGGTCGTTTATGGAAGTTTGTTAACGATGAATCCTGATGACGTTAGCTCAGCTAATTATCTGAATTATTTACACACGTGTTTTAATTCTGTTATTAATGAACATTATTCACAACCAAAACACCGTGTGGGAGCTGCCTGATCCTTTACATCATGAACAAATACTGAGTTTGTTTTTATTTTGAAATCTAAATCAGAGCAGTGCTGCATTAAAAACTACAAATGTGTTTTTATTTGTGAGTAAAATCTGTTCACGGTTACAGAGACATCCAACAAAAACCTTTTTATTTTATGTTCAGGATTTCTTCAGGTTTCTTCTGTTAATAAAAGAAGAGTCATGTTTTTAGTTTGAAATGTTTTTTTAATTATCAAAAACCATCAGCCAAAGATGGATTTGGATCTTGGCCTGAGCTTTAATGATTTTCACTTCCGCAAATAATTAGCTAATAATAATAAAAATAATAATTTTGATTTTCTGTCCACAGTTTTGTCTTTAATAAACTTCCATAAAAATCGGAAATGTTCCTTTAAATAAAAAAGCTCTGTGTGGTCTTCTTTTGTGTTTTTGAGCTTTATTTTTGTACAATAAAAGAAAATGAAATATTTATGTGGCGTTCAGGTTCCTCAGGAGCTGGAGATGGAGTCGTGTTGCGTTCAGGGGCTGCTGTAGAGTCAGTAAAAAGTCATTTTGATGTTTGTTTACTTGTTTGGATGGAGATCAGGGTGGTCGGTGTTTGCTGTTACTGTGATCCCTCGACAATCCACCAATAAAAACCATGAACACTGCACCACGGCTCAGAGAGGATTTGTTTACTCATGAACTTGTTTCTTTACTTCAACACTCCTCTGCTTCTCTTTCCCTTCAGCTGGATTTCCTTGACTTTGATTTTTATTTTCTGCATCTATTCAACTTTTCCTTTTTGTTTTCTCCCTGAAAATGTCTTAAATCGATGTTTGGAAACAATAAAACTGACAATACTCTGAGCGTATTTCTAAAATATCAAATTGATTAAAAACTTTCTTTTCTAATGCTTTATTTTAAATGAAAAATATATTTTTATGTTGTTTAATTATGTTAGTGATACCTCTGTATCCTGATTCTTATATCACTGATTTACAGATTTTTCCGTATATCAAAATTTTGGGGGGTTATGCTCTAAATTATTTTTTGAAAAAAAAAAAACAAGACAATGAAATTTTTTGATTAAGCTTACAGCACCTTCGCAAATAAGACTACATTATTTTAAATTGAAAATTATGAAATCCGTAAAATAGCAAATAAATTAATATTTCCATGGAATATTTTTTAAAAACAGACAAACTGGTATTTAGATATAAAAATGCCTTAAAGTTCATTAAAGAGAGAGATGGAATCAGAAACTGTAAAGATCGTAATAATGAGATTAGACTTACACGTGAATGTGAATTTTAATTCTTTTTTTTTAGCATTTTTATCCTTTGGCTTTTTTAAGAGACTTTCCGCTTGTCTCACCGATCACCTGTCGGTTTGATCGGCCAATCACAGTCATCTAAAATAACTCGGCCTGTTTCGTCAGGCCTTCAAGCTGAAGCCGTGCATGACCCGGGAGCGGATCTGGTGCAGGTTGATGCCGTAGATGATCGGGTTGATGAGCGGCGGCACCACCAGGAACTCTGCAGCTAGCATGTTCTTAAGCGTCTGCAGGCTGAGGCCGCCGCTGTAGCGAGAGTACATGATGTCGAAGACGAGCGAGCTGGTGAAGACGAGCAGCGTGACCATGTGGGGCAGGCAGGTCTGCACGAACTTCCTGCGGTTGGAGTGCAGGTGCAGCGAGGCGCGGACCAGGTGCGTGTAGGACACCAGGATGAGGAGGGTCTGGGACACATGTGAGACCGTGAGCACGAAGCCGTAGATGTTGTTGACCGTGGTGTCCACACACGACAGCTTCACCACCTCCCAGTTGGTGCAGAAGAATTTGGGGATCAGGCGCCCGCAGAGCGGCAGGCGGGCGGTCAGCGCGATGCCGATAGAGATCTCCATCAGCGAGAAGGTCCAGGTGAGCAGCAGCAGCTGCGCCACCCTCTGCGCCGTCATCACCTGGTGGTACTGCAGTGGCCTGCAGATGGCCAGGTAACGGTCGTACGCCATGACGGTCAGGCTGGTGAACTCCACAAACACGTAGGCATAGACCATGAAGATCTGAGCCAGGCAGGCGGCGTATGGCGCCACGTGGGTGTCGGCCAGCAGGTCGTGGAGCAGCTTGGGGTAGAAGCTGGACGCCCCCCATATGCCGTTGAAGCAGAGGTTACACAGGAAGATGTAGAGGGGCTGGTGCAGCGACTTCTCCATGCACACCACCACGATGAGCGTCAGGTTGACGAAGATGGTGAGCAGGTAGGAGGTGAGCGCGAAGGTGAAGAAGACATGACGGTTCAGCAGAGAGTCGTTCAGACCCTGAAGGACGAAGACCAGCTCCGAGCGGTTCTCCATCACCGCCGGAAAGGACTGAGCAGGTGGACAGGTGAGCAGATGAACAGATGAGCAGGTCGACAGGTGAGCAGGTGGACAGGTGAGCAGGCGACAGGTGAGCAGATGGACAGGTGAACAGATGGACAGGTGAGCAGGTGGACAGGTGAGCAGGTGGACAGATGTGCAGGTGGACAGGTGAACAGATGGACAGGTGAGCAGATGGACAGGTGAGCAGATGGACAGGTGAGCAGGTGGACAGTTGAACAGATGGACAGGTGAGCAGATGGACAGGTGAACGGATGGACAGGTGAGCAGATGGACAGGTGAACAGATGGACAGGTGAGCAGGTGGACAGGTGAACAGATGGACAGGTGAACAGGTGGACAGGTGTGCAGGTGGACAGGTGAACAGATGGACAGGTGGACAGGTTAGCAGGTGGACAGGTGAGCAGGTGTGCAGGTGGACAGGTGAGCAGATGGACAGGTGAACAGATGAACAGGTGAACAGATGGACAGGTGAACAGGTGAGCAGATGGACAGGTGAGCAGGTGGACAGGTGTGCAGGTGGACAGGTGAACAGATGGACAGGTGAGCAGGTGGACAGGTGAGCAGATGGACAGGTGAACAGATGGACAGGTGAACAGATGGACAGGTGAGCAGGTGGACAGGTGAACAGATGGACAGGTGAACAGGTGAGCAGGTGGACAGGTGAACAGATGGACAGGTGAACAGGTGAGCAGTCGGACAGGTGAGCAGGTGGACAGGTGAACTCCAGGTAACAGACACTGACAATCACAGGAGGCTGAAGCTCACCTGTCGCCGCTCTAACTCGTTACCTGAACTTAAGGACCAGCAGTTCTTCACCTGGAGCCTCAGACCACCTGAGTCTCTAAACTGTTAAAATCTACAGCAGGAATTTAAACGTCATGTTCAGAGAAGAGAATAAATAAACACAAAGGAACCTGCAGGACGGAAAACACCTGAGAGAGATGGATTCAAACGATTTAAACGATTAAAGGGTGCTTCAGTCCTGTTTTATCAGAGGTGATAGCTGAGCTCTGACTGCAGACTGAACACCTGAGTGAGGGCTGAAACTGTTGAGGTCGTTAAGGTCGTTAAGGTAGGCACATCAAAGTCAAATGTAAACATCACCTATCCTCAGGTAAACAAACCAATGATCCTGTTTCTGTTTCTCAGAGAGGATTCAGAGCTCATCTGTCCGTTACCAGACATGTAACTTCTAAAGTTGAGACAGGTGAAGCAGGTGAGCCGCCCTCAGGTGTCTGCGTGGATCAGACCACACACCTGCTGACAACGTCTCAGACATTCAGACACCCGACAGGTGAAACCATCAGAGACTCCAACAGTCTGAGCACAAAACAGAAAATCACTTCATGAACACCTGCACACCTGCGTCACATGACCGTCACACGTGTTATGGCTGTAGTTTCTTTCAAAAAACAAGACGTCAAAAACGGTCCGATTCATCTTTTGAGGAGGAGGTTTACGACTCACTAAACCATAAGCACACGCAGAGATCTATTACCATTCAAAAAAAGTTTGAGATTTATTTACATAAAGAAAAATAAAGTATTCTCTGTGGTTGACTTTCTAGGCTAAAATATGGTTATTTAGCGGTTGATAAAACTGTCTCACTCCTTCAACACAAAAAGCAGAGCCCCCAGAACAGCTGATCGCTCTCCCTGAATCATGGGAGTGGGACGGCTTAACAGGGAGGAGGCAGGTGAGCAGTTAAATAAGCAAAATAAGCAAAATGATTTAAATAATTAAAATTATCATCTAAATAATAATTTTATATATCATCAATTAATAAAAATAGGCTCCGACAACACGTGCACTCTTCAGCTGAACCCTCAGAGAGCTCCAGCCAGGTGAGCTCAGGTATGAACTCAGGTGAGCTGCCGAGCAGCAGCTGACCGCAGCTCAGCCATCAGTCCCTGATATACAGCCCACCTCCCCGACAGGTACGCAGGCTGTGATGTCACCGCAGGGCTTCACAGGCCACACCCCCTCCTCACCTGTCAGTCAGTGGGCTCTTACTCTCCTGTTATCTTACCTTCATATCCATCCTGTTTGAGATCAGGTGAGTCAGGCCTCATCTGCACAAAGACAAAACGCTTAGCAGTATCAAAAACGATCGTCATAAAGACGAAGGAGTCTCAGAAAATGTGTGCGTCTACATGAATGCACTCAATACGCATCAAAACGCTGTAAAACACACGCCAGACCTCTAGGGGTGCTGTAACGGTATATGACAGAAACAAGCAGAAACAGATGAAAAAACAGTGGGCATGTGCACTTGTGACAAAAGTTGTAAACAGAGATTGTGATAAAGTGATCATAAAGTGCTGTAATGTGTCCTCGATAATTGTTTGTTCAACTCGGTGGTGATTGAGAAGAAGGAGATTTTGCTGCAACAGGGATAGTAGGGTCACTAGCTTCATCAGCACATATGCTAACCGTACACCGCCATTGTTGTTGTGGCGCATGCGTGTCAATGAAGATATGAAACTATGACGTAAGGGTATCTGAAAAGTTGCGTAGAGCCAGTAATCACAGAGCTGCGTATACGGCATTTCAAAATCTTTCCACTCTGGAACCTGGTTTCAAAAATGATCGTTTACAGACCCCCAAAACGCCGTCTTCGTATGGGTGATACACAGATTCAGCAAAAAATGTGTGTGTTTAGACCTCAGTTTGTCTCATGTGGATGGGGCCTTAGTTGTGGGAGAGACCATAGACTGTAAAAAACATGGACGTCATGTCACTGGGCTCAAATTGAAGTCTCCATAAAAACTGCTCCCCCTGGTGACTGGCTGCAGTATAGGTCAACTCTCCGTCTCCCCATTCATCTGAACGGGCCGAAGTGAAACTTCAAAAAATTAATACACCTCGTAGAAATATTTCTCCCATCTGTATGCTGTGGTGATATTAAAGTATTATTGGGCTGCGTGCTTTCCAAGTCCTCTTTTTTCTGAAAAGTTTCTTTTTTATTAGTTATTAGAGTTTAAAAATAACCGCGGTTTATGGCAGCTTCACAATGATTGTGTACGGCGTATGCTGCAGAGTTTTGTGACCGTTTACGACAGCTGCGTCCGGATTATGGCCCAAATTCTCTACTGGTTGCACAATGGCGGCGCCCTGACGGGGGATATTATGGCTTCAAAACCGTTACATGGTGGAAGGCGGAGCCACGCTGTCCAGTTCTTATAATACAACCATGGTAGAGACTGGCAATGACTGAAAAAAGTCAAGAAAACAATTCCATTTTTTTTTAAATTGGTAGAATTGCCCTTCACTATTAGATTTATCTTTTCCATTTTGAGGAAATACATAACATCATTCAGCCATGTTGACAAAGAAGGGGGTTTTGAGGACTTTTATTCGAGCTTTTATTTTTTATTTTAATTTTAGTTTGAGAATCTCTGAGTCCAAAAACAACCTGGTCCATGTGAAAAACTCCTGAAAGCTCGTAAAACTAAAGTACAGCAGCCTCTCATTTTCATATAATGAAGTTTGGACAGCCCAGTCTAAATCCTCAGTGTTATGATTTAATATGTGACCATGTTATCTGGTGTCTCTGATTGATTTCATTGGCAAACCTGTCAGGCCTGGAGCAGCAGGACTCAAAGATCCTTAAACACAAAAAGTTGACCCTTGTCCACAGACGCCCGTCAACATTTCTGTCACCAGGAGTCAGAAAATCTGGTTTCCATCTTTTCCGTAACTGTCGACATGGAGGGACTCTGTTCCCCGCCACGTGCTCAGTGGTTGGGTCCATTTAGGAAACGAGGCTGAACCAGAGAATTTCAGCACGAGGCAAGAGTTTTTATCATCTGCTGGCAATCATAAAAATGTGATGTCCTGTTCTTTATGTGACTGTGTTTTTTACATATATTTTTAGGGTCCTTGCCCAAGAGGAAGGTCCTATTGTTCCTGCTTCCTTTCTTTCTTTCTTTTTTCTTCTTATTCTTTATCATTATGCCCGTCCGGTCATTAAACCTTAATTTGACCCCCTAAACATGCTCAAAAACTCACCAAAACAGGCACCCACCTCAGGTATGCCAAAAAATTTGATAAAATGAAAAAATGTACCCCCAACATGCCAAAATGTGCTCTCTAGCGCCACCAAGGGACGAAAAACACTGAAATGGCTGTAACTTCCACCAGGAATGTAGTAGAGAGATGAAACCAACATCAAAAAGTTCGTCTCAAGACCCACAAATCTCATGATGACACCCCTGACCTATCTCAAACAGGAAGTCGACAACTGGCCCTTCAAAGTAAAATTTCAAGGGAAAAATATGACAGACGGAAAAATTATCCCCTCCCACACCGTAAATGGTATCAGGTTGAAATGCGGACAGATGACAGAGGAGACACTGATGAACAAAAGTTCTGAAGGGATTTGTTGTTTCTCAAATGGTTTTTGAATGACAAGGCTTCAAAGTTAGTCATGCCTGAACAGGCATCGCTGCTCCTTCCATATAAAATGCATGGCAGAGAAAAACTCTGAATCAGACATCCTGTGTCAGTTGGGCCTCTACAGAGAAAACGAAAAACTCACATGACTGTAAAAATGACACGGTTGGATTCCTCACAGAATTTTACATAAAAAGGTCATATTTTTAGAGAGATTTAGTCAAAATTGTGGCCTCTGTGAAAAAATGTTTCAGAGTGATCGTTGCTGCTGAGGGCAGTTGGGATAATTTCTCATCCTGACTGACAGTTGAGTGCTGCTGGTCATCCAGGATGGCATCATCCAGGATGGCATCACTCTTCTGTCTCTTTGATGTTACAGCTGATGATGTGACAATAGAATGTCTCATACACAGCAATTATAAAGACTGAGGCAGCAGACAGAGCTGCAGAAACACATATCAGTCTAACTCAGAGCAGTTCAAAAGGATGAAACCCTCAAAATGGAGGTCAACGGAGCATAAGGGACCTGCAACAGAGTGAAGACCCGTCCAATGCTGCTTGCAGCTTTAATTATTATTATTATTTTCATTTATGTATCTGTTGTTTTATTATTACTGTTAACATAATTACATTACCTTCCCCTTTCTCTCTTTATCATTATTATTTATGCTGCACTTTTTATTTTTATAATCATTATTATTACTGTTTTCAGATGCTGTCACCTGGGCCCTATTCTACAAAGCAAGTTCAGCCTAGCGAGATAGCCTTGGAGCTACCTTGCTGAACTGAGCGCGGTAGCCGGCGGTCTCGCTAAATGGTTTGACGACGCTGGTTATCAACCTCATAAGTGGATCAACCTTTGCAATGAGCGCGTGCACACATATAAGGTGGAGCCCGCCGCATCTGACCAATCGCGAACATGGACCAGTCTGGAGCGTCAGAGCAGGCCGGAGAGCGAAGGACCACATACTTCACACAGGAGGAGCAGGAGGTGATCATGACAGAGTATGAAGAATCAAAACCTGTAACAAACGTCAAAAGCAACACCGTCACTGCTGCAAAAGCACGGAAGGAGTGCTGGCAGAAAATTGCTGACAGTCTCAATGCATAAGTAAAGCGTGCAAAAAATCTTTGGTGCCATCATCATCCTGAAATAGCACTGTTCAACATGCACTTTGACTGTAACATGCACCAGACATGTCTAATTCATTTCCAAGATGAATTCATTCATTTGTTCATTCCTATCCTGTTTACATTTTTTGTGTGATATGTAGGCCACATGAGCCTTACATGAATTCCTGTCACAATTTTAAGACGGGCAATAAAATATTGTCATGGAGCAGAAGTGTTAGCATTGAAGATCTTGTTACGGCAATGAGAGTCCTCCCCCAGATTTTACTCCTGCAGAGGAGCTGGCCGAGAGAGCTCATTGGTCAGTGGGCGGGGTTTTTATAGTCCGCGAGTTCAATCTGGAACCTAACCTGCCCCGGAGCAGGTTAGCCGTTCAGAGTACGTTGCCATGGAGACTCGCCTCGCTAAGAAGTGAACCCGTCTAGTAGAACAGGGAACCCAGAACCTACCCTCAAAGTTACCTCGCTAGGCAATAATCCTGCTTCGTAGAACAGGCCCCAGGCAGGCAATAAAAGGTTCCTCTGGCTAAAAGAAACATCTTTAAAAAGTCTTTTGTCCCCTCCACAATAGCCGTCTTTAACAAACAGAAATAGACGTGCCGCTGTAACACCCCCTCTGTTGTGGTAGACAGTCTATTGATTCTTTTTAAGTGTTGAATTTTCTTTTCTTCTTATTTGTTTTGTAATGTCCCTTTAATGTGTAAAGAAGCCAATCAAAGACCAATTCTGTCACTCGTGATGGACAAAAAAGTATCTATCTACAAGTTTATGAATAATTATTTGGGTTTTCTTTTATTATTTTATTTTATATACATTATTTTTATATCTGGCTGTTGAGTTTGACTTGGGGAATTGTTTGTTTATTTTGTGTTATTAAAAATCTAACACTAACACCTTGTTAAAACAAAGCATAAAAACTCTCCATCATCAGAAACACAAACAGACTGCTCATGGACTACTGGACAAGGTCAAAGGTCACTGCAGCCTGTCAACACCTGTGTCCCTGAGGTGTCCTTACATCAGACTCACTAATCACCTGACGAGTCAATTAACCAGAGACCAATCAGTGTTAAGTCCTCAGGAGGACCTTAACGACCTCCCGCCAGACCAACGCTGCCCAGGACACACACTCACACTCACTCACACACACACACACACACACACACACCCACTCACACACACACTCACACACACACACACACACACACACACACACACCCCCACACACACACACACTCTGTCATTAACAGATCAGCTCTGGACCTGTTTAGATGACTGATTTTTCCGTTTCTCTAAATATTGTGTATTTATGTATATTTATAATATCTTAAATTTAAACATTATAAATGATCAAATATTCACTTTCTCAGGTCTTCATTACTTTTCTGACCTGATCACCAGAGTTATTCTGTCTCTGAGTGAGATGATGGATGTTATTTTTCTGACTGAGGTGAAGTTTCTTCTGACCAATCAGAGCCCTCGTTGGCTCACATCCTCCATCCTGTTGGTGTTTGTGTCGCTGCAGCCCGAAGGCCTCCACATGACTGACCCAGGATTAGGCCTGTGCTCAAAATATCGTATCGCACTCCTTTGGGATACGTGTATCAATACGGATTCAACAGAATCAATACGGCCTAAATATTCTGACAGTTGTTGTAAATATAATTTGCGTAATGTTAACAGTGGCACAGTTCAAGGTAGAAGACGAGCTACATAATGAAGCATATGTTCTAAATTTGAACTTAGGTCTACCATCTTTGAGGATCTGAATTTATGTCTCTCAAGTTGTAGAACCACTTAAAACTCACCCATGTTCTTTTTCTTCCTATTAGAAAAAACTAAACTTGTCAGGAATTTTGCTTAAAGCATAGTCAATGTTCACAATTTACATGTATCAGGATACGCATCGTATCATGGCCTTAGTACCGGGATACGCATCGTATCGTGCCCTTGGTACAGGGATATGTATCGTATCGTGGCCTTAGTATTTGGATACATATGGTATCGTGGCCTAAGTATAGGGATAGGTATGATATCGTGGCCTAAGTATAGGGATAGGTATGATATCGTGGCCTAAGTATAGGGATAGGTATGATATCGTGGCCTAAGTATAAGGATAGGTATGATATCGTGGCCTAAGTATCAGGATAGGTATGATATCGTGGCCTTATTACCAGGATACGTATGGTATCTGGAAATACCCAGCCCTACCCAGGATCTGTGGTCAACTATCTGCGGGCCTAAGTATAGGGATAGGTATGATATCGTGGCCTTATCACCATGATACGTATGGTATTGTGGCCTTAGTATTGGAATATGTATTGTATGGTGGCCTTATTATAGGGATACATATCCAGGATCTGTGGTCAACTATCTGCGGGCAGTTTGCTTAAAGAAAGGCTCACAAAGACCAGTTCACTCACTGCAAATCAGCTCTCGTTGTTCACTCAAAAGAGCAGACTCGCTGGGGATCACTCTCCATGTAAAGTCAAAGTACAGCCGCGAAGGGGCGGGGCTAAACCTCAAGCAACGCGACTACCACATTCAGGGCCATCACTTCACTCATCGCATGTTGCCAAAGTTGAAAAAGTTGAGGGTCATCTGGAGGTCGTGAGGCTGAGCTCCATTTACCTGCTTTAACCACTTTGTTTGACCATTTTGTTCTGACGCATGGGTCTGATCTGAAACACTGCTACATGTTTAAACTAGGGCTGTCACTTTAGTGCATTCATTAGATTAATTAATTGCACCGCAAATTAATGCGTTATAGAAATTAATCACAGATTAATCATAGCACACAAACATTTTGATATTGTCCAGCTGGAGGACCCGTACATGGCAGTGGCACGTGTCACTTCACACATGCGTCTCTAGTCAAACCAAACAAAGCCCAGGTGACAACAGGAATGGCATATTTAAGACTTAGTCTGATTTTATATTTGAATGTATTTATCTATATTTGTACTACATTCTTTAATAATCATCAGGCCTAATTGTTTTGCTGGATGTCCTCCACCTTTTTCTTATTTTGAATTTGATTTATGAAACACACTTAAAGTGTAATTTGAGTTGCCTGATTGAGTTTAGAATTTTCTGGACAAGTTGCCCTGACTTTGGTTTTATTTAGTCACCAATAAAAATGTGGATTTACAAATCTTCACTTCTTAGTGTATTCATTTGATTATTCCTGCACTACAATTTTATAATATCCTAGAATTCAAATTCTTTATTTGGTACTTTAAGCAGATATGAGATTAAAATGTGATTAATTAGATTAATTAATTATAAATCCGGTAATTAGATAAATTTTTTTAATCGTCTGACAGCACTACATATACCCACAAATATATATGACAGTATCTACTTCCTCTCAGTCACTGAGTACCATGCCCCATACTTTCGAAAACACCTCTTGTCTGTTGTTCAGTTCAAAAATAAAAATTAGCTTTTTTGTTGATTCTGTCAGCCTCTCGTCAAATGGGATGACAGCTTTTGTTTGCCTTGTCCGACGTTACTGTCTCATAATAATCAAGTCATTTCTACTCTCAGTGACTCAGTGACTTAAAGTTTGTCATGATGAGCACATGAAAGTTTGATGCTCTGTTGTTCTCCAGAGTTTATCATCACCCTGGAGGCTTTGGAGGAGGAACCAGGAGAACTTCAGGTGGTCATCCCGTCCTGATACATCACAAAACCATCAGAGGAGGTATTCATCAGCCCTCAGTGCTGCCTCGGTCAGTCCAGCACACACAGCAGAGGATCATGAGCTGATGATCGTCCACCTGATCCAGGAGGTGGAGGCTCCTCAGCATCAGCATGAACTCCACACTGCTGTCCTTCATCAGGCTGGGAGCGTACCTGGACACGAAGACGCTGGGCCCCGTCTTCTTCCTGATTGTTCTGCTGATCTATTCAGTCATCCTATGCTCCAACCTGCTGCTGCTCCTGCTCATCCTCACCAACAGGAGCCTCCATGAGCCCATGTACGTCTTCCTGTGCAGCCTGTTTGTAGGTGAGCTGTACGGCAGCACCGGCCTGTTCCCTCTGCTCCTGGTCCAGGTGCTCTCCGACGTGCACGCCGTCCCCGCCCCCCTCTGCTTCCTGCAGATCTTCTGTGTGTACTCGTACGTGTGTGTTGAGTTTTTCAACCTGGCAGCCATCTCCTATGACCGTTACCTGGCCATCTGCTTCCCCCTGCAGTACCACAGCTTGATGCCGGTCAGCAGGGTGGTGGCGCTGATCGCTGCCTCGTGGGCCGTGTCCTTTCTCCTGGTTGTTGGGACCACGTCTCTGAGCTCTTCTCTGTGGCTGTGTAGGAACGTCATCCCAAACGTCGTCTGTCATAACTACGACATCGTGAGGCTGGCCTGCTCCGACACCACGGCGAACAACATCTACGGCCTTTTCACCTCAGCCTTTGCCGTCTTTGCTCCTCTTGTGCTCATCATCTACACCTACATCAGAATCCTGAGGGTGTGCTTCTGCGGCTCCAGGCAGACCAGGCAGAAGGCCGTGAGCACCTGCACGCCTCACCTGGCCTCGCTGATCAACTTCTCCTTTGGCATCAGCTTCGAGGTGGTGCAGAGCAGGTTTGATGGGAACTTTCCACCCCTGCTGTCTGTTTTCTTCTCCCTTTACCTCCTCACGTGTCAGCCCCTCCTGAACCCGGTCATGTACGGCCTGAAGATGTCCAAGATCTTCGATCTGTGTAAAAGTCTGTTCTGTGCTAAAGCCTCCGTGGTCCAGCTGAGCAGAGGAGTCTGAAGACAGGCTGATCCAACAGGACATCAAACTGAAGCTCTATTCTCCATCCAATCCAGCACATGAACTCATATTTCATCGACTCATTCACATCCATGAGTTTCATAAACATCTACAGCAGGGCTGAGCATCACTGTGAGCTTGAACCATGAAGACAGTCCTTCAGATATGAGACAGGACAGGGATGAACTACACCAGTGATTCTCAAACTGGGCTACGTGAAGTGACATAGGGGAACGCGGATACCTAGCAGGTTATAAATAGTTTTTTACAGGTAGTTAAAGTTCAACCTGGCAAATGCTTGCACTGAGATTTTGAAAAGGCCTGAAGTGTTGGCAGAGAGGCTGGAGGCTGGATTGGTGAGGCATCTTGGAGAAGGAAATCTGTCCCGAATTATCTAAGATTCTTATATTAACATAAATTCAGTCAGACATCCTTCTCATTAAAGCGGTGTTTTCTTTTTTGGGAGGTCGAGATTAAAGTCATAATGATGAGAATGAAGTCAAAATTTTTAGATAAAAACAAAAATGATGAGATAAAAGTTCAAATGTCAAGAAAAAATTGGTAAATTAGGAATAAAATCAACATGCAATGTATTTCAACTTTATTCTCGACCTGTTGACTTTTTTTCTTGACATTTGACTTTTTCCCGACATTTTGACTTTTATTACAAAATTCTATTTCGACTTTCTCATCATTTCAACTTAAATCTTGACTTCACCAAAATAATTTTCTCCACTTAACATGGCCCTAATACTCTTCCGTAAGTGAGACATTATCCACTTTTAGATTATTTGTATGTTATACACTAAATGTGGAAGGTGGGGGTGACTGCAGGCTTGCAGACTGGTTTCTTTTCGCGCTGCTTTAAGCGTGTGAGAGAAGGGGGTATTTGGCTAAAGGATAAGATTTTGAAGGGGTACAGACTGTGAAAAGTTTGGGAACCACTGGACTACAAGTCAGATCTCTTTATTTTTTGGGGAGGTTTGCAAACACAAGTCCATCAGCTCTGAAGAAGGATGACAGCAGCAAACAGCTGGTCCTTCTGTCATCGGTGAAAACCTCAGACAGTTTCTCTGGAGCATCACTGCGTTAGCGCAGATTTCCGCAGAATAAAAGTTTAAACCCGCGACACAGGCACAGATCTGGTTTATCCTGTCCGACACGTACGTCCAATAAAATCTTCAGTTTTAATCAAGACTTTGAAAGACATCTTTAATATTTAAAGTTCTTTTCTTTGATTGACAGATGGTCCATACCTGTCAAGTTTTGGATTTGAAAATAAGGGAAATCTTCCAGCGCTTGCTGTGAGCTGTCCCACCACCCCAACCAAGCTCCAGTGTCCCTTACATTTGAAGACAGGAGTACAAGATATTTAAAAACAACTTGTCAGCAGCTTACTAACTAGTTAGGTGATCAGAATCTGATAGGCCTACCTTTGTTGACATTGAAATGCTGTGAACATTCCTACATTATAATAAAGAGGATATGAAGCACATTATTTTATTTTACAGATTTTCACTTCATTCACTAGTCAACACATTATATATTTACAGCTTATTTCACACTGCTTGTCTTTAAGTTTAACATGGAGGCTACATTTTATTTTCATTCATTTACATTTCTTACATTTCTTTATGTTTACTCAAGTAGCTCTCTGGCATTCACTAATGACTTATTATACAGATTTGTTTCAGACTTTGCATCCTGTAACACTTTTTTGGAAGGAGTGTATTTGTGGGCTGGGCCAGAGTGGTTTATTTTACATGACAGCCTCACATCCATCCATCTCTCTCCTCTGTTGTCCCGGGTTTGTTCCCGCTGTCGGCACTAGCCTCGCGACAGCTGCCACCCAGGCTACTGCAGGTGGCATTTCTCGCAAGGCTAGTGACTGTGTTCAGTTAGGAGCAGAGGCAGAGGAATGTTTTTTTTTTTCAATACGGGAGAATTATGTGAAAATTGTAATACAGGAGGGCGGTGGGAAAGAGGGATAAAATACGGTAGTTTCCCAGCCAAAACGGGAGACTTGACAGCTATGAGATGGTCTAATTCATTTGTTAATATTTTCATTTATAAGATTATTTATTAACCCTTTCATGCATGGTGTCCACCCCATGTCCACCCCTGTCTTAAAGGGACTGTGAGGAGTTTCTAAGTGATTGCAAAAAAGTCTCCCTTTTAGATATATGCCTGATGGAAAAACACACTTTAAGATGAGTTTTATAGCATCAAAATAGGTTATCTATAAATGCTATTCCTTAGCTGGGGAAGGGCTGGACTGGCCTGGATACTCAACTTCAGGAACAAGACAATTAAAACTAGAGCAAATTTATATTATTCAGACACGTATTAGAGCACCGGGCTGTAAGTAGCCATATATAGCCGGCTACAAAACTATGATGCTAAGTTTTCCAAAAATTGCTTGTTGTCACATCAAAAACTACCACTACGTAACTAGAAAGCAATGCAGAGTTCTGAGGAAGGTCCGAGCTGCATTCATTAGCATCACAACAAACACACGCTTTGTCTTGGGTCACGTCTTTTGGTGTGTTCCAGTTGTAGTCAGAAGTAGGAATTTCTGGGTTCCGAGTAGGAAACTGCAACTGGAACGTCCCCCGAAGTCTGAATTTCCTACTGGGAACTCGGTGAAACCTCACCACCCCCGAGTTGACAATGGAAGATGGATGCCCCCAGTGTGAACAGTTATTTAGCTCCTGCAATAATCCATTTATTTGCACTTCTGACTGGGGTGTGTCGCTCTAGATCAGTTGTATACATAGTATTGTTAGACTTATATTTACAAAAATGCTGCCATAGTGATAATCACATTCTTCATGTGATATTTGTGAACAACAACACAGGGCGTGCTAACAACAGCTAACAATAGCCTGGTAGATAGGCATGTTTTTTTCAGACTTCAACTGGAACGCCGATAAGTCGGAGATGATGTCACTCCCAGTTCAGAGGTTACTTGAACACAGCATTACAACAGTTGCCGTGCGTGCTCATGGGTAGCAGAGTCTTTATGTCACCGGTAATAGATTCTCCTCATAGCACCTTTAAATGTCATGAAAATATTTTCATTGCACATTTTTACCATATGGAGATATTGCATCATAAATTTAAAGTAGCCAACAAATAGCATATTGGTTATTATGCCTGTATTCAGATTTTACACAATTTTTTTTTTATTTTACACTTTGTTGTAGTTCAAAGTTTCAAAGTTTGATTAAACGGCAACAACACATACACTTTAGATTTTACTTTTTCCTTCATGTACTCTTAATAAATGTTAAAGACGTGTTTGTGGATCTTTATTAATTTAACTAAGTTACTATTTATACCAGCCCTATTCCATTAGTGGCCCGCAAGCCAAATGCTGCCCAAAAGCAACCCTCGAGTTGCACAAAACCAATGTGATTAGGACCTAAACTGAGAAAAGCATAAAACTTTTACAATCACTGACAAGGCCTTAAAAAAAATTCAATTATTACAGACATTGAATGCAACACGTTCTGAAAGGTTGCTGTTAAGCAAGTCATTTTTGATGCACTTTCAAATCTAAGCACTTCCAAAAAGTTGTGTTTTTAATCTGCACTTTATGTTCAAACAAACCTTGATTTTATCCTTATTTTTGTTTTTATTGTTGATTGTTGTTATTGCTAATTTTGTTCAGCGTCCTTGAGTGTCTTGAAAGGCGCTCTTAAATAAAATGCATTATTATTATTATTATTATTAATATGTGCTTGTATTAACCTGTCAAAATGTGTTGAAGTTATCTGAAGTGTAAAATTTAAAGAAACAGCAGAAGTTTAATTTAAGTACTGCTCTTTATTGAGCCTATGCCCTTTTGGATGACAATAAATGAATAAACATACAGCGTGTTTGTTATCTATTTGTGTTTCTTTTACGAGGTTAACTTTACTCATTGTCCGTCAAAAATGTCCGGCCCAGCTCAGGTCCTAAGCCTGAAAATCTGAATTGAACAGCCCTGATTTATACGGTTGCTGCATGGTGCCCATTGTAATGGACGGACTCATAACCCCCTCAAAAAATAACACTGAAAAAAATGACCATGATTTTAACTTGTTGGAAAGTAAAAATAAACATTTTAAAAAGTATTTGTTTGGATTTAATAATTCATGCATGAATGGGTTAATGCCATCTTTACAATTAAAGATTAAAATGATTAGTGAATGTGTTTCAGTCGGCTCTAAAATAGCACATAATGAACATTTAACACCAGTCTCTGATTACTCTAAAGACAAATATTTAAAGACATTTTCAGTTGGAACATCCGTGCTGCTCTTTCTCCGAAACACTTTGTCAATAATAAACGAAAATCAAGAGTTTGTTTATCAGTGTTGTTTTAAAATGAGTGTTTAGGGGTGTGCGAAAACATCCATACACCACTATGATGGGATTAACATGAGTGTGTTTGTGTCCAAAGGGGCAATAGCAATATTCCATCAGTTAATAATTCAATGAAATTTGTGACACTTTCACTGTAGTTTAGCATTTATGTATTGTTTTTATTTCTTGATCATGTTTGTCCATGTTATAGTCGTGACTCTGATAAACACGCTGATCAGAAAAATGGATTTATAATGAGCATGACATTCATAAAATATAAAACATTTAAAGGTGTAGTCAGCGATCTTCTAATCTTCTAATCTAATGCACTATTTGTCAAATTCACCGTATTTCTCCTCTCCATCCACAAAATGTCCCCACTGACAGCATGTTGAAAAAAAAGTCTGGTTTCAATACACAGCCTTGGCTCTGAATTTCAGCAGGTAAATACGGTGGCTCAGGCCGAGTCACCAAAACAGAGTACATCCCCCCCCCCATCCAGGGGGCGATCATACTCATGCGCAGATCAGACAGAGGGGGGAAGGGGAGTCGTAGGTTGCGTAGCGTGCACAGTTAGCGTAAGAGAGAGATACATTAGGTGCAGCAGCAATGGCTGAAAAACAGTCCAAAAGAAAAAGGTCAGAGGAGTGAAAAGTGAAAAAGAAGGGCTATGACCATGAAAGAGCGAAGACCCGGGTCAACATTGGTGTTGCTTTCCGACGGTGGAGGGAACTCCACCAATAGAAAGACCTGAAAACGGACGCGGATGTTGCCGTCTTTCTGCTGGATAGGTTAGCAACATTAGCTTTGTGGTGCTTCACATAACAGTAACAGCCGTCGGGCATTCATCTTATTGTCTAATCTGACAGAATGTACTGTTGTTGTGATGTTCAGTGCTAGGTCCAATTCTCTTCTCTATATATATGCTTCCCCTTGGTAATATCATGAGGAAATACTCTGTTAATTTTCACTGTTACGCTGATGACACACAGCTCTATGTATCATTAAAGCCAGGTGAGACAAACCACTTAGATAAACTAGATGCCTGTTTAAAGGACATCAGAACCTGGATGGCCAGAAATTTTCTTCTTCTTAACTCAGACAAGACAGAGGTTATTGTGCTGGGCCCTCGACACCTTAGAGAATCCTTTTCTAGTGATTTAACTGCCATAGATGGCATTAGCCTGGCACCAAGCACAACTGTTAGAAATCTAGGAGTGCTATTTGATCAGGATTTATCCTTTAACTCTCACATAAAGCAAATTTCAAAAACAACCTTTTTGTCATTATTGCAACATCTCTAAAATCAGGCCTATCCTGTCCCAGAGCGATGCTGAAAAGCTAGTCCATGCTTTTGTTACCTCCAGACTGGACTATTGTAATTCTCTGCTTTCAGGCTGTCCCAGCAAGTCACTTAAGACGCTTCAGCTGGTCCAAAATGCTGCAGCACGTGTACTGACTAGAACTAGGAGAAGAGACCACATTACTCCTGTTTTAGCTTCTCTGCATTGGCTTCCCATTAAATATAGAATAGAATTCAAGATTCTTCTCCTCACCTATAAAGCTCTCAGTGGACAGGCACCAGTCTATCTTGAAGAGCTTGTAGTGCCGAAGAACCCCTCTAGAACATTACGCTCCCAAAATGCTGGCCTACTTGTGGTACCATCAATCTCCAAAAGTAGTATGGGAGGTAGAGCCTTCAGTTATCAGGCTCCTCTTCTCTGGAACAATTTACCAACCACAGTTCAGGAGTCTGACACTCTCTCTACCTTTAAGGTTAGACTTAAAACATTCCTCTTTGATAAAGCTTTCAGTTAGGGACCAGCTTATAGGTTATAAATAAATAAATAAATAAATTAGTTCATAAACTAGACTCATAGTTTAGATGTAATAGGCCTAGACTGCCGGGGAGGGTCTGGCACAATGGGCTCTATCACTCTCTCTCTCTCTCTCTCCACATTTGTTTTTGCCCCTTTTGTTTGCTCCTGTACTGTCTCTGGCTCTTGTGTTGTAGGTGGCCTGGGATCGTTGGTCGAGACTGCCTGCTGCTGTGGAGTCAGGAAGACTCAAAAATACAGCTATAAACATGACACACATAGTTGGCCATTTTATTAGAACACTCCATTCTCATTATCATTATAGCTGTTCATGTAGTTATTAGCATGATCTCCATATCCATGATCGTTACACCTACAGTATCTATTTCTTATTACCACATAGTCATGAAGTCCCTCTTGAAAATGGGATGTCACATCTCAAGAGGCCTTTAACACATTTATATACTTAACGGAGACAAATATGGTTGGGATGCACTTGTGGTCTGGGCACCCATGAGTTCGCTCACTACCATAAGTTCTTATTTTCAGTTTGAATATCTAAGATTATACTTCTAGAAAATGATCACCACAACCATTCAGACATGAGGACCCTCCAGAAATGAGATGTAGCATCTCAAGAGGCTACCCTCTAATAAATCAGGCGTCAGGCCGATGATACATGGACCTGTCCCTACCTTTAGTTCTTACTTCGTCCACTTGTCTCCTCTTACTTCCCTTCCTTTGCCCTCACACCCATCACAGCATCGTGTGGATTTGCTGTTCATCATGAGACTGGGATCCACATTCAAGATTTCCTGCTGCTTAACAGAAGGTTTTTTCTTGCCGCCATGATGGAGGGATTCATGATTGGCTATATGGATTCATGTTGGGTGTTGGATGTATATATTTGTATATATATGTATATGTGTATTCCATATGTATATATGTATCTATGCATATATGTGTATCCATAAAATGAAGAGCTTTATGCTCTATTGTAAAGTGTCTTGAGATAACACTTGTTATGAATTGGCGCTATACAAATAAAGATTGATTGATTGATTGATTGATGTCATCAATAATGACAGTCGAGTTGTCTGACGAGTCGGGGTTACCTTAGCTACGTTGGTCAGCTACGCAGTTTCTACGGCCGTTTCCATGACGATGCACGTCCATCAGCTTTCTGGGGTGGAGCCAGGGGTGAGGTATGAAGGGAGAGGCGGGTCTAAATTCGTTTATCAACAAACTCTCCACTCGTTTTCTCCCACATCCCTGACTAAACCTTTAAATGGCTATAAAGGTAAATATTGTGATGTATTGCCCTATTTGTGGTATCATGATGACATTAGTATCTATCATGTGGTCACCTGTGTCTTGGTTAATATCGTCAGATTCTTGCCAACACAACCTCGACTTTTTTATTGTGAAATGAAGACTAAAATTAAGCCTGTGTTATGACTGGTTCAGGTGGGTCCCAGGTAGACCTGGTTTGGTTCTGGTGTCTCCCAGCACTGTCCAGAACAACCCAGAGAGTCTGAGGCCCCATCCACATGAAGACAAAACGCTTAGCAGTTTCCGTCTCAGTAAATGTGTGCGTCTACCTGAATGCACTCGATACGCATGAAAATGCTGTAAAACACATGCCAGAGGTCACACACAGGTCAAACGCTATGTTGTATTTCCATAATACTCCACCTGGCCAAAAAAAAGTCACTACCTGGATTTAACTAATCAAACAGGTGTGAGCCTCCTGTTGGATAATTACTGCATAGGTGATTATCTTTGAGCTGAAACAAGTTATTTAACTCCTGCTGATGACATGAGCAGCTTCTCATTTCTTCAACAACCATGTCAAAGACACATCCTGTGGTCGTGGAAAAGATGTTAGTCTGTTTAAGAAGGGTCAAATCATTGGCATCAAGCAGAGAAAACATCTAAGGAGACTGAAGAAACTACTAAAACTGGGTTAAGAACTGTCCAACACATTATTAAAAACTGGAAGGATAGTGGGGAACCATCGTCTTCAAGGAAGAAATGTGGTCAGAATAAAATCCTGAATGATGGTGATCGGTGAATCACTTAAACGTTTGGCCAAATCAAATCAAAGAAAAACAACAGTAGAACTCAGGGGTGTGTTTAATAGTGAAAGTAAGAGCATTTCCACACACAATGTGAAGGGAACTCAAGGGATTGGGACTGAACAGCTGTGTAGCCTTAAGAAAACCACTAATCAGTAAGGCTAAGCAGAAAAAAGGCTTCAGTTTGCTAGGGAGCATAAAGATTGGACTGAGGAGGACTGGAAGAAGGTCATGTGGTCTGATGAGTCCAGATTGACCCTGTTCCAGAGTGATGGGAGCATCAGGGGAAGAAGAGAGGCAGGTGAAGTGATGCACCCATCATGCCTAGTGCCTACTGTCCAAGCCTGTGGGGGCAGTGCTGTGATCTGGGACAAACCTGTGACATTGGAGAAGCTTAAAGAAACAATGAGACAGAGAATGAGACTGTAATCAAAGCTAAAGGAGGGACAACGAAATATTAGAGTGTGTGAGCTTTTTTGTGGTGGCAAATGTTTTTTGGCCAAGCAGTGCATTTTAATAATAGGTTTTAACTCTTGCCCAGAACATTCAAGTCAGATTTCTAAAATCGCACAGTGTCCGCCCGGCATAAGTCATTAGTGAATGCCAGAGAGCTACTTGAGTAAACATAATGAAATGTAAGAAATGTAAATGAATGAAAATAAAATGTAGCCTACATGTTAAACTTAAAGACAAATAATGTAAACTAAAAAGTAAATATGTAATGTGTTGATATGTGAATGGCCTGAAAATCTGTAAAATAAAATAATGTGCTTCATATCCTCTTTATTATAATGTAGGAATGTTCACAGCATTTCAATGTCAACAAAGGTAGGCCTATCAGATTCTGATCACCTAACTAATAAATAAGCTGTTGACGAGTTGTTTTTAGATTTCTTGTACTCCTGTCTTCAAATGTAAGGGATACTGGAGCTTGGTTGGGGTGGTGGGACAGCTCACAGCAAGCGCTGGAAAATTGCCCTTATTTTCAAATTAGCAGGGCAGGCCGTCCCTGCACCACTCCATTGGTCAGGCCCCCCTGTGCCCACGTGGTTGAGCTCGACGTGGTGCTGTGGGCGTTCCTCTCACCTGTGCAGGTTAAAAGAGTCAGGGGCAGAGCTGGAGCTCAGATTGGAGGGGCTCCCTGCAGCAGGGGGACCTCTTGGTGTCCCGTCTGACTGTGATGATGAGGTCTGGTGTGATATGAACATGTGGGGGGGGCTTATGATGACTGTAAAGGTGAATCTGTGAAGGTGACCTTCAGACCTCACGGCTGTGTTGATCAGGATGAACTCCACGCAGGTGTTGTATTTCTTACTCAGTGCTTACTTTGATACTGGAGGGTTAAAGCCTTTGTACTTCATCATCATCATGTGCTTGTATGCCTTCATCATATGCTCTAACCTGCTCCTCATCGTGGTCATCAGCATGCACCGGAGCCTCCATGAGCCCATGTACATGTTCCTGTGCAGCCTGTTTGTGAACGAGCTCTTCGGGAGCTCAGGTGTGTTCCCGTTCCTCCTGGCCCAGGTGCTCTCTGACGTCCACACTGTCTCCGTGCCCTTGTGTTACCTGCAGATATTCTGTGTGTACTCTTACGCCTGCGTGGAATATCTGAACCTAACGGTCATGGCGTACGACAGGTACCTGGCCATCTGCTGCCCCCTGCAATACAACACACGGATGACCACCAGGAAGGTGGCCATGCTGGTCGCTCTCACCTGGCTTGTTCCCTTTCTTGCCATCATTACGTTGATTTCTTTGAGCGTCCGCCTGCAGCTCTGCGGGAATATCATCAACAAAGTGTTCTGTGGAAACTACGCCATCGTCAGGTTGGCATGCTTCGACACCAGCCTCAACAACATCTACGGGATCATGCACATGGTCATCTACGTCTTCGTGCCGCTTAGCCTGATCCTCTACACCTACACCAAGATCTTGAAGGTGTGTTATTCTGGATCCAAGCAGACCAGGCAGAAGGCCTGGAGCACCTGCACGCCTCACCTGGCCTCCCTGCTCAACTTCTCCTTCGGCTGTTGTTTCCAGGTGCTGCAGAGCAGGTTTGATCTGAGTGTACCTATTGTTTTGGACATTTTATTGTCTTTGTACTTCCTGACCTGCCAGCCTATCCTGAACCCTTTACTGTATGGCCTGAAGCTGCCCAAGATTCACAACATCTGCAAACGTCTGATGTGTGGTGATGTTTGAGGGCAGCAAGGAGTGAATGTTCGCTGTGAGGGCCGGAGATTTGTTAGAGGAGTCGCTCCTCAGACTCTAAACATACTCCAGTCTCTATCATTACCATACATGGACATGTGTTTTTAAAAAAGGCCTTGAGGGCTCTGAAATCTGTTTTCTGTCCACCTCACAGGTAAAGGGCTGAAACAGAATCAGGTATAAGACACGTTCACTTTTGGTATAAAAACAATCAAATGCCCGTCTGTCACCTCAGGCTCTCTCTGTAATGATTAATACAGCAGAAAAGATGAAATGTCAATATATATTACGATCTTACTCAGGTTTTTACAGGTTACTAATGTCTTTTCAGGGCAAGGCAGCTTCCAACTGCAGTGACATATATCTTATATAAATGTATTTATGTCTAGATCATCATTTTAAACTCTGAACTGTTTCTGTGTACAAAATCATTATATTCTGTTATTTTTCTGTCCCTGTATCTTTGATTTCTTATGTTTATGGCCTGTAAATATGACAACATCTGCACTAGTTTTGTCTGTCTGTAAAATATGAAGCACCTTGACCTGCAAATAAAGTCACAGATGAAGATGTTTTTTTTAATTTGACCTCACATTTTGGACACTGCCCTTCAGCTCCAGGTCCAAACTGACCTGCTGACCCTCCACAGAAATGAAGCAGTTTAACAGGATCTGATGCCTCGTCTCGTCTGTCCTCCCCAACTCTGAATAAACAGCTTTTAGCTCCTCACAGTGAAGACAGACTAAAATTAATCGCTGAAGGCCTCTGTTTCTGCACTTAATCAGAGGAGTTTCAGTTATTTTCATTATTGCTGAAGTTACTACACAATGATTTGCTTTTCAAAGTTACTGATGTGGCCTGAAAATAAGTTTATATAGGATAAACGTGTGTAAAAGTTTACAGGATACCTTACAATTTAGCCACACTCCTCATCTCCCATTTATTCACTGCTGCTTCCAACCACACAAAAACAGGAGAATAATTGTAACTAATAAATGTCATTAATTAATCACAGATGCTGAAATTGGATTTTTGCAGATATCTGATATACTGACAGTCTTCACTTAATTAAACCCGGTTGCTCCTTCATGGTGACTTTTTGTGTTACAAACAGACAGTATATTATTAATGATCAATTATCTATATTACCAATGATCCTGTTGGGTTATAAAAGTTAACAGAGTTGTGAAGAGGTACATTTGGAAATTCTATCAACAACAAGGACATACATGGTCAACATTCAGCAGCAATATCATCTGTAAATATCTGCAAAATATTTTAGATCTGCTGATAATATTGTTATGATGGTCCTCTGGATCCTAAAATGAACTGTAGATGCATTATTATAAAGGTACATCTGCAGATATTGGCTTGAATTTGAATATTATTATAAGTAGATATGACATTTTTGCAGATATCTACAGCCAATATATCAGCCACATATATCCCCAAATCAGCAGTAATATGGTCAACTCTAATTTTTATATCTCTTTACCACATCATCACTGTATGGTTACATTGAAAACCAAAGATATTAATCTGTCAGGAGTTAAATATTGTTTTTTCATGTTTAACATCTGCTGCTCACACACACTCTTACACAGTGAGAGGAGGAAAAACATCAGTATGTGCAATCATCCAACACCAAACAACCCTAAAATGAACATGTGGGATAAAGCAAGAGTGCACGGCCCTGACAGGGGTGTTGATGATGATTAAAATGATTTATAACTGTTGAATGGTCAAGAATGATTAAGGCCGTATCAGTGCGATGGTAGCAGACAGTGTCAATGGGAAAACTGATAAATTACATTCTCAGTTTTACTAGAGTTCACTTGAGTGAAGGTCATAAAACTTTAATCCTAAAACATCTGTTAGGAGTTTCACAGTGAGCAGCATGTCATCAGTTAACACGGTAACTCATCACACCCATACACCAACAGTTCTGATGTTACAATTTACTTTTTCTCCTAGAATCCCTCCATGGTTGCAGATTGATTCTAGCTAAGGAGATGGTTACAGCCTGAGAACACTTGCACCTCTAGTGGTGTCGCGTCACATACAGGCAAGTACACAAACAAAAAGCTAATGCCGCCGACAGACTCAAACACATTAGTGACAATAATATAAAACATAAAAGACAATCCAATCATGACCCAAAAAATGTGTGCTGCCCTTAAAGACACAACACAAATAACTTTTCAACCATACTCTCAATTTGGTATTAGCATATGGCATTAATGTTAACTAAAAGTTTTTTCCTGAGAATCCATTGTTTTCTGATCACTTCCTGTAACTTTTAATATCTTAGAAGATTTTGCTTTTTTGTAACTAAATTGTGAAGAGCAGAAATCTGTCAAATCGTGCAGTGGTTAAATTTAAAGAGGCCATCCCAGCTGCCTTAAACTCGCAAAAATTGGCCAACCTATAACTGTGACAGTAGCTATAGCCCCTCTCAGCTGTATCAGCTTGTTGATGACTCAGCCAGTCTACTCAGATCCACTTTGGACTCAATTGCCCCACTGAGACAAAAAAGTATTAAATGTCAGAGGACAGCTCCTTGGTTTAACTCTGAAACTCGTGAACTTAAACAAACAACCCGTAAATTAGAGAGAATGTGGTGCTCCGATAAAAGGGAACAGTCACGTATACTCTGGCAGGAAAGTCATTATAGCTACATAGATAGATAGGAACTTTATTAATCCCTTGGGAGGGTTCCCTCAGGAAGTTCGGATCCAGCAGCAGGTAACGCCATAGTACGGAAAAAAACGTGCTGATAGGATAGAAATAAAAATGATAAAGACACAGGTTATATAAAAACACAGGTTATATACAGAAAAATACAAATAATAAGTAATAATTAGACTAGACTGTGCAATCTGGCAGTGGGGATTCCAGCATAAGTTAGATACTGTGCAAATTATAGAACTGTACTCAGCAGCAGTTGGAATGTCCAGCATAAATAAACTGCAGAAAAACAGTAATTTACCTTTACAGTAGAAGTTAGAATGCCCGTTAAAAAATAAATTAGTTTAGATAATTAACATTAATACAGCAGCACTAGGTAGAACAACTGACACAAATGAACTACAATACTGGTTATTAACCTTAACTACATGACAGCCTTACAACATGCTTGAGGTGCTTTCTACTCCTTTCTAACTGAAGAAAATAAACACAACCCCAGACACCTTTTCAGCACTGTAGCCAGGCTGACCAGAGTCAGAGCTCGATTGAGCCTGTGATTCCTCTAGCCCTGAGCTGTGAGGACTTTATGACTTTTGTTTTTAAGATAGATCCTTACAGTTAGAGATGAAATTAGTAACTCCCTGTCTTCACCTGAAACTGTTGTACCACTAAATGTTGGAATTGAGTTGGCCTGTTTCTCTACAATTAGCTGTCAGGAGCTTGTTTCCTCCTCCAAACCATTAACCTGCCTTTTAGATCTGATCCCAACTGAGTCAAGGTCTTTTCCAGTTTGTCCATTGTTGCTGGAGAAAGTAAATATATCTCTATCAACAGGCTATGTGCCACAGTCTTTTAAAACAGCAGTAATCAAACCCCTCCTTAAAAAACCTAACCTCGATTCAGGAACATTAGCTAACTACAGGCCTATTTCTAACCTTCCATTTGCCTCAAAGATCCTGCAGAAAGTAGTAGCTGATCAGCTAGGTGACTTCCTTCAAGACAATAGCCTGCTTGAGGACTTTCAGTCAGGATTTAGAGCTCATCACAGCACAGAGACTGCTCTAGTTAAAGTAACCAATGATCTACTTTCAGCTTCAGATGAAGGACTGCTCTCTGTTCTTGTTTTGTTAGATCTAAGTGCTGCTTTTGACACCATTGACCATGATGTTCTTATAGAGAGATTAGAGATGTTAATTGGGATTACAGGGACTGCCCTAAATTGATTTAAATCCTAATTATCTGACAGATACCAGTTTGTGCACATGAAAAATAAGTCTTTTGTGAACACTTAAGTAACAGAGATCCTCAAGGCACCATGCTTGATGGGGGTAGAGCCTTTAGTTATCAGGCTCTTCTTCTCTGGAACCATTTACCGACCACAGTTCAGGTGGCAGACACCCTCTCTACCTTTAAGGTTAGAGTTAAAACATTCCTCTGTGATTCAAGCTTTCAGTTAGGGACCAGCTCATAATCTATAGCTAAGACTCGTAGTTAAGATGCAATAGGCTTAGACTGCCGGGGGGGATCTGGCACACTGGGCTCTATCCCTCCCTCTCTCTCACTTTCTCTCCAAATCTGCCTTTGCCCCTTTTGTTTGCTCCTGTACTCGTCTCTGGCTCTTGTTTATCACTTACCATAAATTCTTATTTTCAGTAAGACTTTTATTGATGATACTTTAAAATATCACCACAATCACACAGATATGAGGACCCTCCTTAAAATGAGATATTGCATCTCAAGAGGCTAACAGCTAACTAATTTGTTTTCAGCAGAAACAAATTTGACAACGACAAGTCTTTGATTCATGGATCTGTCTCTACCTTAAGTTCTTACTTTAGTCCACTTGTCTCCTCTTACCTCCCTTCCTTTGCCCTCACACCCAACACAGCATCGTGTGGATTTGCTGTTCATCATAAGACTGCAATCCACTGGATCACCATCCGGAATCTCAGGAGGGGACAGTGCACTGTAATCACTGTCTATTATGGGGTGCCGACCTACTCAGGACATTGAGAATTGGTGGAAGGAATACATGGAAGACCTCCTTAATCTGACCTGCATGTCTTCCAGTGAGGATGCAGAGCTTTGGGACTCTGTGGTGGGCTCTCCTATCTCTGGGGGTGAGGTCACCAAGGTGGTCAAAAAGCTGCTTGGTGGCAGGGCCCTGAGGATGGATGAGATCCCCCTGGAGTTCCTCAAGGTCTTGGTTGTTATAGGATTGTCATGGCTGACATGACTTTCCATCATCACAAGGACATTGGGGGCATGGCCTGGATTGACAGACTGACATGGTGGTCCCTGTTCTCAAGAAGGGGGCATGGAGAGTGTGCTCCAACTACAGTGTAGGGCTGAACAATTTGAAAAAATAATCTAATTGCGATATTTTTTCCAAATATTGAAATTGCGATTTACTCTGCGATTGTTTTAATGTTCCTCATCTTCTGTATTCTTAAACAAACATAAGCAGTAGATCTTTTTATAGTAAAACCAATATGACATTAAATTAATCTAAGGCTAAAAGATTTGAGAAAAAGTGGAGAAGTGAAGAACAGAAGCAAAATAGGTATGAAATTGTAAAAACTGGGTAAAAAAGGTACAAATTGAAAAAAGTTCATAGGTGCAAAATAGGTATGAAATTGCAAAAAAAATGGCAAAACAGATTCATAAGTGACTAAGGAAAATCGATTATAGCAGCAAAATTGGAATTAAATTTCAAAAACCATTTAAAAATTCCAAACGTGGTCTGACAGTGGCCAAAAAAGATGAATGGGAGCAAGATAGGCATAAGGTTGTAAAAACTGGGTTAAAAAGGTTAAAATAGGCATGAAATGGCAAGAAACTACATTATAATGCCAAACTGTTCAACCCATTTTGGGTTAAAATATTGCACTGTCTGTGATTTGAAAATTGCAACAAGCCATATTGCAATTTAATCTCATTTGCAATTAATTGTTCAGCCCTATTACAATGGGGATCTGCCTCCCTGGTAAGGTCTATTCAGGGGTACTGGAGAGGAGAGTCCATCGAACAGTCAAACTTCAGATTCAGGAAGAGCAATGCATTTTATGTCCTAGTTGTGCAACTGTGGATCAGCTCCATACCCTCCGTATGGTCCTTGGGAGTGCATTGGAGTTTGCCCAGCCAGTCTACATGTGCTTTGTGGACTTAGGGAAGGCATGCAACCATGTCCCTTGTGGGGTCCTGTCGGGGTTTCTCTAGGAGTATGGGGTACAAGGCCCCCTGATACAGACCGTCCGTTCCCTGTACGACCAGTGCCTAAGCCTGATTTTATTTATTACCTCTATGGGCAGAATTTATATGCACAGCCAGAGTGTTTAGGGGATTCGATTTGGTGAACTCAGAACTGGGTGGCTGCATTTTGCTGATGATATGGTCCCTTTGGCTTCATTGGACCGTGACCTGCAACTCTTACAGCCTACAGTGAAGCAGTTGAGATTAGAATCAGCACCTCCAAATCTGAGTCCATGGTCCTTCACCAGAAAAGGGTGGAGTGCTCTCTCTAGGTCGGTGATGAAATTCTGTCCCAAGTGCAGGAGTTCAAGTACCCTGGGATCTTGTTCATGAGTTAGGGTATTCCAGAGTGGGAGAAAGATGGAACGGTGTGACATCAGCACTGATGCAGACTCTGCACAGGTCCACTGTGGTGAAGAAGGAGCTTGAGGATCCTGCGCTGTGCCCTTGGAGTCATCTTCACAGGGCGACCACTCCTTGGAAGAGAAGAAACAGTGCAGAACTGTCTCCATTTGTAGACAATTTTTCTCACCGTGGATTTGTGAACATCAAGACTTTTAGAGATGGTTTTGTAACCTTTTCCAGCTTTACACAAATCAACAATTCTTGATCTTAGGCCTTCAGAGAGTTCTTTTGAGCGAGGCATGGTGCACATCACACAGTGCCCCTCATCAAGAGACAACTCTTAACTGGTGTGTGTTTTCCAGTGGGCAGGGCAGCTTTAAGCCACACCTCAGTAACTGAACTTCAGGTTGGCTCACACCTGACTCATAAATTTGACTAACTAGCCCTTGGAGGATCCTTAGCCAGGTGGGTGTACTTACTTATTCCCCCCTGTCTTGTTAATGTTTACATCTTATGGCCAATAAAAAAATGATAACTTGTAATTGTTTGGGTGGTATTAGTTTAAGCAGACACTGTTTACTCATTCTTGTGATTTGAGTTAAGATCAGACCACATTTTATGACCAATTTAGGCAGAAATGTACAAAATTACAAAGGGTGTACTTACTTTTTCCTCCCACTGTATATACATACATATATATATATATATATATATATATATATATATATATATATATATATATATATATATATATATATATATATATATATATATATATATATATATATATATATATATATATATATATATATATATAGATACATATATATGTATATATATACATACATATATATACATATCAGATGAATTTACACACTTGTGTCAATTGACAGGTCAACACATATCCAATTTCATAAGAACAGAATTAAGCAAAACAATCTGGTCCTGCCCCTTCCTTACAAATCAGATTCAATAATGAAGTACATCATAATTCATTATTCGCTGTCAGTATTCATGAAATAATATAAATACACAACCCCACTCTTTAAACAAACCTCCTGGAGAACATTCAAGACACACATTAAGTAAGCACTTCAGAAAATGTAATTGTATATACACCTACATATCTCTAAATAAACATCCTAATTTAAATGTACACATCTGATTTCATAAACATTCATCTCAGGAATATGTTTGATCTAAACTCCATTTTATGTTAACATACTTATTGCATGTTTATAATTATTAGTATTATAATAAACATTTCTTGAACATTTTTGAAACATTTTTGAAGTAATGACAGTAATAATAATAAAAATAATAATAAACTTTATTTAAAAGTTTCTTTCTCAACACTCAAGGACATTTCATCCAATTACACTTTGATGACGTGTCAGACAAGGTCTTCCAGAGTCTTGCACCACAAACAGAAATGCATACTTTTAATGGTTTGATGGACAGGGAGTGGACACAGGACACCTTCAGGCAAAAGTCAATGAGACAGAGTCAGAGGCTGTGGGGTCCTTGTCTCCTTCATCCTGCGTCCTCGTTTCCTCACTCTCCTCCTCCTCCTTGTAGGAGGGACAATCATCAGAGGAGGACGTGGAGAGGGAGATGTAGATAAAAGTCAGAGTCATGAGACCTGTCTCAGTCGGAGGGCGTCAGACTAACGTCCTCACCTTCAGACCAGGACAGGTCAGGTCCATCGCCTGAGCTGCTTCTGTCTCTGAATGCTCTGCAGTGTTCTTGTCATATTCGTGATGGAGAGTGTCTAACCTTCACAAACAAGTGCAGAGATGATCTTTGACTGTGTCCCTGTCTCCATCCAGCCCATGACCTTCATGAGATGATCAGCAGGTGGAGACCCTTCAGGATGAACTCCACCCAGTTCTCACACTTCAGCCTCGGGGCTTACTTTGACATGGGGGTCCTCAGATATCTGTTCTTCCTGATCATTCTAATGTTTTATGTCTCCATCATCTGTGCTAACTTTTTCTTCATCGTGGTCATCCTCACCAACAGGAGCCTCCATGAGCCCATGTACATCTTCCTGTGCAGCCTGTTTGTGAACGAGCTCTACGGCAGCACCGGCTTACTCCCTCTGCTCCTGGTCCAGGTCCTCTCCGATGTCCACACCATCTCCGTCCCCTTCTGCTTCCTGCAGATCTTCTGTCTGTACTCTTATGGGGGGATTGAGTTTCTGACTCTGGCCATCATGTCTTACGACCGTTACCTGGCCATCTGTCACCCTCTCCACTATAACCAGCGAATGACGCCCAATAAGATAGCCGCGCTAACCGCTCTGATCTGGTTGTACCCGTTAACGATAAACGCTCTGATGATCTATGGTCTGACTTTCCCTCTGCAGCTGTGTGGGAACATCATCAACAAGGTCTACTGTGATAACTACCTGGTGGTCAAGCTGGCGTGCACGGACACCACCCTCAACAACATTGTCGGACTGTGCCACATATTCACGGTCATCTTGGGTCTCATAGTCATGATCATCTACACCTACATCAGGATCCTCAAGGTCTGCTTCTCAGGCTCCAAGCAGACCAGGCAGAAGGCCATCAACACCTGCACGCCTCACCTGGCCTCCCTAGTCAACTTCTCCTCTGCTGGTTTTTTTGAATTAGTTCAGAGCAGGTTCAACCTTCACAATCTGCCCAAAGTACTGCGTGTATTTCTGTCTTTGTACTGGCTCACGGGCCAGCCCCTGGTCAACCCTTTAGTGTACGGCCTGAAGATGTCCAAAATACGCATGGTCTCTAAGAGTCTGTTTACCGGAGGAACACCATAACTCATCTAGAAAAAAAGTACTTGAAGCCTGTGTCATAAATCTGTTCATGCCCTCCAGGTGTTGCCCTCCAACACCTGTATCAGCAGAAAAGAGCTTCATAAGTTGAATATTATAGAAAACATGCTGCAGATATTTACAGGCGATACACTAGCTTAGGGGTGGGCAAGTGGCGACCCGGGGGTCAAGTGTGGCCCTCCACGTCACTAAATGTGGTCCACTATTCATTCCCAAAAACCAGCAGCTGAAAACTCAGATATCCAATGGAAATAATTCTATATAATCTAGACTGATATTTTTATTGGCTTATGTAAGTTGATTATGACCTTACTTAGCTATAACAGTGTCTCTGACTCTCTTTAATGAAACCATTGAACATTATATCAAGTATTACTCAGTACTATAATGTATTGCAGCAGCAAAATATTTGAGCTTTAAAATTTGAATAACACATCATTTTATTGATTTGAAAATAGCTTCATTGGCTTTAATTCCATGTATGTGAGCTAAATTTGCTTGAATTCTGTATCAAGTTCATTTGATTATGCATAATAACTGGTAAAATATGAATATTGGTATTCCTATTTTGTGAGAAATTTATTTTCTCATATGTCGTTTATCCAACATTCTTTTTCCTCATCGAGAGTTTCTGAAAATTTGTAACAATGTGGCCCTCGGGCTGGGAAAAATGATTTTATGTGGCCCTCTTGGTAATTAACGTTGCCCACCCCTGCACTAGCTCCACATATCGGTCTTATATATCCTGTATATCACAAGAAATATTGGCAAAACAACTGAAATATATCTTTGTTATCACTGAATATCTGCATTTAAAATAAACATTATGAATTGTTACAAAGTTTTTTAAATCCTAATTATTACTGTCACAACCACAGCACAGCACAGGTCAGAGTTAGTCTTCTGACAACACAAAAAACAATCTATACCAGGACTAGTTTTAATGAGCAGTGTCACAGTGATTCTCCAAAGGAAGTATAATTTTATGACATGTAAAGTTTCACATGAACTCTTGAATCATTTTGTTTCTTATTTTACAAGTGAAAAACCCTGACAGGCATCAGGAGATGAAAGTAATAAACAGATTAGTAAAGTTCTGCCATAACAGATTCATTTACAAAAATCTACCTATGGTGCCTAGTCTTAGGCTGCAGCATACCTAAAATCAAGCCGCTATAAAACCAATATGGCCTTGCTCAGTTTAATAATTGCTAATTTGCTGGCCCATTTAGACTTCTAGTGTGTCTTTGTGATGACAGATTACTTTGCAGAATAAACAATCCCTGGATAAAAACTCATTTTAAATGTTGGATCAAGGTAGTTCAACACATAGCCTCAGCAGGGCAAAGAAAATCAAATGTAGATTTTATACCGAAGAGAAATGACAGCAGATTTAATATAAGGAGGGTAAAGGAATAATAATATACTTCTTTCCTACAGAGCTATAGTTCATAGTTCATTTTATTAATTTGTCCCTTGAAGGGCAATTTGGTTTGCAGCAGATTCACATTCAGACATTACAACATAAAAAACATACATGACAATATGAGCAGCATAGACACTGGTGCTGTTAGTTCCAGCACAAAAAAGTAGATTAACAAGGTGGACCTATCAAACCAAGCTGTGCTCCTGATCAAGGAGAAGGATGGCAAATGACAGACTACTGGTCAGCAAATATACAGTAGCTGCGTAACCTCACCTGTCATTCCCAAGTGTGCGGGTTCAAACCCCACTTTGAACTGTGCTTTGAAGTACTGTCAAATAAAGACTGTTCATTGCTCACATCCTACTGCTTGCTTCTGGGTCCTAACTGCAAACCGTGTCATACCGAGGCATCGGGAGAACTATACGGTGAGATACTAAATGTCTTTGTGACATCTGACAGAAGTGGAAGTAGAACAATAAATAGAATATATAAAGTTAATGAAAAACTCTTACATCTCAAACAGCCTTCATGATATAGGTAAATGGGAGAGAGGAGGACAAACAGTTCTGTCGAAAGATGAATGGGAAAACATGATAACAATGGAAACCTACATCCTCTCATAATTTGAGTGTCTGGTTGGAAAAGTGTAATTACATATTTAATTAGCCCTGCTCTGAAGAGACATCAAGGAATTGAAGGTTATGTGGATCTAATGTAGCAAACCAAAATTAGATCATACTGGCAAGATGTTTATACGTGTTTACAATAGGACTGAACAATGTTGGAAAACAATGTAATTATTATTTTTTCCCACAACATTGAGATTGGGGTTTAATGTGTGATCATTTTTTCAAGGGTCTCTTCTCATGTAATTTTCAACGACACAACCAATAAATCAATCTGTATTATAAAAAACTATCAGATTTAGTATACATAAATAGCTCTTTCTTATAGGCTAGGCTTGTGCTTAGATAAAGGCAAATGAAGTAAGAATTAATACGCAAAATAGTTTGTCTACTTCAATTACAGCTATAAACATAGTAAATATTTTGACTTGCAGAACTGCAACTTTACAAAATTCTGTCACACAAGTGTGGTGTAAACATGAGTACATAGTTCATAAAAAATATAAATTATGCTGTGCAAATAACAACAATAATGCAAACAAATATGTGGCATTACCACTTCAACATGTCCAACTCTTCATGTTTCATGAAACATGATATGTAAAGGTGGACGACACTTCTTAAACACTGTCTGAACTTAAACAGCCTATAATTAAATAAAGAAATGTCTAAATCAATATACAGTCCTGCTCAGTATTATTGGCACCCCTTCATTATTTTCATCATTACTTTAACAATATCTTCAGAATTAAATTGAAATGATCCAAATTTATGTCATCAGGATCTTTTAATTGAAGGTCCAAAATAGTTTAACAAAAAAAAAAAAAAAAAACATTTTTACAAGTTATATATTGTAATTTTAAAGTGGGAACTGAAAAAAGCATGTGCAGCAATAATGGCACCCCTCTTCAGTATTTTGTTGCACACCCTTTGGCACTGATGACAGCCTCCGAATGTTTCTTGTAGCCATCTATAAGCTTCTTGCTCTTCTCAGCTGGTATTTTCTCCCACTCTTCCTATGCAAACTGTTCAAGCTCTTGAACATTTGCAGGTTTCTTTTCCCCAATGGCAGATTTCAGCTCAAACCAAAGATTTTCAATCGGACTAAGATCAGGACTCATTGCTGGCCATTTTAAAACAGGCCATTTTTCCTTTTCAACCATTCCTGCGTGCTTTTGGATGTGTGCTTTGGATATTTGTCTTGCTGGAGGACCCACGATCTTTGACTCAAACCAAGTGTTCTCACACTGGGTAGGACATTTCGTTCTAAAGTTTCTTGATAATTATCTGATTTCATGATTTCTTTGATACTGTCAAGGTCTACAGTACCTGATGCAGCAAAGCAGCCCCAAACCATAATGGAACCTCCACCATGCTTAATTGTTGGTAGGGTGTCCTTTTCCTTGTAGGCTTCAAGTGGTTGCAGTTAAAACTGCCTATTGTAAATATGACTGCATGATCATAGTAGCTAATGAAGTATAATTTACAAACTTTAATATGTGAACATTACTTCTGCCAAGTTTGAGTCTGATAAAGTGATGCCAAGTTAGAGAGGTTTGTAAAGAAACTGTACTGTCACATTGTGTACTTAAACTTCATGGGTGCCAATAATGATGAAGAGGACTGTATACCATAAATATGTATCAAAATAATAAGCTTACTTATCTCCAGTCAGTAACATCACACACAAAAATGCAGGAAAAGTAAGGAGAACAAATATTTTATTTAACCAACTGGGCATTTGTTTAAGGTAAATCAAAGTCTGAATGAACACACAAATCAACAAGTATATGTTTTTAATAAATCTTAAGAACGAAAAAAACTTTTTGAATCTTAATGAAATTTCATATTCACTCAGGAAACAGCAGCACACAACACACTGAAGTGCAAAATATGGTACTGTCAGCCACAAAGATTCTTCTGTATAGTTCTCAGTAACAGATTTTTTGCGAGAAAAATCAGCATGTCATTTTTGCTGTTTTCAAAGATGAGTTGATGCATGTCACTATATTCCCTTCAACACTAAAAAGACACTCTGAGGGAGCACTTGTGGCAGGGACACCGAGATACACTATATTTCCAAAAGTCTTCGCTCACCTGCCTTGACTCTCATATGAACTTGAGTTTCATCCCATTCCTAATCCATAGGGTTCAATCGACGTGGGTCCACCCTTTGCAGCTATAACAGCTTCAACTCTTCTGGGAAGGCTGTCCACAAGGTTTAGGAGTGTTTATGGGAATTTTTGACCATTCTTCCAGAAGAGCATTTGTGAGCTCACACACTGATGTTGGACCAGAAGGCCTGGCTCTCAGTCTCTGCTCTCATTCATCCCAAAGGTGTTCTATGGGGTTGAGGTCAGGACTCTGTGCAGGCCAGTCAAGTTGATCCATCCAGACTCTGTCCTCCATGTCTTTATGGACCTGCTTTGTGCTCTGGTGCACAGTCATGTTGGAAGAGGAAGGGGCCAGCTCCAAACTGTTCCCACAAAGTTGGAGCATGGAATTGTCCAAAATGTCTTGGTGTGCTGAAGCATTCAGAGTTCCTTTGACTGGAACTAAGGGGCCAAGCCCAGCTCCTGAAAAACACCCCCACACCATAATCCCCCCTCCACCAAACTTTACACTTGGCACAATGCAGTCCCACAAGTATGGTTCTCCTGGCAACCTCCAAACCCAGACTGGTCCATCACATTGTCAGATGGAGAAGCGTGATTGGTCACTCCAGAGATGGCGTCTTCACTGCTCTAGAGTCCAGTGGCGGCGTGCTTTACACCACTGCATCCACGCTTTGCATTGCACTTGGTGATGTGAGGCTTGGATGCAGCTGCTCGGCCATGGAAACCCATCCATGAAGCTCTCTGCACTGTTCTTGAGCTAATCTGAAGGCCACATGAAGTTTGGAGGTCTGTAGCGATTGACTCTGCAGAAAGTTGGCGACCTCTTCTCACTATGCGCCTCAGCATCCGCTGACCCCGCTCCGTCAGTTTACGTGGCCTACCACTTGGTGGCTGAGTTGCTGTGGTTCCCAAACACTTCCACGTTCTTATAATCCAGCTGACAGTTGACTGTGGAATATTTAGGAGTGAGGAAATGTCACCCCTGGATTTGTTGCTCAGGTGGCATCCTATCACAGTTCCATGCTGGAATTCACTGAGCTCCTGAGAGCGACCCATTCTTTCACTAATGTTTGTTAAAGCAGTCTGCATGCCACACCTGTGGACATGGAAGTGACTGGAACACCTGATTCTGATTATTTGGATGGCTGAGTAAATACTTTTGGCAGTATAGTGTACTTTTGAGCCATCTTGCGAGGTTGTGGAAAGTTGATCTTGTGCACCGTCCACCAGGCCAAGGGCTCATCTTCTCCATCAATGGCAGGGGTCAAAAGGTAACTCAGTGACATCTTGAAAATGCATGGGAGAAGCATGAAGAGGTCACTGCAGTCTTGAAGAAGCTGCCAAGAGACTTCTTCACTTTTTCCCCAGAGGACTGTGGTTTCTCCAATCAAAAAAAACAGCAATTATTATTGAAGTTAGATTATAAATAAATAAATATAAAATGTGTTTGTGATATCATAGTCACATAAGTGTTACTTAACCTGGTTATATGCACGCCTTGCTGATTCTAGCACTTCAGTCTTGTTTTGGGTCTCATTTGTTAGGGATGTGGTCTGTGTTGATGTACTGGGTTTTGAAAAGCTCCTGGGTTCTGGGGTCATCGTACTTATCATTGAGGTATGCCAGGGCCTTGGTTTTGATTGACCTAGCTAGGTCACCCAAGTGTCACGTTGATCTTTATCCAGGACTGATGTGGACAGAAGGTGAAGAACTGGTTGAGGTCAAAGGTGCTCACATACATACATCCTGGCAGGTTGGGGTGAGGGAGCATGCATATTGATCACCTGACAGTACCTGAGATACGGCTTTGAGCTGCTCAAGCACCCTGGCAATCATCATTTCTTTCGATCGCCATCTTGTTGGGCATTCAGTGCTAAGGCTGTGCTCAGAAATTTGAGCTCCCTCTGTGCTTCAGTCATAGCTGCCTTTTTCTTCCAGCTGTGGGAGAAGTGCCCACTGAACTCCACTGTTTTCAGCTCCGCTGCAACTCTGTCTGCATTTTTTATATAGCTCAGGTTGGCAACCTGGCTAAAATGTGTGCATGAAGACATTCTGAACTGCTTATGGATTGTGCTTATCATGGTCACTATACTAATGAGCATCATATCCTTCGCTATGAACTCCATTATTGCCTGAGTTATTTCTGCTTGCCATTTCAAATTACGTTCCTTAGGAGTTATATTTTCAAACATTTTGAGCAGTGATCCCTGTTGGCTGGTACTTCCCTTACTTGAAGTCGAAGCAGTCGACAGTTTGTCCTGCACCTATCATACATGACTTTGGGGGGATTTTTTAAATGTGTTGAGAAAGGTTTGTAATGTTACCTGGTGAGGGAGCAACAGCAGCAGGGCAGGTTCTGCACAAAAGGACAAGTTTTTGTTTTTTGTTAAGCCTTGTGTTTTTTGATAAATGATTTTCCTGTTTATCTCCATTAGGTCATTCTTCTTGTTTTGTTTTATTTTTAACAAATCCTGACAGTAACAGCAATAAGTGGGCTACCTGGGAGGTGGTCTGCACTCTGCTTTCTGATAATAAATAATAATAATAATACTATTATATTTTTTATACTGTAGTTTAGTTTCTTACTCTTGTTTCAATATTGCCTGTTTGCACCGAGGACTGAAATTTCATCTGCGCTGTATGTCAAGCATGTATAGCATATCTGACAATAAAGTTGACTTTGACTTTGATACATTTTACTTTTAAAGTGCCTTCTACTTAGTGCCAACTCATTTCTTTCTTTGAAGACCATCTGAGCTGCATCAAAGTCCAGCAGAGCTGAGCACTTCAGCGAGGGGGATCTGAAAGAAGAGAATTCCTGGTGTAACCTGACACATCAGACAAATAGTTCCATATATCGACCACAAAAATATTTCATCTTGAAAAGAGCCATTCGAAAATGTTTTCCGAGGCAGAAACTTCAAAAACGACTGCAGCTTGTGATCAGATGATCGTTCTCCCAGTCACACTCATCACAGACCAATCATATCAAGCCACAAAGTTTGACGTAGCAGCTAGATTCTGTTGTTAGCTTAAACTACGTTTCAGTAGACTATCATCTTACGTTAAATTATACCACACAGATGTACCATACTACTAGGGACATTCACACAGGATTTCCTTATCTCTCTCAGTTTCCCAGGAGTGATCCCTGGTCAGGAGAAGCACAAAAAAAAGCTCCTTATAAATCCCCATAAGAAGCTTTAAGTGATTTTCCTTTTTCCTCTTTTAGAGGAGAAACTAAGTTCATCTCTGATAAAACTGCAAATATTGCTGCATCCATGGAGACTGCTTCAGAAGCTGCCATTGTTTTCAAACATAACGTCACTTCTCTTTGTCCTCACATCTGCAGCTTCTGCCTCTGTTCCTTGATTGGGCTGTTCAGCATTTATGGCCCTTTTCCACTAGCACGCCTTGGCCCTACTCTACTTGGCTCTACTCAATTTGCAGCGTGTTTCCACTAGCCTGGTACCTCCTAAAACAAGCTAATTTTAGTACCTACTTCGCTCTGGTTCCAAGCGAGCTGAGTCCATACTAAGAGATGATGTCACCGACTGCCGGCTACTGATTGGTCAGACAATGTCGTCCTCCATGAGTCATGAGCGCGACAAGCTAGCATGCTAGCCGTAGCTACCATTAGCTTGCCCTCATACGTCTTTTCTTTGCAGCTCAATTGCTCTCGTCCTCGGCTTCATTCTGTTGTATAGCTTCCAAAACTGTCCTGTGCATCTCAAGGGGTATTTCTTCTTACCACCTGCAGCCTTCTTCTGCTTTCCTTTTTTACTCGGTTTGTGACAAAAAGACACAGATTGTTGTGTCACGCTCAAAATGCAGTGCCGCTTACCCCGTTGGGCAGGTGACTGGGGCTAATGGAAAAGCAGCACAAGGCGAGTAGAGCAGGGTAGAGTCGAGTAGAGTAGAGTAGGGCTAGCGAAATAGGGCCATTTGCTGAGTGGAGTTGGAGATGGTTGGAGCTTGACAAGAAAGACATGCAAGATTTCAGACAATGAATCAGGCAGGTCCATCTGCAAGGTTGGTGCTGGTGTCCCTGGTTTCTGTCTGATCCTGATGGCTGTAGTAGCTTTTGTAGGTCAGACCTCAAACCTCAGCAGCAGGGAGCAGGACAAAGGCCAGAGAGCGTTATGGTCCAGGGAGAGTCTGGATTTTCCTGAGCTGAGATTTTTCTCTGAGGCATTGCTCTGAAGATGATCACCTTCTGGCTGATCATCACTTCTGAGACTGATCTGCTGAGATCAGAGTTGGGGGTCTGCAGCTCCCCTAAAGGATCTTAGATTCACTGGGACTGTAACTTAGAGGATTTTCTCACTGACAGGAACACGACGCTTCCTCCTCTGGTCCTGCTCTGAAGAAGCTCTGCCCACTTCACACTGTCTCACCCAACATACAGGAAACACACTGTCATTTCCCCTCGCTCAGAGGAGACGCTCACACGCTGTCAGATCGACTAAAGACTAAAAACAAGACGAGCTCCACACCAGGAGGAGGTCTGAGAACTCTAACTGTGGGGACACCAACACCTCCAGCAGGTCCAGACTCCACAGACTGACGGAGAGCTTCAAGGTCCAACCAGAGAGAGAGACTCTCAGCTTCCTCTTCTTCTGCTAAGACTCTGATTTACTCTCAGACAGAATGGCGTCCAGGTTAGAGGAGGACCTGAGCTGCTCGATCTGCCTCGAGATCTTCAGAGATCCTGTGATCCTGTCCTGCAGCCACAGCTTCTGTAGAGAGTGTGTGGAGAAGATCTGGAAGGACAAGGAGGACAAGGAGTGTCCACTCTGTAAGAGGAGACAATCAAAGGAGTTATATCCAAACTTTACTCTGAAGAACCTTTGTGAGATTCTTCTCCAGCAGAGAGATCAGGAAGCTCCAGAAGATCTCTGCAGTCTGCACGGGGAGAAGTTCAAGCTCTTCTGCCTGGACCATCAGGAGCCGGTGTGCAGTATCTGCAGAGACTCAGGAGAACATGCCAGGCACAGATTCAGACCCATCGATGAAGCTGCTCCACAGCAGAAGAAGAAGCTTCAGGAGCTCCTGCAGCCCTTAAAGGAGAAGATGAAGCTTCATGAAGAAGTCAGAGTGAAGTTTGATCAAACTCTGAGACATGTGGAGGTCCAGGCCCGACACACAGAGGCTCAGATCAAGGAGACGTTCAAGAAGCTCCACCAGTTTCTGCAGGAGGAAGAGGAGGCCCGGCTGAGAGCTCTGAGGGAGGAAGAGGAGCAGAAGAGCCAGAGGATGAAGGAGCAGATGGAGGCTCTGAGCAGTGAGATAGAGTCCCTTTCACAAACACTCAGAGACACTGAGGAGCAGCTGAAGGCTGGAGACATCTCATTCCTGAAGAACTACAAGGCTGCAGTGGAGAGAGTGCAGCAGCGCCCCCTGCTGGAGGATCCACAGCTGCCCTCAGGAGCTCTGATAGACCAGGCCAAACATCTGGGCAACCTGGGCTTCAACATCTGGACCAAGATGAGGGACCTGGTCTCCTACAGCCCAGTCATCCTCGACCCAAACACTGCTCATTCAGACCTCATCCTGTCTGAAGATCTGGCCTCCATCAGACGAGGAGAGAAGCAGCAGCTTCTTGATAATCCAGAGAGGTTTGATCGTTACTATTCTGTCCTGGGCTCTGAGGGCTTCAGCTCTGGAGCTCACAGCTGGGTCGTCCAGGTTGGAGACAGTAAACAGTGGTACCTGGGTGTGTTAGCTGAGTCTGTCCAGAGGAAGGGACGCATACAGACTGGAGTATGGATAGTATGGTTGGATGATGATAAATACAAAACATGGTCACCAGAACATCCACCCTCTGTCCTCTCAGTGAAGAAGCGTCCAGAAAAGATCAGGGTGAGTCTGGACTGGGACAGAGGACGACTGTCCTTCTCTGATCCTGATAGTAACAAACACATCCACACCTTCAAACACACCTTCACTCAGAGACTGTTTCCATACTTCAATACTGCAGACTCTTACCCACTGGGGGTCTGTCCTCAGGAGGTCTGTGTGACCTTCAAACTGAACTAAAACCTGCTGCTGAAGCTTCTTTCCTCAGGGCCCACCTTGGCTCCTGATCCTCCAAAGGGATAGTCCACTGACACGTGTCCTCATGTAGGTGGGTAGGTTTCAGCTCCATAAAATGCTTTTCTAAAAAACATTTGCCTTAGTAAAGAAGTTTTATTTTCATATCGATTCAAACCCAAAGTCTGACTGGTGTTACACTTCATTTGGTGACCATGCTTACGGGTGACAGCTGGCCTAATGAGTTTTTATTTCTTTGTTTATATCTTAGTTACAGACAAATCTGATAATCAGGATCAAATCCTTTTATTAAAAAATCACAGTGACTCTTGTTGGTGTCAACATCTGTTGTTACCATGGTAACCACAGGGGCCACGGGTCACCAGTCAGCACGGTGACTTGTGAGGCTGTAACACCGGTGTGGTCCTAAATCAGTTTGTCTGATCAGAGTGTATTTAAAGCAGCATGACAGTGAGGGAGCAGCTGACACTGAGTAATCCTGAACAGAGTCTCAGAGTCAGAGGATTTTTTAAGACATGAGTTCCGTCTGATTTATTCAACTCTTTATTCTTCCTTTGCATCTGTCTGAACATTTTTAATCAATAAACCACATCCTGATTTAAAATAAGGTTTGATTTCCTATCTTTCTTATCCTTCATCTAAGGGCCGATATCAAACCTTCTAAGTAACAGCCTATGTCAAACCATCTAACTACAGACCTATAGCTAAGCTTCTAACTACAGGCCTATAACAAACCTTCTCACCGACAGGCCAATAACAAACCCTGTAGACACAGGCCAATAACAATCCTTCTAACTAACTACAGGACCATATCAAACCTTCAAACTTCAGGCCTAAATCAAACCTTCTTACCACATGCCAATAACAAACCTCATAGATACAGGTCGGTATCAAACCTTATAACTAAGGGCTGATATCGAGCCTTCTAACTTCAGGCGTATATCAAACCTAGCCTTCTAACTACAGGCCCACATCAAACCTATTTACTACAGGCCTATATCAAACCTTCAAACCTCAGACCTTTATCAAACCTTCTTGACTGGGCCTATAGCAAACCTTCAAGCTACAGGTCAATGTCAAACCTTCTAACTACAGGCACATCAAACATTTTACCACAGGCCTATCAAACCCTCAAACCCACTGGCCTATATTAAACCTTTTAACGACAGGCCAATATCAAACCTTTTTACTGAAGGCCTATATTAAACCTACTCGTAAGAGGCCTATCTTAAATCTTGTTACCGCACTCCAATATCAAATCTTCTCACCGCAGGCCTATGTCAAACTTTTGTATCCACAGGCCTATATCAAACTTTCTTACCACAGGCCTATATCAAACTTTCTAACTACAACCAACCAACCAACCAACCAATCTTTATTTGTATACACCAATCCATAACAAATGTTCTCTCAAGACACTTTACAACAAAGCACAAAACTCTTCATTTTATGGATTAGTACCTGATTATGGAAATGTGAATATTTTAACGTCGTGTAGTATGTACTTTGCTCATTGCTATGAGCTAATGCTAACAGCAGGGGTAACATAACATGTTCATCAAAGTTTACTTGTTGAAAGTCTGAAGGGGAAACTTCAATGTATGAGCATTTTCAGTCAAGAGAAGTTTAACAGTTGGCCGAATATAATCAGTCCTCTGCAGCAACTAGGCCAAGGTTAGCATGATGGTACTGGTAAGTCTAGTTGCCAGTCCTGTGTTGAATTGACTGACATTGAAGAAGCAGTCGGACATGAAGCCACTGGCACACACATACAGGTTTTAGATGACTGTTACTGCAAATTCCCTGCAAATTAATCCACTGGGCCCTTTGGTCCCTTGAGGTTGGTGGTCGATATGTGAAGAAATATGTGGCTGTTTACAGCCAACAACAGAGCAGAGACAGCTTCTGAGCCTAGACATGCTGAACATCATGAACAATCTGCACAGCAAATTCTCAAGCTGCGGGGGTGAGCATAATAAAATAAAATGCTTGTTGCACAACTGTATACCCACAAACTCAACAGCTCACCAAATACTATGAGTTTACATTTATATAGCCTGTTATAGATAGGTTTTGTCATCTTCTGTCACACATTTTGGACTGGGAGGAAGGCCAAATAACCCAAAATGTGTTCAAAAGCCTTCAAATAGGGATTTTTGCATAACATGTCTCCTCCAGGCTAAACAGCTGGTCAGTCTCAATCCCATGAGTTCCCCTTAGCATGTTGGATGTGTAAATGCTCTTACTTTCACTACCACATATACCCCTGAGTTCTACTGTTAGTTCCCTTCAATTTAATTTGGCCAAACATTTAAGTGATCGGCAATCACGATCATTCAGTATTTCTCTTCTGACCACATTTCTTCCTCGGAGAAGATTGTTTCCTACTATCCTTCCAGTTTTTAACAATGCGCTGGACAGTCCTAAACTCAATTTAAATCGTTTCTGCAATCTTCTTTGATGTTTTCTCTGCTTGATGCCAATGACTTGTCCGTTCCTAAAAAGACTAACATCTTTTCCATGACCACAGGACATGTCTTTCAAAACGGTAGACATGTGGGATGATTTATTTACAAAAACGAAAAACAAGCCAAAGGCAAATGGAATATATAAGAAACAAAGTAAAACAAAAAGGCAGCAAAGGCTGACACTCAAACAAGGAATTACCCAGAAACTATGTAATACAAACAAAACAACTAAGCACGACCAGGTACAAGTGTTACAAGTTAACAATAATGGTTTGAAGGCCGACAGGGTCCATGTACTCTGTGGCCATTTGTTTTTCGTGTTGATATGGGTAAACAGAAAACGGGAAACCATCCGATTTTCTGATATCCATTTGGATGAAGGGAAACGAAAAATGGGAAATGACTCGTTTCCTGTTTCGTTTGGTAATAAAAAATCCAAAAACGGAAAATGAGCCTTTATCTGATATCTATTACAGGTTTATTATTCACAAGTCGTCACACGTCATCAAACCAATGACGGCGGGGGGGGGGATGTCATCGCTGATTGGCTGCTGCGCCACAGCATCAGTCGAATTTGCAACGAAAGTTCAATATTCTCAACTCGAGCGTCGAGGCGTTTGACGCCCCAAACGCCCAGACGCTCCAAATGTGCTGCGCCAAACGCGTCCGACACGCTGCCCGGGGCGAATCTGCATCCAAACACGTCTTTGCACTGACTTTGTGTGTAATCTAGATGTGCATCTTTGCGAATTCGCGTCCAGTGTGGCCGTACCATTAGACTAGACCTTGGAGCTTGACAGATGGATCTCTCTGATAGCAGACACTGCTTTAGTATGATCCAGCTACACTTCCTGGTTAATACTGACTGAAATATTAAAACTATACATAGATGGGGGTGTTGGTTTGGCAGAGTGGTTAGCAACCAAGCACCCCATGTACTTGCTTCTGCCGGTCAGAGTGTCTTCCCCTACTCTCTCACCAACTTTCACAAGCCTATCCACTGTCTCTCTCCTGTCAATAAAGGCACAAAATGCCACAAATACATTTTTTTTAAAACTGTACATAAATGTTTATGCTGTGGTTTTCTGTTGGAACTTCATGGAGCTTAGAGATCTTTTATTTTCCAAATTCTCTCAGCTGTGTGAAGATAAATGCCAAAGCATAGAAATAACAAAAAAAACATTGTTAATATACATTTTGGAGTGGACAGGGAGTGGACACAGGACAACTTCAGGTAAAGGTCAATGAGACAGAGTCAGAGGCTGTGGGGTCCTTGTCTCCTTCATCCTGCGTCCTCGTTTCCTCACTCTCCTCCTCATCCTTGTAGGAGGGACAATCATCAGAGGAGGACGTGGAGAGGGAGATGTGGATAAAAGTCAGAGTCATGAGACCTGTCTCAGTCGGAGGGCGTCAGACTAAGGGAGCAGATCCTCGAGGCACTGCAGCGTCCTCACCTTCAGACCAGGACAGGTGCTCGTACCTGTGACTCTGCAGTGTCCTTACCTTCAGACCAGGACAGGTCAGGTCCATCTCCTGAGCTGCTTCTGTCTCTGAATGCTCTGCAGTGTTCTTGTCATATTCGTGATGGAGAGAGTCTAACCTTCACAAACAAGTGCAGAGATGATCTTTGACTGTGTCCCTGTCTCCATCCAGCCCATGACCTTCATGAGATGATCAGCAGGTGGAGACCCTTCAGGATGAACTCCACCCAGTTCTCACACTTCAGCCTCGGGGCTTACTTTGACATGGGGGTCCTCAGATATCTGTTCTTCCTGATCATTCTAATGTTTTATGTCTCCATCATCTGTGCTAACTTTTTCTTCATCGTGGTCATCCTCACCAACAGGAGCCTCCATGAGCCCATGTACATCTTCCTGTGCAGCCTGTTTGTGAACGAGCTCTACGGCAGCACCGGCTTACTCCCTCTGCTCCTGGTCCAGGTCCTCTCTGACGTCCACACCGTCTCCGTCCCCTTCTGTTTCCTGCAGATCTTCTGTCTGTACTCTTATGGGGGGATTGAGTTTCTGACTCTGGCCATCATGTCTTATGACCGTTACCTGGCTATCTGTCACCCTCTCCACTATAACCAGCGAATGACGCCCAATAAGATAGCCGCGCTAACCGCTCTGATCTGGTTGTACCCGTTAACGATGAACACTCTGATCGTCTATGGTCTGACTTTCCCTCTGCAGCTGTGTGGGAACATCATCAACAAGGTCTACTGTGATAACTACCTGGTGGTCAAGCTGGCGTGCACGGACACCACCCTCAACAATGCCTTTGGACTGAGCCACATGTTCACAGTCATCTTCGGTCTCATAGTCATGATCATCTACACCTACATCAGGATCCTCAAGGTCTGCTTCTCAGGCTCCAAGCAGACCAGGCAGAAGGCCATCAACACCTGCACGCCTCACCTGGCCTCCCTGGTCAACTTCTCCTCTGCTTGTTTCTTTGAAATAGTTCAGAGCAGGTTCAACCTTCATAATCTGCCCAAAGTACTGCGTGTATTTCTGTCTTTGTACTGGCTCGTAGGCCAGCCGCTGGTCAACCCTTTAGTGTACGGCCTGAAGATGTCCAAAATACGCATGGTCTCTAAGAGTCTGTTTACCGGGGGGAACACCATAAATCATATTAAAAACATGGAATTAAAGGGCTCTCAGTGTTGAAAAATCTCTTTTACAAAGACATAAATTTAACGGAGGCCGTGCTCTGCCTAATGTTCAATTATATTACTGATCAGCACAAATTCAAAAGATCATATACTGGATTAAACCTCCTGATGTTTTGTGGTGCAGACTTTAAGCACAGTTTTGTAGTCTGTCATCTCTGGATGCTCTACTTACATCTTCCCCTCTTACCTCTGTGACCTTCTCCATGAATACACCCCCTCCGCTCAACCTCTGCTGGACTACTTACAATCCCCACTTCACGCCTCACTACCGTGGGTGCCCGAGCCTTCAGCTGCTCAGCACCCAGACTCTGGAACTGCCTCACCCCACACATAAGACAGTCAGACTCCATCAAATTACTCAAATCTCAACTCAAAACTCATCTGTTTAAACTGGCTTACTCACTTTAACTGAACACTGTGCACTTTCTTTTATTCTGATGATTTGTTTAAATGATGTTTTACAATGTTTTTTACCTTTTGTTGGAAGGTGGCCTTGTGTGTCATGAAAGGCGCCTCCAAATAAAATGTATCATTATTATTATCTATTATCATCTTCTCTACCAGTCAGCCCCTCTGGCTTTACAGAAAATGTAGTTTTAAGTTCCACTCTTCGAGTCTGGTGTCACTTTAGATGTCATTTTAAATTTATGTCAGCTCTTCCTAGAGCTCCCTCATTAAAAAGCATTTATTACCCCTTCATATACAGATGCCACTTCTTGGCAATGGCCCAATAAAGGAATTAAATCCTTTCAAGACCTTTACAAAATGTGTGTTATTTTCAGCTATACAGATCTTTCTAGAGATTCTGAACTACTGGTACCTCACCAATTTCACTTTTTTTTTCCAAGTTAGACATTGTTGGGGGTGACGGTTTAGTGGTAAGTAAGACATTTTGCTGTTTTCATTTTTCCTAATTTTCCCTTAATGCTTTTAAAACAACCATGGGAAGACTCCAAGAGCTAAATACCAGACAGAAGACACTGAAATCAAAGATCTATTATCATCTGTATCACTTGAGGGAGATTTGAGTATAAGTATGAGAGGTCTGGAAGGTCTGGCAGTGTTGGCAAAGGGCTGTTAAAAAGCACTCTCTGTGCTCCACTTGGACTCAAACAATATAAAGTCCTGAACAGGTTCACTTTTGTAAAACGAGGCTGTCTGGAATATTCTCTACAGCGGAGGACAGGTGTGACACAGGCCAATAATCTCCATGAAACTTAAGCCACATGTTTTATCAGTGTTCAAAGCAAGCAAACTTCTGGCAGCATTATTTCACGACCAAAACATTTGGCATGAATAATGGAAACTGTCCTTTAATAGCAATGTTTGGTACGTCCCAGGAGCAGCTGGTTTACCTCCAGTCAGTTCTAGCTTTAACATCACTGTTCATAAGACGACTTTTACAGCACTGAAGTGGAGAACAGACCCACTGATCTCTCACAGGCTCCAGGGTGTAAAGATTTTCATGAAACTTGGAAAGATGAAGGAGGAACTAAAGGCCAATTCAGAGATGATTTTTGAAACCTTTCCTAACATATTTCCTAGCATCATTTCCGAACATCATTCGCACTGTGAAGACTGCTGAGTGCATCATTGGTGTCCCCCTGCCCTCCATCCAGGACCTTAACTGCTCCAGAACTCAGAGGAGAGCAGGAAACATTGTGAGGGACTCCACTTACCCTGCTCACGGACTCTTTGAACTGCTCCCATCTGGCAAGCGCCCCAGAGCTCTGCGGACCAAGACAAGCCGGCACAGGAGTATTTTCTATCCGTCTGCAGTCTCCATATTAAATAACAAAAACTGTTACAAATACTGGCACCTTTTTAAACAGTTAATAGCTGCACTATGGACCGCACAGCTGCACTTTCCTCTCTTCAATTGTTAATATCCCAGTATGCTTGTAAATATTCCTGATGCACACTTTATCCCAGTCTCTTTTTACACTTACATTTATTTTATTTTATTTTATTGTGTCTTGTTTGTGTCTACCTTCTTGTACTAGAGAAAACAACTGCCAGAGTCAAATTCCTTGTATGTGTTGCATACTTGCCAATAAAACCCGATTCTGATATTTCAACTCTTTACAGACTTTACCAACAGACTGAACAAAAACTAGCATTCCTAATTATCCCTCTCCCATCTCTCATTCTTCCTTTTCTTTAAACTGTGCTTTTTTATCATTTCATTTATACATTCTTACTTATTTATTTGATGCAGTGTGGCTCCTCTATGGTTCATGGGAGGGGGTGAGGGGAGTTGGGAACAAAAGAGAATAGCTTTAAGAAGTGGGAGTATGAATGTATATATTAGGGCTGTCACTTTAGTGCATTAATTAATTACACCACAAATTAATGCGTTACAAAAATTAATCACAGATTAATCATAGCACACAAACATTTTGATATTGTCCAGCTGGAGGACCCGTACATGGCAGTGGCACGTGTCACTTCACACATGCGTCTCTAGTCAAACCAAACAAAGCCCAGGTGACAACAGGAATGGCATATTTAAGACTTAGTCTGATTTTATTTTTGAATTTATTTATCTATATTTGTACTACATTCTTTAATTATGCATCAGGCCTAATTGTTTTGCTGGATGTCCTCGACCTTTTTCTTATTTTGAATTTGATTTATGAAACACACTTAAAGTGTAATTTGAGTTGCCTGATTGAGCTTAGAATTTTCTGGACAAGTTGTCCTGACTTTGGTTTTATTTAGTCACCAATAAAAATGTGGATTTACAAATCTTCACTTCTTAGTGTATTCATTTGATTAGTCCTGCACTACAATTTTATAATATCCTAGAATTCAAATTCTTTATTTGGGTACTTTAAGTAGATATGAGATTAAAATGTGATTAATTAGATTAATTAATTATGAATCCGGTAATTAATTAGATTAATGTTTTAATCGTCTGACAGCACTAGTATATGCATATTTTTTTCAATGTTCTTCTTTGTTTGATCATTTCTGTAATTCCAAAGTCAAGAAGTACAAAAAGTAAACAGTGAGCACTCTTCAATAAAGAAATTAAAAAAATACTTCTCATAGATGTGTTCGTTCCCTTTTGTTAGAAAGTGCAACATCCTCAGCTCATCTGTATCAGCAGAAAAGAGCTTCATAAGGGGAATATTACAGAAAACAATCCTGCTGACATTTACAGCTGCCCATATTAGCTTTATACATCCTGTATGTCAGCAGAAATATTGGCAGAATAAAAGGACATTTCAGAACACTTCCCTTTGTTAACACTGAATGTCTAAATTCAAAAATTAAAAAGTATAAATTATTACAAAATTTGTTGTTGTTTTTTTATCCAAAACGGACTCCTGACAACACAAACAAACATCTGTATCAGGACTGCTGTTCATGAGCTCTGGGGAAAAAGGTAAATCAGATATCAGCAAAATCCAGAATAACAGAGGTCCTAAAAGATGATGACGATTTTATGAAATGTAAAGTTTCACATGAATCATTAAATGATTTTGTTAAGAAATATTTCATTTGTGAAAAAGCTGACAGACGCTGATTGAAACTCAATTTCATCTTTCTTAAATAAACCATGGCCATGGCCATGGGGGGGGGGGGGGGATCGCCCAGCTCTACTGTCAATCACATTCTTTGTGGACCAATCAGATAATATAGAAGGCAGGCAGTACTGCTGCAGTGTAAAGTACAGACCGTGACCCACTTTATAGAACAAACTCATCACAACAAGTCCGAAGTGGAGCTAAAATATCCTTACTACGGATTACTTGTTCATCATTTAATCAGGAAATGTGGTCTGGATCTGATAAACTGCTGCTGAAGTTTTTAGTCACTTCCTGTCATCTCACTCCCAGCTCCACCTCTTCCTGCTCTAAAGGGCTCTGATTGGTCTGTTCTGCTTTGGGTCTACCACAGTCATTATAGATTGGAGCTTGGACAGATGGATCTGTCTGATTACAGACACTGAATCAAGGTGATCCAGCTGCACTGCAAGGTCAACCTCTCAGTAATATACCTTTTTACAAAACTGTCACCAACAGTCATGAGACCTGATACTGAAAAGAATATTAATAAAAAAGAAAACGGATACAGAACAAGACATGAAATGAAGTTTTAGTTTTGAGATCTTTTTAAAATAAAACTGTTTACACGAACAGTGAGAGGTGTGAGGACAGCTGCTGACAGGGACTTACCCATCAGCCTTTGCAGGCTGTAGACCCAGTGGACAGAGAAGGTCCAGGAGAATTGGAGCCATGAAGCCCCATGTGAAGTCCTGCTCCATGTTAATTATCCTGTTTGTGAGTCAGGACCAGCCTCTCAGTGTCCAAGTGTCCACAGAGGTCTCAGGGGTTGGAGCTGCAGGCAGAAATAGCTGATGATGATGATGATAATGAAGATGAAGCTCCTCTGAGGCTCATTACTGTGAGCTGACACTGTAAACATGATGAAAACACTCGTCAGGGTCCACAGGGTCACAACGAGGCCAAAACAAGAACGATCTAATCACCGAGAACAGAAGATCCTTTACTGTAACTGTCACTATTACAACCAAATCAAAAGAGCAGCTGTTTCATCAATAAACAAGATAAACAGTTTAGGGCCCAGTACTGACCCCTGGGGGACACCACACACAATATCCAGACATTCTGATAAACTTTCTCCTGTCTTCACATACTGCTGTTTTTTGTCCGAACTCTTCACCCAATTCAAAACTACCCCGCTTAAACCAAACTGTGCCCATTTGTAAATAAATCATTTGTGATTAATGGTATTAAATGTTTTTTTAAGATCAATGAATCCTCCTGCTGCATATTACTTTTTATCTATGGAGGCTGTATTAGTTGCTATGAGTTCTATTAGACCAGGTGTGGGCAAGTGGCGGCCCGGGGGCCAAGTGCGGCCCTTCACATCACTAAATGTGGCCCGTCATTCATTCACAACCAGCATTTGTAAATATGAAGAAAACTCACATATCCAATAGAAATAATTCTTATATAATCTAGACTGATATTTTATTGGCTTATGTAAGTTGTTTCTGACCTTACTTGCTATAATAGTGTCTCTAAATCTCTTTTATAAAGCCTTTCAACAAGTATTACTCATTACTTTATTTTTATTAGACAAAAATGGCAGCAGCAAAATATTTGAGCTTTAAATATTTGAATAACACATCATTTTATTGATTCAAAAAAGCTTCATTGGCTTTAATTCCATGTATGTTAGCTAAATTTGCTTGAATTCCATGTCAGGTTCATTTGATTATGCATAATAACTTGTATTTATGTTGTAATATATGAATATTGGTATTCTAATTTTATGACAAATTCATATTCTCATATGTTGTTTATCCAACATTCTTTTTTTTCATCAAGAGTTTCTGAAAATTTGTAACAATGTGGCCCTCAGGCTGGGGAAAACGGATATATGTGGCCCTCTTGGTAATTAAAGTTGCCCACCCCTGTATTAGAAGATCAACAGGCCTGTAATTTGTGAGGTGGTGAAGACCCAGTTTTCCAATGGGATTACTTTTTCTAGTTTTATTTTATGGTGAAATTGCCCTGTTTGAAATGACAGATTGAAGATGTGAACAGTTTTGAATTCCAATAATGACTCTTTGACTGTTTTCAGATCTATGACATGTTGGGTGTTCAGAAATGGTCTTCTGCAGACCAAGAGTTCCTGCAGTCGTTCTATCATCTCCAACCACTCTGACCTCTGGCATCATCAAGCCATTTTGGCCCAGAAACCTGCTGCTCACTGAACATTTTCTCTTTTGTGGCACAAACAGCCATGCCATGTTCAAAGTCACACAAGCCTTTCCTCTCCATCCTGATGTGCAGTCCGAACCTGAACAGGTGTACCTAATGAAGTGGCCACTTACTGCTTCCAGTGGGGTCACAAAGGGGAGGAAAGGTAGGAAAACTGTAAGCACTTTTGACAGATTAAATTATTTCCTGTGTATCGTTGGCCTCTTTCTCCAAACACCATGTTTTTCTTATTTTCAAAGGCAGAGAGTGGAATATTCAGGCATCCTTTGTGTGGTTATCTCCCATATTATCACATTTTTATTAAAACAAGGAAGCACATTGAACAATAGTCAGAGGATATTTTAAAATAAATGATAAAACTTTCCTCTTCCAAAGGGCCTGTCCCTCATACATGCATGTGTCCTGTTGATTTTTTCCTTGCACTTTTATTATTAATGGTGTGACTTGAAAAAGATCTTTAGATTTTTATTATTATTGTCAGTATGTATCATTTTTATGCCGCTTTAATAATGGTAACACTTTGAGATCTGTTGTGTATAAGTATATAGTGCATTATAAATAAAATTCAATTCAATTATCTTAGTGGTGTGTATTTTTTCAAAGTTATAGAGCAAGACAAAATCATAATCTGTATAGGTGTTTGTTATGTGGTTAAATAAGAGATTCATGAGGGCTTATGATGAAAGAAATGAAAACATAGTAAGTGTTTAATAAGTGCTTAAAGCTTATTAAGACAAAGTTAATTCAGTATTTATTCTATAATATCATCTGGGTGTGTGTTTTGGAGGATTGTCTGATTCTCATATTAAACCACCAAAAACAGGATTTCTTTAGAATATATCTGTCTGTCTTTACTTCTCATTAAGCGGGGTGCTGTCAGTTTGGACGCTTTTAAAAGTCTTTGCAGTATTTTTATAATAAACTTTAAATCCTTAGGGACCATGTGGGCTGTAATGGAGGTAAACTGCTCGACTGTGACAGCAGAGATAAAGCTGCTAGCTCCTCAGGACACATTATGGACAGAAAACACTCTGTTGATTATCAAAGATCGTTTTAGAAACTTTAAGATAAAGTAAACATCTCTTACCTGTGCGGACAGCAGCCTGCTAATGTCCATCACGTTTCAGTCCCAAACAAACTCGGACCAGGCTTTAGTGTTTTCCAGTAAATACAAGGAGCCTGGCAGATTATGAACGACGACGACAAAAATAAGATTTGTGTCTTATTCGACCAAAGCCCTTATTTTTGTTTAAAGTTAAGTTTAACTTCGCCCTGAATGTCCATAAAACTGAGCCTTATCCTGCTTTTACTTAAAGCTTACAGTTACTCATTAGCGGCACCTGCAGCTGCGTGAAGGGCGGGAGTCTCCATGGAAACACGAACCGAACGTCAGAGGAGAAACTCAAAATCCAGGTCCGCCATTTTGTGTCTGACAGCAGTAATCCAAACAGAGCATAACCCTAAATAGGAACCAAAAAAACAAAGTTACACTGCCAAATTGTTCGGAGGGAAACTGTTTTAAATAGAGAGAATAAAACAAATACTCAAGTAGCTTTTTTAAGCACGTAAAAATCAATCTTCAAATCATCAATAAGTTTATGGAGAAATACAACAAAAAAAGAGTTTTGTTTATTTACTTCCTTTTGTTAAAAAACTACAAAAGACATCCTTATCCATGTCCTCCTAACTAAAGGAAACTCAAATAAAGCAGGCAATTTGATGTTATACCACAAATTTTATTATAGGCTAATTTTTATATACCAGGGGTTGACAATGGTACGGGAGAGAATTCGGGCCATTTTTATATGAAAGAACATTTTTCAGCAGGACGAAATTAAAGCCAAAATGATCAAAGTTAAAATGTTGATACAAAAGTTTCAAGTGGACAAGAAAGTTGACATACAATGTATTTTTCTTATCATTTTAGCTTTATTCTTGTCATTTCAGCTTGAATCTTAAAAATTTTGATTTTAATCTTGATTTCTCCAGAACTATTTCCTCATCTAACATGGCCCGTATACTCTTCTGTACAATGGAGCCAAGATTGATGCAAATAGAACAATATTTTCTGGAAATTTTTGATGCACCCTTTTATTCACATTAGGAACAATTTTACTCATAATTTTTCCACATAAATTGACAAAAACTTGTTCCACCTGAGTCAAAGATGATGCCAAATAGCACAACAATGCTCATTTTAATCAATGAAAATCAGGGATGTAAGTTATTCATGGTATAATTAGATTAGATAGAACTTTATTAATCCCTGGGAAGACCTCCTCAGAGAAATTAAGATTTCAGCAGCATAGCAAGCACACATGGTGGAAAAGCACACAGGTATTAGAATAGTAAATATGTCAAATCAATTTGGAAATACAAATATAAATAGATATAAATGAGTTGTTTGAATACACCTACTGGTGATACTTGGACACATCGTCAGTCATGTACCCGGGGTCATAGGATGTTTCGGGTCTTTAATCATCAGACACCCTCGCCTGGGCGACCCAGCTGGAGATGATCAGTCCCCAGCAACACGAGTTGTACCACGTGTCTCCCCTACAGATCCACTGCCACCGTGAGGCCTTTTCTGCGGCCTCCAGGATGTTCTTGGTGGCTCTCCTGGTCTGCAGTCCTCTTATGCCAAGGAGCTTCAGTGTTCGCTGTAATGAGTGGCCTGCGAAGCCTCAACACCCGACTTCCACTGGCTCGCACCGTGCTTTCCAGCCATTTCTGCGGCACTCAGCAACAAGCTCTGCATATTTTGACCTTTTCCGCTTGTTTGCGTCTTCGATGCGGTCCTCACAGGGGACTGTCAATGCCCACAGAATCACCTGCTTGGCTGACTCTGATGTTAAGACCATGTCTCGGCAGAATGAAGTGGCTGCGATGTTTACTGGTAATTTAAGCTGTCTTCCAAGGTCAACTTGGAGTTTTCAGTCCCGAGCAGTGGTGAGGAGCCCTCCTGTAGAGCTAGGCTGGTGTTTAGCCTTCTCGCCTGCCCTGACGAAAGCGATTGTTTTCTTGTGGGGGGCCTGTGGCTTGTTGTTCTGCATTGCTGTGCAGAAGGTGTCTGCCAATGACCTCAAAACTTGGCGCCAGCGGTAGCGCCCCTTCCCCAACGCATGTGCTCCATTGTTCCCTTTTTTCAGCCAGTCCCCAGGTGTGCAGGTTCGTTTGGGAAACAACCCAGACCATCTCGCCCCGTTGACACAGAGCCCAGTAAGCTTTTCTGCCTCAACCGTGCCTCTGCTCTTTCGAACTGCCTCCTGTACCTGCCACTTGCGTCCAGTCTTCACCTGGATTTCAAGCTGTGGCAACCTTGGAGTCCCTGTATAACATCACCTCTCTGCTGCGGGTGACTTTGAACTCCTCTGTCAGTCCAGCTTGTTGGTGCGGCCATACAGGGCTATGTTGCTCAGATGCTGACTGATGGACTTTTCCAGTGCCTCTACTGTTGTCACTGGAACCTTGTAGACGAGCAGTGGCCAGAGTATTCTTGGCAGAACCCCGTGCAGATAAATCCAGGCCTTAAACTTACCTGGGACCTGGGTTTTATCAATGGCTGCAAGCCAGGCTGCCAGGTCACTCTTTGTTTGTTGGAGTGCCGCTTTGTCCTTTGGAGTGCTGTTGAAGGTTTTTCCCAGGCTCTGTACCGGTTTCTCAGTGACTGATGGTTTTTTAGTCCCTTCCAGGGTGAAGTGGAACTGGTCGGCCACTTTCCATTTCTTCAGAACCAGAGTCCTGAACTTCGCAGGCTTAAAGCTCATCATTGCCCATGAGATGAGCCGTTTAAGCCCTTGGAGGAGCCACCTGCACCCGGGAACAGATGTTGTCATGACTGTTAGGTCATCCATTAAGGCCCTTATGGGAGGCTGCCAAGTCCCAGATCTTGACTTTGGTCCTCTGCGTTCTACTTCTACTTCTGCGGACTTCACAATCATGTTCATTGCTAAAGATAATAGAGACACTGAGATTGTGCACCCAGTGATTATCCCCTTCTCCAGCCGGTGCCAGGCTGATTTTTCTTGGCCAGTGGAGACACATGTGTAGAAGTTGTAGTAGTAGTCCATTATGAGGGTGTGGATCTTCTCTGGAATGTGGTGTCTAGATAGACCAGCCTCGACCAGCTTGTGTGGGATTGATCCGTAGGCATTAGCCAAGTCCGGCCAGATCACTGCCAGATCTCCTTTGCTCTCTCTTGCCTCTCGAATCAGCTGAGAGACCTCTCCTGTGTGTTCCAGGCATCCAGGTATTCCTGGCACTCCCCCTTTTTGGACGAATGTGTCAATATGCGAATTCTGAAAAAAAAAGATCTTACTCTCTATGCTTAGCAGTGATATAATGCGAAACTGCTCTATGTCTCTTGAATCCTGTTCCTTCCTGTCCACTGTCTTCCTGTCACTCCTCCTCCCCTCAGTGAAGAGTTGTACAGTCCGATGGCCTGAGGGAAAAAAGAATTTTCAGTCAGTTGGTTCTAAACTTGGGAAGGACTGTCGACTGCACTGCCCCAAAAAGTTTAAAATCTGTATCAACTGATAATGAAATGTATGCCTACATTTACAGCTGATGGACTATATCAGTCATATATGTATGCAGTAATATCAGCAAAATACAGAAATGTACCATGATGCTGTGCCTTATTATGGGTACTGTTAAAAATTTAGAATTACATTTTCAAGAGTGAAATGCTTTTCTTGTCTTAAATCAGGTCTTCACACAAACTCCACTGAAATCAACTATTCAGCTTCATAAAATAAATAATTTGTGCTCTTGATCAAACTCTCAGTATTGGTGTGAGTATTGTGTTGTAGGTTTATGCAGATGTGTTGTAGGTTTATGCAGATGTGTTGTAGGTTTATGCAGATGTGTTGTAGGTTTATGCAGATGTGTTGTTGGTTTATGCAGATGTGTTGTAGGTTTATGCAGATGTATTGTTGGTTGTCTGTGTCCCCGGACACTGAGGTGTGTCAGATGAACTTTGGGACGTCCCATGATGCCTCTGGGCTGCTTTAAGAAGGCGGACGCAGACCTGGACTCTGCACCAGGGAGCAGACTTTGGAGGAGGTGCAGGTCCATGTCAGAGGGTTGGTGATGGACGCTCACACGCTCTCCTCAGGTCTTCATGAGCAGGAGGCTCCCTGCTGTGATGGTCTCCTCCACGGCTGAGCTCAGAGCTCACAGGAGGACCATGGGAAACTCCACTCACACCTCCTTCTTCTCCCTCACTGCTTACTCCCACAGTGGACACATCAGGTACGTCTACTTCATGCTGGTGCTGCTGCTGTACCTGCTCATCGTCCTCTCCAACGTGCTGCTGCTGGTGCTCATCTGTGTTAGCAGGAGCCTCCATGAGCCCATGTACATGTTCCTGTGCAGCCTGTTTGTCACTGAGCTGTATGGGAGCACAGGCCTGTTCCTCCTCCTCATGGTCCAGCTCCTCTCTGACGTCCACATCGTCTCCACGTCCGTGTGCTTCCTGCAGATCTTTAACCTCTACTCTTATGGAGGTGTGGAGTTCTGGATGCTGAGCGTCATGTCCTATGACAGGTACCTGGCCGTCTGCTTCCCCCTGCAGTACAACACCCGGATGAGCTCCAGCAGAGTCCTGGCCCTCATCGCAGTCAGCTGGTTGGTCCCGTTTGTCTTCGTCCTGGTGAAGACCTCCCTGCTGCTGCCTTTAGATCTGTGTGGGAACAACATCCACAAAGTTTACTGTGATTACTTCTCTGTGGTCAGACTGTCCTGCTCCGACACCACGCTCAATAACATCTACGAGCTGGCCTCTGCCTCCGTCCTGACCGTCTGTAACGTGTCCCTGATCCTCTTCACCTACTGCAGGATCCTGCAGGTCTGCTTCTCCGGCTCCACACAGACCCGGCGGAGGGCGCTCAGCACCTGCACACCTCACCTGGCCTCCCTCTTTAACTTTGCCTTTGGTTTTGTCTTTGAAACAGTCCAGCTCAGGTACAGCATGAGCAACATGCCCGGCATGTTCAGGATCTTCATGTCGTTGTACTTCCTCACCTGTCAGCCTCTGTTCAACCCCGTCATGTTCGGACTCAGGCTGTCCAAGATCCGCCTCAGATGTCATTTTTACTTAAGAATGTTCTTAGCCTCAAAGAAAAAGACAAAGCAGAGCAGCTGTTTGGTGCAGAAATGATTTCCACATGACTGTGCTTTAGCAGAATGATTACTGAGTCCTTTCAGGCTTTATTTGTCCGTCACTTTAATGTCCACTAAAGGTCTTACTGATCAGGTATGAGGTCTGATTTATCCTGAATCATGTCCAATGTCTGATCTTTATTCAGATTCATGTGAACCAGCTTCAGGCCCTCGGTCTGTTTGTCATGTGCTATGAAACCAGGACGTCTCAGGCCGCGGTCATTCTTCTGTGTCGCCTCCTGATCACCAATCTAACTCCAACACTATGACATTTTTACCCCTGTCTCCCCTACAGTCAGATGACCCCTTTACCTCCAGGCCACTTCCTGCTATTGTCAGTCCACCTTAATTTTTTTAATGCGTGTTAAATCGCAGCCCTTTAGAGCAAAGTCAAGTCCAGGAAATGTTTTTCTGTTCAGAAATATTGACGCTGCAGTGATGTGTGTTTCAGAGGTCTCATGACTGTTGAATAAAGACTTACTGTGAGTTTAATTAGACAGGATTGACTTGAATACGACAGATCAGGGATGAACAGGCCTCTGTCTGAATATGATCGTCACGATTTGGAGACAAAAGAAGGAAAACTACAGAATCTGCTCAGATGAATAAACACCATCAGATCTAACGTCTTTAGTCTCTTACACCCCAAACTGTTTCTGTTACTCTTTTCACAGAGGTGTAATTACTGCCTGTTTAAAATGTAAAACTTTAACACTCTCTGAGTGCATTTCTAAACACTTAAATACTAACTCTATGTTAACATTGCACAGCTGAAACAGGCTCCATGTTAACGGGTCAGACTGACAGGTAAAGTTCACCTGCTCTCGGGCTGGAGCGTGGGTCTGTTAACAACAGGGCTGCATTTATCATGAACACAGATTTGGAAACAATCTCTAATTAACCTTTTAACTCCCAGCTCAACTGTTTGGCTGGAATATTTCATTTAAAAAAACACAACACATCTTTGTTTCTGTCAGTGATTAAGGAAACAGACATAACCATAAACAATCATTCTATTTGTGATTTTTTAATCAAATGAAACTTAAACTATTTGAAGGGAGACGTCCTCAACCAGTGAGCATCCCCACAAAACAGGGTTTAAAATGACTTTATGAACTAAAATTTAAATGTTTATTGATTTTAAACTATCACACTCTATAACCATCTTGCTTTGTTGTCATTGTCTGATCTTTGGCATTTCTTGACTCTTTTGAAAAACACTTTTGCATCTTTTTATCTTAAAATCATGTATGGCTCAAAAGTAAAAAGACTCGCTGTTCAGATTCTCAGTAAATCACAACATCTCAAACTTTTCTTAATGTTTGTAGTTTTATTTCTAAATTAATACTTTATTGAACATTTGAACAAACACTGCCACGTCAAACTCTATTAACCTAATGCTCTGTTCATCATTTTTTAAGGTTTAAAAAGATAAAGGAATCAATAATGCATTTTAAATACAAGGGTACAATAATAAATAAAAAAGATAATGCAAAAAGAATATAAAAGTAGAATAAAACAAAGACTTGATAAAAATTGAATTGAAAGAAATCATCCTTAATATAAATATATTCACTTTAACACGTGTTAGACATGTATCTTTACATTTCCCTAAAGTCTATCAACTTAAAAAAAAAACAATTATAGAAATTAACTGAAAATTAAAAATAAATTAAAGCAAAAAAAAAAAATGTATGTGTATCTGTTCTTCAATCAGCAAGCACCATAATTCATGCATTTAGTCAAGGTTAATTCATTATGGTGTACAATTTATAATATTCAGCTTAAGGTCCTTGCCTTGGCTTCAATGTATTTCAGATAGTCTCCCCACTTCACGAAATATTTATCAGTCCTGTTATTGCACCTAAAAGATATTTTTTCATAAGATGCCACCTGGAGATTTTAACATCTACATTTTTGTCTGCAGCATTTAATATCAAACAATGAAAAAAGAAGAATGACCCTCATGAATCAAACATTATTGGTTGTGTTTAAATCTCCTGTAGTTAAATGTTCATTAAGCAGCAGCTCTCACTGAGTGACTGCAGTCTTTTAAGACCAGTTCACAAAAACCTCAAACTTTGGTCAGATGGATTCAGGCCTACATCCTCTCCTCTCTGTGCACTGCAGAGAGCCTTCACTCTCAGGCCTCATCCACACGAAGACAAAACAGTTTCCAAAACGATCGTCATAAAGACAAAGGCGTCTCAGAAAATGTGTGCATCTACATGAATGCACTCGATACGCATCAAAACGCTGTAAAACACATGCCAGACCCTCTAGGTGCGCTGTAACGATATGACGGAAACAAGCAGAAACAGATGAAAAAACAGTGGGCATGTGCACTTGCAGCAAAAGTTGTAAACAGAGATTGTGATAAAGTGATCATAAAGTGCTGTAATGTGTCCTCGATAATTGTTTGTTCAACTCGGTGGTGATTGAGAAGAAGGAGATTTTACTGCAACAGGGATAGTAGGGTCACTAGCTTCATTAGCATGTAAGCTACACCGTACACCGCCATTGTTGTTGTCGTTGCCGCGTGTGGCGCATGCGTGTCAATGAAGATATGAAACTATGACGTAAGCGTATCTGAAAAGTTGCGGAGAGCCAGTAATCACAGAGCTGCGTATACGGCATTTCAAAATCTTTCCACTCTGGAACCTGGTTTCAAAAATGATCGTTTACAGACCCCCAAAACGCCGTCTTCATATGGATGATACGCAGATTCGACAAAAAACATATGCGTTTAGACCTCAGTTTGTCTTCGTGTGGATGGGGTCTGAATATTGATGCATATTCTCATTTATGTTTTCATGCATTTGTTCTTATATTTGTTCCACTTACAGCAGGATTTTGGCTGAGGGGGATCTTTGCAGGTTCTTTTGTGTTTGTGGGCTGAGAAGTTTTGGAGCCCTTTGTTTAGATGTTCATTAAAACACGTTAAAATATATATAGTTAAGATATGGCCTTAGAAAACAGGTGGAAGTCTCCATTCAGCACGGTCACTCTAGAGCCTGTCACACCGGTGTTAAAACCTGTTTCTGCATCTATTTAGCTGAGAGTTTATTTCTATTTTTATGGCTGAATTTATTCATGTATGAGAGGAGACTGGACAGGAGCAGACAGCCAGAGCTCCATTTGTACAGACATGTTGATAATTTCTATGATTTAATGCCAGATTTCATCATGGGACCTTCATATGTGCACATTTGTTTGATGCTTTATTAAAGATTATGATGATCATATCTTCTCATGTCTTATAAATCATAAAACATTCACTCTTCATCTGGAGTCAGTGAAGAGGCTGATTATTCAGAAACTCGGGCAGGTCCTTCTGTTTGATAGTTTTTAAAGTTTAAGGCTCCTGATGGGCTGGAGTGGGACAGAAGGTTGGAGAAACAGATGGAGGGTAAACAGGAGTCCTGCACATCACAGCAGCAGCAGCAGCAGGGACGGTCATGAGGAAAAGGCCTTCTGTGCTCCTGCTGTCGGAGCTCAGTGAATCTTCCAGAACAATCTCAAGAGGGGACACCATTAAAATGAGGCCCCGCAGTCAGTCACTCACAAACCACACCTAAATTACATCACAGACCGGAAATAAAATTCCATGGGCGTTCCTATTCGTTCGTACAGCGTTGGTGGTATAGTGGTTAGCATAGCTGCCTTCCAAGCAGTTGACCCGGGTTCGATTCCCGGCCAACGCAGTCACTTTTCCTTTTATACTTTAAGAACGTGTTTGTTCACAGGAGAGCCAAAGCGTTTGTGATTTGAAAGGAAAAGTCAATCTGTGCCTCAGTAAATAAACTCTCAGTCCAACCTGTGTTAATATCTCCCCGTGATTTATTGATGTATATCTTTAAGTGACTGAGGATCAGGAGCTGTAAACTACAGATGTGAACTCTCATCCTCTCCGTTAATTACACAGATAACCTCACCTGCCACGTGCACCCGTCGGTAACGGCTCTTTAGTGCAGGCTTTAGTATGACCAGTGTCCACCAGGGGGCGACACCTGCTACTGCGTGTATCAGGACAAATGAGCTGGTGTCACGGTTTGACTGGAGCCGGATTATCTGGTGACGCTGCTCAGGAACGCCCTCACCATCACTTGAGGACCCATTCTTTAAAAGTAAAACAATAGATTCATAAATAGTTAGCAGCCTATGAATCAGTAAAACAATATTTACAAAGCACTTTTCATATAAAGTGCACAGCGCTGTTCATGGGCAATAAAACATAAATATGGCTGAAAGGAACAAACAAAACCAGACGTATGGAATGATGGAAAGAGGAAAAATACCTGTAAAGACGTGGTTAGACACAACTGTGGGAGTGAGAAACAAGAGGTTCAAAACACAAAAACCAGTGAAAAAGAGGTTCAATAAAATAAATAAAAACACGAGTGGATTAGTTAAACACTAATGATTTTTAAATTTAAAAAATAATTAATATAATGAAAAGAAAAATAAAAGATATCCAAGAATAAGTAAACAAACAGCTAAAAGAAAAATATTTTTTAAAAGGTCGTCTTGAGTCTTTACCACAGGGATTAAGTTTCTCTCTTTGAGGTCCAGAAACAGCAGAGAAATGGATTCAATATAAAAATACATTTCCCCATGGAGCAGGCCCATGATTCAATGACTTCCATCTTTGTTATATTTCTTCATTTTTAAACTTGTTTTATTAATCTGTGAAATATTAATCTTCAAACATCGACATTTCTTTAGGAAGAACGAAACTCTTCTTTAATTAGATAACTTCTCAAAACTAAGATTATGTATGATTTAAATATACGGTTGGCATCTTTTTCAACTTTTCTTCTCATCAGTTTAGTGTTGTTTTTTAAACAGGCAGCTGCAGAGCCACCTAAATCTCCCTCACCTGTGTGTAAAGAGTCTGTTGGGGTCCTCTCGCTGTTCTCAGGTGAAGGTGACGTTTCCATGAACACCTGTGAACTCTGGTGATACAGCAGCAGGAGGTTTGAGGGGTGTTTCACGTTACTTTGATCAAAGTTACCGAGGGTCCTTCAAATCTGTCATCAGATAATCCAGCACCAGTTGACCCGGGACACCGGCAGCATTTCCTGTCAGACACGGAACTGATAGTGAGTGTTAGTGTGAATGAAAGGCGGCCAGTGTTCCCAGATTAAGCGGTTCCTATCACCCGGAGCCTCGCTGATTCCCGGTAATCTCCCGGTATCGCTCGGTAACGGCGGGAAAGCTGAAAGAGAAGCTGCTGCCGAGATCCGCCATCTTGTAGCCGTTAGCCGTTAGCTGTTAGCCGTCATGGCGGCGGGAGGCGGCGCGGCTCCAGCGCACGTCGGTGATGTAGAGGAGGATGCCTCTCAGCTGCTGTTCCCCAAAGGTACCAGATAATCCAGCCTTCATCACCGATATGACAGAAATTACCTTAATGACGTCAGCAGGGGGTCACCAGGTAACTCAGCAGTAACAATAACATCGAGAACACCTGAGGAAGACCAGCTGATAAACCTGAGACAGGGGCCGTGTCCAGCTGTAATACAGTTAAAATAAAGTTAAAATACTTTTCTGTTTTACTTCTCCCTCTTTAACTCTGCTGCAGACGGTCTGTGCAGCTCACTAAAGATACTGTAAGGTAGGGCTGTACAGATTAGACAGAATAAATGATGATCTGTCCTGTGTATGCTCTCCATATCAAACCCCAAAACAAGGACATTAATATTTTAAACAAATGAAAATATAGAAGCACAAAGGATAAAGATGTCTAGCTCAGGCTGCGTCTTCACTCAGGTGTAACTAACATGTAAAGGGTGTAGGTTTGATTTTGACATTGATGGGGACATGACGTGGTAGTAAAGTAAAGTAAAGATGGCCTCCTGAATGTTGATGTGTTTTGCATCTATGACTGTTTTTTAACGTCATGTAGAGCTGATCAAACAATCAATCATATTCAGAAAAAACTCCTCTCCTGGTCTTTACCTCACCTCCAGCCTGTCCTCCTAAATTCTAAATCTCTCCTCTGTTCATTGACAGAAATAAACTGATGCATGACACATGACAATCGGGACAATTTGGGATCAATCAGAAATTTTGATGGTATGGTTATAATCTGATAAATACAGTCTATAACAAAAACCAAAAAGGACTTCTGATAAGTGTAATCTCTAACAGTATGAATGTATAACATCATGTTATTAATCTGAGGTTTTATTGTTTTTTCCCCCACAGACTTTTATTGTTGGTCTTAAACGGTTGCTGCCTTTAAATAAACAAATAATATAAGGATAATAAATAAGATAACCAAAACATGTATCTCTTTGGCATTAAATATAACCATTTTTGGTTATAATGTTATATTAGGGCTGTGCAATATGGCCTGGTAATAAAATCCCTGATTTTTTTCCACAACACTCGATTTTCAATTTTAATCGATTTTTCCCTCCCTAAAAGAAACAAAACTCTCAGTGACATAAAAATGACACAAAGTTTTGCCTTTATGTTGTCTAAATGTTTCCCTCTTAAAGTCAAAGTCTGGGTCATTAAAGGTTGATTATGTAGTATAAACGTAGGCAGGTTTGTCTACATAAACACTAACAGGCTGAGGTATTTTTACAGTATTAGCATGAAACTCTCTGATCAATATTTAATCTACTTAAATAACAAATACAAGCCTGTAAAAGTGCTTGTGCAAACCCTACAAGGCCGACCGTCATGACAATTGTAACTTTTTTCAAAAATTCTTACAATTGGACTAAATCAAGAAAAAAAATCTTGATTTTTAATTTTTTAAATCTTCTGCAGAAAATAAATCAAATGAATCGATTTAATCGATTTATTGCCCAGCTCTACGTTATATACTATGCTTGTGTTTTGGGGCCCTGCAGCAGTGGGGTTATATTGATAGGGACGTGTCCCAGCCCAATTCTACGCCCCTGAACATGAATATAAGTGAAGGTTGATTCATTTAAATTGGGACTGAAGACGTTGTCAGGCTGATGTTGGTATGTGGGGACATTAAAGTATCTGCAGATGTTCACAGCTGTTTGAGCATGTTACTGCAGTGATATCAGACAAATACACAGCTGATATATAAAGCTCCTCCTCACTGCAGAGTCCATTAAACATCAGGGGTTTGATTTTAAAAGAGCTCAGTGTTATTTTTATATTTTTATTTTTTTTGTTTTCTCTGAATGAAATCAGTCAGTTTTCACAGAGCGTCGACTCTGCTCTTCTTAAAGAGATCAGTATGCTGATAATCAGAGGTCAGGGCGCTGTTACCTTGAGGCTAACGGTGTTGCTGTTGGTCGTCAGAGTTCGAGAACGCGGAGACGCTGCTGAACTCGGAGGTGCACATGCTGCTGGAACACAGGAAGCAGCAGAACGAGAGCGCCGAGGACGAGCAGGAGCTGTCCGAGGTCTTCATGAAGACGCTCAACTACACGGCCCGCTTCAGCCGCTTCAAGAACCGCGAGACCATCACCGCCGTGCGGAGGTCAGAGTTCAGCCGCCAACCCTCCTGCTGACCTGAGTCTGACCCTCAGTGACCTTTGACCTCTGTCTCTGTCTCCTCAGTCTCCTGCTGCAGAAGAAGCTCCACAAGTTTGAGTTAGCAAGTTTAGCTAACCTGTGCCCTGAAGCCGCCGAGGAGGCCAAAGCCCTGATCCCCAGGTGAGTCTGCTCCAGATCATCACCACGTACAGGTCCACCTTACCTGGTCCAGATCATCACCACGTACAGGTCCACCTTACCTGGTCCACATCACCACATACAGGTCCACCTTACCTGGTCCACATCACCACATACAGGTCCACCTTACCTGGTCCACATCACCACCACATACAGGTCCACCTTACCTGGTCCACATCACCACATACAGGTCCACCTTACCTGGTCCACATCACCACATACAGATCCACCTTACCTGGTCCACATCACCACATACAGGTCCACCTTACCTGGTCCACATCACCACATACAGGTCCACCTTACCTGGTCCACATCACCACCACATACAGGTCCACCTTACCTGGTCCACATCACCACCACATACAGGTCCACCTTACCTGGTCTACATCACCACATACAGGTCCACTTCACCTGGTCCACATCACCACATACAGGTCCACCTTACCTGGTCCACATCACCACCACATACAGGTCCACCTTACCTGGTCCACATCACCACCACATACAGGTCCACCTTACCTGGTCCACATCACCACATACAGGTCCACCTCACCTGGTCCACATCAGCACCACATACAGGTCCACCTTACCTGGTCCACATCACCACATACAGGTCCACCTTACCTGGTCTACATCACCACCACATACAGGTCCACCTTACCTGGTCTACATCACCACATACAGGTCCACTTCACCTGGTCCACATCACCACGTACAGGTCCACCTTACCTGGTCCACATCACCACATACAGGTCCACTTCACCTGGTCCACATCACCACATACAGGTCCACCTTACCTGGTCCACATCACCACCACATACAGGTCCACCTTACCTGGTCCACATCACCACCACATACAGGTCCACCTTACCTGGTCTACATCACCACATACAGGTCCACTTCACCTGGTCCACATCACCACATACAGGTCCACCTTACCTGGTCCACATCACCACCACATACAGGTCCACCTTACCTGGTCTACATCACCACATACAGGTCCACTTCACCTGGTCCACATCACCACATACAGGTCCACCTTACCTGGTCCACATCACCACCACATGTGCTCCACCTTGACCTGGTCCACATCACCACCACATACAGGTCCACCTTACCTGGTCCACATCACCACATACAGTCCACCTTACCTGGTCCACATCACCACTTGCAGGTCCACCACCTGGTCCACATCACCACACACAGGTCCACCTTACCTGGTCCACATCACCACCACATACAGGTCCACCACCTGGTCTACATCACCACATACAGGTCCACCTTACCTGGTCCACATCACCACTCAGGTCCACCTGTCTCTTCTTTGTCACACCAGGTCCTTTTTACAGCCCACCTGCCTGTTTGCTATGAGGGTCTACCGGTCACTGGCAGACCTGGACCACAGAGTCTGTACTAAAGGGGTCCAGGTCTGATCCGGTCTCGGTCAGCCGTTGATACAGTACGCTGCAGTCTGCTCCGAGTCCTCCGGGTGGTCCAGAGCCTCTGGCAGGACTCCGCTGGACGTCTTCACCATCCTCATCGAGCTCCTGCCCGTCCTGCTCCGCTCAAAGTCCATCAGCTGTCTCCAGAAGCCGGCGTTGGGTCGGATGAACGGTCTCTGCTCCAGGACCAGTTCATGAGCCTGACGGAGGCTGAGACCTTCATACCTGCAAAAACCAAGACTAGGTCATCACTGAGCCTGGACCAGCTGCTCCACAAACACCAAGACCAAGACTTTGGGTCCATCCCAGTTGTCCCTCTTAGCCCTCGTCTTGGTTTTGAGCGTTCACGTTGAGTGAAGTGGTGTCCCAGTTCTCTGCAGCGCTCAGGTCTACACGGCCCCAAAAGCCGTTCTCTTATTTCCTGCTGCTGCTGTAAATTTGGAAATTTCCCCCTGTGGGACTAATAAATGAATTTCTTACAGTATTTTAACTGGAACTTTTGTCAGGAATCCATGTCATTTTTTAAAGCTGTATGACTTTTTGTTTTCTTTAGAGGCCTAACTGCCACAGGCTGTCCGGAGCTGTATTTTCTTCCCCATTCATTTGAATGGGAGGAGCTGGAAGGGCTGAATCGGGGTTCGCCCACTTTAAGGGCTCGTCGTTCGGAAACCGTTTGAGAAACAATAAACTCCTTCAGAACTTTGATCAGCCGAGCCTTTTCTGCCATCCGTCCGCTTTTCAAGCTGAAGCGTAGTACGGCCTCAGAGGAGACAACATTTGTGTAATTTTATTTTGAAAGGGTAATTGCTGGCTTCCTGTTTCCCATAGGTCAGCAGTGTCTGCGTGATTTGTGAGTCTCAATGAGACGACTGTTTCATCATTGGTTTGATCTTTCTACGACATTCCTACTGCGCTTAAGGGCCATTTTTGTGTGCCTAGGGGGCACTAGAGAGCACATTTTTGCATGTTTGGGGTTCATTTTTTGTTTTTATCAATTTTTTTAAAATTTATTATTTATTGATAGGAGAGAGACAGCGGACAGGCCCGCGAAAGGGGGTGAGAGAGTAGGGGAAGACACTCCGCAAACTGATCACAGGCGGGACCCGAACCCGGACCGGCAGAAGCAAGTACATGGGGCGCTAACCACCACACCAAACCAGCACCCCTGTTTTTATCAAATTTTTCACCAAATCTGATTCGTGATTCAGATCATACTCTAGCTTTCACAGCCGTTGCTATGGTTATTGTAACATCTGTTTATGTCACAGCTAGCGAGCGGCGCTGGGTGATGACGTAGCATGAACCAAGCAGCATCTCGTTTATCAGCAGAATGTTTCACCCCTTCACCTCGGCCCTAAAACAGAGGGCTAAGGTAAAGGGGATAGACGAAGTTGAGGGCTAAGGGGTAGGACTGGGACCCCAAGTCTACTCACCTGATCAGGTAGGCCATGACCAGGGCCGGAGACCTGCTCCTGCCCGCTGTGCAGTGGACCAGAGTTGACCCCGTGTGGTTCTGGTGGACCCGCTCACTCACCGGGTCGAAGTACTGGCTGAGGGGGGCGTGGGGCTGGTCTTGGACCGGGACGTGGAGGACCTGCAGCCCGTCCAGCTGGGGGTAGGTCACGCCCTCCAGTCCGGAGGCGTTGACCACGAGGGTGACGTTCCTGCTGTGGAGAACGCTGGGCTTCAGCGCCGGGTCCAGACCGCTGAGGTAGAGACCGGGCCGGATCTGAGAGACTGACATGAGCGGCCTAAACGGAAATATTCAAACGTCCATTTACTGACACGAAAATAAAACTTAAACTTTGTTTATTTTAATATGTTCAAAAGAAGCATAAAAACTAGGGCTGTGACCATACGCTTTTCTACGGATTCGATTTTTTAGGTGCTGATTTGATCTAAATTACTATTCTATGATATTAGTGATTTTTACAGTCTTTAGTTAGCTCTTTTAACCCCAGTGAAAAAGATGAACAATGATGATGCCTACAGACTATATCAAGAAAAATACACATCACATGTGAGTCTGTTTTTAGGATTTATTCAGTAATATATTTTAACCAGCTGTTTATACTCTCTCTTCAAAAGACTGGACTGACTTTAAAAGTGGATTATTAACACAGACTAACATGAAGCATTTACATTTGGAAAAAAAAGATTTTAAAATCATCAAAGAAAAAATCCTGATACTTAAATGAATGGAGTTTTTCTCCCGCCCCTAATTTAAAGAAGACAGACCCTGCTGTGTCATTCCTGACAGGACATTTGAAAAGGACCAGGTGTGTTCAGGTGTGTTCGACTCAGTTTGCTTCACTCTCTGAGAACAGAGTCATTACAGAGTTTTTACTTTAGAAACGGAACAGAAAATCAAAAACCAGGAATTAAAATACAAATGAAATAAAAGTAAAGGTTAGAGATGGAATACGTACAAGACAAAGTTTCACGTATACATATAAATATAAATATCTACATCTATAAATGGAAACAGCCCGGGGAAAGAGGCCGCTCCTCTCCATCAGCTAATGAAACATAAATGTGAAAATGTTTTTGTGGTTGATGTTCTGAGGACAAACTGTTCTGTAAACTCAGGTGAGGAGGTTAGAGACTTTTATTTTCTGTCCATTCTCTCTGAACTCTTCTCTCAGTCCTGACTGGATCATCAGGGTCTCCTCATGGTTCAGGGTCAGGCTCTGTTCTTTGGTGGGTTTGGAATGAAAACAAAAATAAAATAAAAGAGTTTGCCTTCAGTCTGCTCTGCTGTTAGGTGTCTTTTAGAATAGATTTTAAGGTTCTTTTATTGGTTTTTAAGTCTCTTAATGGTCTTGTTCCCTTTTATTTATCCGATTTGCTTTTACCATATGAGCCCAGTAGACCCTCAGGTCTACAGGTAGTGGTCTTTAATAGTCCCCAAAGTTAGATCTAAAACACACGGTGTTTTTTTTTATCATGTGTAATTTTATTATCACGCCCCGTCTGTGGATCAGTCTACTTGAACACCTGAGAGCACCTACTGCTCAAGACCTTCCTTTAAAATCTGCTTTTAGCTGAATTTTGTTTTCCTCTTTTAAACTTTTATGGGGTTTTCTCCATTTTAGTTTCAGAGCTGTTTAATGTTTTCCCACTGTTTATTTATCTGTTGTTTGGTTTTAATAGAGTTCTATCTTAACTTTTTCTCATCAACAGTCCTGGCTCAGAGTTTACTGTGCAGCTCTGTGATAAACTTTATGTATGAAAAGTTCTTTATGAATAAAGTTTGATTGATTTAGTTAACACTGTCCTGAGCTGGTGCTGCACAGATAAAGACTGATGATAAATGGGCTGATATTCTGTCCATAGACCTCACAGAGGTGCTGACATGATGAGTCCGGACATGTTTGAGACTGTCTGGGTGTTTACACTGAGTCATGATCCTGAGTCAGGATAAGGAAAGAGGTTTGCAGCTTAAGTTTCGTTTCTGTCCTCAGACCGGATCGTCCTGACAGAGAGGTGAGACCTTTAACTCTTTATTTACTTATATAAGTGTTTGGTACCAGGGCTGCCTGATCAATAACTAACTTAATAATAATGATAAAATACATTTGATTTGTATGTTTAATTAACTACAGGCAGACAGATCTTTATTCTTACTGTTAGTAGTTCTATACCAAACCTCATTCAAAAACATCAGGGTTTAACGTTCACCTCCTGACGGTCAGGCCGCACACAGGCTCGACCTCTTAGATAACAAACCGTAAAAATTACTTAAATGATCAACATTGACTTCGGTAATTTGAAGCCGAATTCATTAAGTTCTCAAAATATGTGATAGAATATATAAAAGTAAAAGTTGTGAGACTTATAGTGTCCATAAATCTAAGATTAATTAATTCGCTTTTATTTTGAACGGAGTTCTGCGCAGAGCTTCAGTACCTCCTCTATGACTGTTGAAGTAAAGCTCTCTTACCGTTTACTCCTGTTTACTCCTGTTTACTGTTGTTTACTGTTGTTTATTTATATTTACATCTCCTGAGAGCCCCTGACTGAAGCTTCAACGGTGTCTTTAAATAGCCGACACTTCCGGTTTCAGGTTTTTCGAAGTAAAAGTCAAACAATACAAGGACTTGGCTCTGTCATGGACAAATGTTTTATTTTGTTTTTACAAAAGGCCAAAGAAAGAAGAAAAACATTTTTTCATTATAAATTTACTAATTATTCTGGCCAAATTTTTCATTCACAAATGCAAATACAGTAATAAGAAACCAAACTTCATTTCCTTTCTCAAAGATGTGGAACATTACAAACAACTCTTGAAAAAATCTGACAACAAAAAAGCTTCAAAAACCTTGAACATATGCTTTTCACTAAATGTTTTCATCTATAATTTACAGTAAATGGCTTAACCCCTGGCTGCACTATATGTTTTTCTGTAAACTGTTCTCGTATACATCTTAAACAATAAATCGTTTATGACTTTTAAAAAAAAGTCAAATAATTATGAAGAAGAAGCTCTTAATCTTCATTATTTCAGTTTTTACAAAAATATCTGAAATTAACAAACACTTTAGGGATTAACATCTGTTGCTTCCTTTTATTCAGATCTTTATTTCATATTCCAGGAGTAAAGGTTAAAGGTTAAATCTAAATTAGCAGCTAAAGACAATAGACAGAAAAATCATTATGATTTATTACTAAACAGTCAAACTGAAATAAACCTGAGTGTGAATGATAAATACCTCCTGTCCTCACATATATCAACAGAGATCGTGAATGCTCAGACTGTTGGATCATTCAAATCCAAACAAAAGTCTTTTTCTTCAGCTTAATTATTTTGCTGGGAAAATAATTAATTCATCAATAATTGGAAATAACAAAGTCCAAAAATACAACATTTCAAAACAAATCATGTCAGACAAACATGATGTGGATTTATAACATAACTTTGGAAAATGGTGAATTTATAGTTTCAATAATAAAAATTAATAACTGATTTATGTTAGGATCATTTATAAAAAAAAATTAAAAATAAAAAAAATAAATAAATAAAAATAAAATTTAACTCCTCTTCAAACATGACGCCCTTTATCCAAAGTTTAGTTAAAACAATAATCACATGTTTTTGATATAAAGAGTAAAAACTAAGGAGCAGAGACACAGCTGCAGTGGAGCCTGTGGAGCCACTTCTGAATCCTTCAACTTCTCTCACTAACTACAGATTTATAACAATATTAAATCTGCTACATTATATTTATGATCTATTTGTTTTTTTAAATCCTGAGTTTGACCTTTGTGACCCTGCAGAGAACTGAAATCCTTAAATGAAGAAGCCAAACTCGAAGAAGATCCCAGAGGTGCGGTATCACCCGACCATCCAGAACCCCTCAAAGAAAAACCAGAACAAACCTCAGAGGGGCAGACCGCCTCGGGAGAGTTCACCTCAGGTCAAGGTGGTACAGGTAGACCCACCTGTCAGTCCAGAACCTTCTGCACGGGAGGCCTCAAAGAAAACCAACAAAGGCCCTCTTCAGGGAGCAGCCACGCCCCCTTGCAGAGCCCCACCTCCTGTCATAGCCCCACCCCCTGAAAAATCCTGTCCTCCTGCCAGAGCTCTGCCTCCTGACGAATCCCCTCCCCGTGTCATGAAGAAGCCAAACCCAAAGAAGATCCCAGAGGTGCGGTATCACCCGACCATCCAGAATCCTACAAAGAAAAACCAGAACAAACTGCAGAGGGGCAGACCACCTCCGGAGAGTTCACCTCAAGCCAAGGTGGTACAGGTAGACCCACCTGTCAGTCCAGAACCTTCTTCACAGGAGGCCTCAAAGAAAACCAACACAGGCCCTTGTCAGGTGGCAGCCACGCCCCCTTGCAGAGCCCCGTCTCCTGCTAAAGCTCCAACCGCTGACAAATCCCCGCCTCCTGTCAGAAGTCCTCCCCGTGACATAGCCCCGCCTCCTGCCAAAACTCCACCCCCTGAAAAATCCACTCCTTCTATTAGAGCCCCTCCCCCTGTCACAGCCCCACCACCTAACAAATCCTGTCCTCCTGCCAGAGCTCCGCCTCCTAACAAATCCCGTCCTCCTGTCAAAGCCCCACCCCCTGACAAATCTCGTCCTCCTGTCAAAGCCCCACCCCCTGACAAATCCCGTCCTCCTGTCAAAGCCCCACCCCCTGACAAATCCCGTCCTCCTGTCAAAGCCCCACCCCTGACAAATCCCTTCCTCCTGTCAAAGCCCCACCCCTGACAAATCCCGTCCTCCTGTCAAAACCCCACCCCCTGACAAATCCCGTCCTCCTGTCAAAGCCCCACCCCCTGACAAATCCCGTCCTCCTGTCATAGCCCCACCCCCTGACAAATCACCTTCTCCTGCCAGAGCCCTGCCTTCTGAGAAATCCCCTCCTCCTGTCTTAGACCCATCACCTGACAAATCCTGTCCTCCTGCCAGAGCCCTGCCTCCTATAGGAGCCCTGCCCCCTGATGAAGCCCCTACTCCTGACAGAGTCCCACCCCCTGTTGGAGCCCCGCCCCCTCCAGAACAGGTTCCTCTGGGCCTGGACGTGGGCCTGGACAGGTGTGTGGTGGAGCAGGTGGAGGCTCTGACCCGCGGGCAGAGCTCTAAAGACGACTGGTTCTCCTGGAGAAAGAACCGGATCACGGCCTCCATGGTCCACAACGTGGCTCACTGCAAGTACGTCAACGGGAAGAGCAAAGCTCCGCCCAGATGCTACCTGAAGATCATCACAGGTAGAGCCTTTTTTATTTAAAGAGTATTTTTACTGAACATCTTTGCAGAGCGTGACAGAGAGCGACATGAAGCTGGATTTTATCAGATCACTTACTGCAGGAAAAAAAGATGAATAAATCAGAGAGAGCGAGCACAAACAGGGAAAACAATAAAAATAATTTTGATTAAAATAAATGAATTTAATAAAAGGTGTGGTGTGTAGAAGTCTGCAGCATTTCACCAAACAGAGACGTGATTATAGGATATAATGTTTCTATTTTTATGTAAAGTCAAAATAGATGAACAATCAAACTCCTGAAACTCTGTTTTTCTTTTTATTTAGTTAGAAAAAAATTTCATATCTATGTGCTGCGGGTCTCCCCTTGTGGAGGCTGACATAACGATCCACCATGTGGTCTGCTGGTGGGTTAAAAGTTACTAAACCTATAATCATCATCTTAACTGACCTATAATCTATAAAATAATAGTTACAGATATTAATGACAAACCCTCACCTGGTAACTGTTGTAAATGATGCCCTGTTCATGATCCTTTTTGGTCTTCACCGTCTCTTAGTGATGTTTTAGAAACAGACGGGCTCATTCCAACATCTGAACACTAGATGGAGCTAAAATGCAGATTTCTACACACTGCACCTTTAACAGAAAACTACAAACATAAATGGAGCTGTTGGAAGGAGGACTTTCTGTTTTATGAAGACACAGAAGTCACTCTTCATTCAAAACATTCTGATTGGCCGTCCCAGTCAGGCCGGGCTAACCTTTTCTGTTCCTCTGGGTCTAACAAGAGCAGCGCGAAGGCCGAGCGGGAGGTCCAGGTGCTGCAGAGGATGTCTGTTTACCTGCAGGTAGAGATTTTAAAGCCTTTAATTCTGATCACACAGGTGTGTGGGAAATATGATTCACTGGGTTTCATGGGCTCTGTCGCTTTCTGACTCCAAACCACTCTGTACACCTGTACACACCTGAACATCTGTACACCTGTACACCTGTAACACCTGAACGCCTGTACACCTGTACACCTGTACACCTGTCCATTTAAACACCTGAGTATTTAAACACGTGCTGAAAGGTTCTGCCTGGAGCCTGAAGTCCTCCCTGGAGGACTGTAAAGGTGTGCACCACAGAAGAAGAGCTGATCAGGTGGAGCATCACCATCACAGCTGATCCATGAAAGAAGATTAACGCTTTTACTCCATGACTCTGCTGCAGGTGAGAGGTCAGGGGTCAAGACCCGTGCCATGACCTGGGGCATCAGGATGGAGCCTGAGGCGAAGCGCAGGTACCAGGTGAGGACATGATCAAGGACATGTTTCTGTGATTATGTTTAATAAACTAGAAATCAGCAGATCAGCTCAGAGGTGGAGCTGTTAGGCTTTGGGATCATCTCTGAAAGTTTCAATCTGATGAGGGGCTGAATGTTACTCATTTTAGAGTTCAGAGTTTTAATGTGAGCCAGTCTGGATCAGATCCAGATTAAATCTGACCCTGTTAAAAAGCTGAGTTTTTATTTTTAAAACTTCACTGACGGGATTTTTTTTTTCTTTTTAATATTTCTGGATATTTTGTATTCATGACAAAAGTTTACGTCTTTCTCCTCTGAACAAACAAATCTTTGCTGAACTGCGCAAGTAAATCACTCCAGAAGTGCAAATAAATAAACAAACAAACAAACAAACAAACAAACAAAGGTAATGAACCTGTTACCTGGTGATGTCCCCCTGCAGGAGCTGAAGAGAGCTGCACTGGGACGTCCCGTCTCCGTTCAGGACTGCGGTTTGTTCATCGACCCTCGCAGATCCTGGTTGGCGGCGAGTCCTGATGGCATCGTGACGGACGACATCACCGGCGAGCGCCTGCTCTGCCTGGAGGTGAAGTGTCCCTACAAACACCGGGACAGGCGGGTGGAGGACGCCTGCAGGGTCGACCGCACCTTCTGCCTCGAGATACAGGAGGATGGACAGGTAAGAGTCACCTGTGGACCTCTGCAGTGTCTCCTCTGTCCCCCTCCTGTCCTCCTTTGTCTTCATGTCCCTGACTTCCTGTCCAAGTGTCCCTCTCCTCCATGATGTCGTCCTCTTCGAGACTCGTCTCCGCTGTCCACTCTGAAGTTTCATGTCCCCGTGACTTTGTCCTCGTCTCAGTCGTCTTCCTCTTGTCCTCTCTGTCTTTCCTTTGTCCCTCTGTCCTGCTGCTCCTCGTGTTTTTGTCCCTGTTGTGATGATTTTCTGGATATTACTGGACAATAATTAAAGAAATAAATATTCATGTCATAACCAGATTTGCTCTCGTTAAATTAAAGGGGCATCATCCTTTTATACAAGAAAGGCAAAATTTGGTTCATTTATTGATTTATTAATTATTTAATTAAATCAGATAAATCAATTAAATCAAACTTTTTCAATTTGATCAATCTCAAGTCTAAAGACAGAACTTCAAATAAAAGGGTGATTTATTAAAAGTATATGATGATTATACATAATAAAATAAAGTAAAACACTGAAGAAGGAATAAATGTCAGAGTCAAACTGATCAAAATGAGGAAAGAAGTTATGACCTTTAGGAACATTTAAGTATGTGGAGTGGTTATAGAGGATTAATTTAACTAATTAACCTACTTGAGAAAGGTCAAATCAAAGGAGATTTGGAGAATTAAACCAAGACACTCAAGCCCATCTGAAGGGGTTCAGAACTGCAGTCTTACTATGATGTTGCTTTTGGATCAGATCTCAAACTGGTCCAGAGCTACAGGAGAGCCTGAAGGACTGTTCTGGTTCGGAGTCGTCCCAAAGGCAGGCTGAAGTCCACACTCTATCCAGCACGACTGGATCCAGGGATGATGGTCCGATGTGAGGTGGTCCCAGGTTTCATGGGCAAGCAGTTAGATTGGACTGGCAGGTTCTGTTAAAGGTGAAGCTGGAGCTTGGAGGCTTGAGGTCTTGATTATATAAAAAAATGATTTGTAACTTTACTATGAAGCAATTTTTGAAGTCTTATAGCTTACTGGCTTCTAAAGAAAACCAACGGGCGTGTTACAAAACTTAGACAAAAAGATGTAGAAGTAGGAGAGCTTTGGAGACCAAAGAAAGTGTAAGGAAGAAAGTCAAAGAAGAAGAGACAGAAGCACGTGTCTCTGGTTTTAACTCCTAAGGAGGAGGGCCTTAGATGTGTTACAAAGACTTTATCAACTTATATTTGGCCAAAATATTAAGTCATACTTTGATTAAACATCCAATATAAGCACTCCAGCTGGGTAGGAAATTTTATGGTGATCAATTTGATACCAAATACTACCAACAATAAGAAAGAATAAAACAGTTTCAATCTTATTAACAATTAAAACAAACAAGATATATGTGGTTAAAACTTAGACATATAATTTAACATGCCTTTGACTTACCAAAACTTAAGGTGTAAAAATCCTATTATTATCATTATTATTATTATTATCATTATTATTATTATTATTATCATTATTATTATTCTTATTATCATTATTATTATTATTATTATTATTATTATTATTATTATTATTATTATCATAAGCATTCTTCAATAAAACAGAGTGCACTGATTGGTTTAATCAAACAATTCAACTTGTTCATAACTTTGTAATTTTTAGAGCTAAAAACAGAAGTCACATCATCAGAATGCATTTTTGATGACAGGATTAAATATCACATTGTTGGATGTGTCCATTGTTTCATTTAAAGAGTTTATAAGGTTTGTGGTTTTCTGTTAGCTGAAAACATCTGGACAGAGATAAGGAGGGGCAGATGAGGGGTCAGAATGACCAGGGAGGTCAAAAGTCAACTTAGATGGCACCTAAGAATCTTCTGGGGTTGAACAGAATTATTTAAGACTCTGGGAACGTAGTCTGTTCGAACACCTGATCAGGTCTCAGCCAATCAGTGTTTAGGAAGGAAGTCCAGAGTAATATATACATCTCTAGCATCACACAGATGTAGTTCCCATCAACTCGTTGTAGTTGATGGGAACTAAAGAGAGACTTCACGGCTCCACACAGTGATTTACAATCAGGGTCCTCCAGAGGGAGGGAGGAAGGATGAGGACATTCTTGTCTTTTAGGATTTTTAAAGTTATCTCTCTCCCCTGACGTCCCGTCTCTGTCCACAGTCCTACCGTCTGAAGACGTCCCACAGCTACTACTCTCAGGTTCAGTGTCAGCTGGCCGTGACGGGCCTGCAGGAGGCCGACTTTGTCGTCTTCACCAATGAAGAGACGGCCATCGTCCCCGTGACATTTGACCCCGTCCGTTGGGAGGAGATGATGTCCAAACTGGAGAAGTTTTACCGAGACGCCGTCCTGCCTTACATCAGAGAGAAGCAGCAGAAGGCGGTCGAGCTGTAGGGCAACGGCGTCCTCTGCAGGAAGACGTCAGGATGAACGTGGCGTCAGCTGAAGACAGAAAGATGTCTGTGTAAAAATGCTTGTGTTTGTGTTAAAATGCTTGTGTTTTTGTTAAAATGCTAGTTTTTACTGTTAAAATGCTTGTGTTTTTGTTAAAATGCTAGTTTTTATTGTTAAAATGCTTGTGTTTTTGTTAAAATGCTAGTTTTTACTGTTAAAATGCTAGTGTTTTTGTTAAAATGCTTGTGTTTGTGTTAAAATGCTAGTTTTTATTGTTAAAATGCTTGTGTTTGTGTTAAAATGCTTGTGTTTTTGTTAAAATGCTAGTTTTTACTGTTAAAATGCTAGTGTTTTTGTTAAAATGCTTGTGTTTGTGTTAAAATGCTTGTGTTTTTAAAATGCTTGTGTTTTGTGTTTCTGGTTTTGTTTGGTGTATTTTGAGGGTTTTCGAGGTTTACAGATCGATTGTGTGGTGTTTAAGTTTTGTTTTGGTTGCAGTTGTCTTGGCACCGTGAGTCAGCGTGTGGAGGGCCGAACTGTCCTGAGGAAACCAAACCGTCCACAGTGGAGGGTGACCCTTGACCTGAGGGTTAGTCCATGTATAGATCGGTATCAGGGGTCTCTGCACCCAGCTTTAGTCTTCAGAGTCAGCCTTAGAGGTCACCAGAGGTCATCACTCCTTTACATCTACCATCATCTGTGGCGTCCCACAGGGTTCAGTTTTAGGCTAACTTTTATTCCCTCGTCACACATTTCCCCTCCAGCCCCCGATCCACAGATAAGCCTGAGGACCCCAGAGACTCTAAAACTCTAGAACTGGTCTTGGTCTTTGATGATTCAGCTTCTGTTCGCTCGGCTCCTCTCTGCCGTTCACTTTTATAAACTCTTCTTACATCCTGATGTTTTTCATTTACTTTGTTTTCTTCTTATGCAGAAGTTTAAATCTAATTTTGGTCACTTTGTTTTCTCCTCTCTTTTTGTCGTAGCTCTGCTTCTCATTTTAAAACTGTTCTTCCTTTTTATTTTATTTTTTCTGCTTTTATTGCCGATTATCTCTTCATTTATCAGCTCGTCTGTTTTCTCGTGTCTCCTTGTTCGGGTTCTTTCTGGAGGATGTGGTTTTATTTCTGGATTATTATTTCGTTTTCTTCTCCTTCGTCTCTTCTGATGTTTGAGTTTGTTCCTTCAGGGCTGAAATAAACTTTTGTGTTTTTATTTTGATGAATGAAGATCAAGTTTTGACCTGAAAAGCAGATTTTTGTTTCAGACTCGCAAGCTCCAGCTGTCACTGCAGAGACTCTAAAGTCCACCTGAGGGCGCCACCTGCTGTTCATATTCAGAAAAGCAAACTCAAGCCCTCCCTTTACAGTCTGGATTTTAGCTGAGAAGATTAAATTTAGTTATTTTCTCATTTTCAGTTCAAATTTATTGTTCAGAATTTTATTCTGTTCATTTTGTATGAAATACTTTGGCAGATTTTTTAATGTATTTTATATTTGGCTGTTTCATTTTTAAAATTTAGTTTTAGAATAAATTAACTTCCCTTTAGTATTTTGTTAATTGGATTTCTTAACATGATTAATTTATAATTTTAGTGAGCTCCTGTTTCCTCTGATTCTTCCCCCTGTAACGTCTCTGAGTGCTGCATGTGGGTTTAGATTTTAATGTTTTTCAACTTTGTGCTTTTTATTTATTTTAATTTTATTTGTGAGACACTTTGTGCTAAAGGGTTTTGTATGAAGTGCTAAATAAATAAAGTTTGATAATGTTTGATGGTTTCATGTCTTTAATGAAAACATCTTTGAGCTCTGATGGGAATATTAACATCAGCGCTAACGAGTAAAAAAACCTTAATATATTCATGATTTTAACTCGTTATCGCTGATGTTTGATTTTAACTCGTTATCTCTGATGTTTGTTTTTAACTCGTTATCTCTGATATATTTTTTGAACTCGTTATCTCTATTTATTTTTAACTCGTTATCTCTGATGTTTGTTTTTAACTCGTTTTCTCTGATGTTTGTTTTTAACTCGTTATCTCTGTTTGTTTTTAACTCGTTTTCTCTGATATTTGTTTTCAACTCGTTATCTCTTATGTTTGTTTTTAACTCGTTATCTCTGATGTTTGTTTTTAACTCGTTATCTCTGATGTTTGTTTTAAACTCGTTATCTCTATTTTTTTTAACTCGTTATCTCTATTTATTTTTAACTCGTTATCTCTGATGTTTGTTTGTAACTCGTTTTCTCTATTTGTTTTTAACTCGTTATCTCTGATGTTTGTTTTTAACTCGTTATCTCTGTTTGTTTTTAACTCGTTATCTCTAATGTTTGTTTTTAACCCGTTATCTCTGATGTTTGTTTTTAACTCGTTATCTCTAATGTTTGTTTTTAACTCGTTATCTCTAATGTTTGTTTTTAACCCGTTATCTCTGATGTTTGTTATAAACTCGTTATCTCTGATGTTTGTTTTTAACTCGTTATCTCTAATGTTTGTTTTCAACCTGTTATCTCTGATGTTTGTTTTTAACTCGTTATCACTGATGTTTGTTTTTAACTCGTTATCTCTGATGTTTGTTATTAACTCGTTATCTCTGTTTGTTTTTAACTCGTTATCTCTAATGTTTGTTTTTAACTCGTTATCTCTAATGTTTGTTTTTAACCCGTTATCTGTTTGTTTTTAACTCGTTATCACTGATGTTTGTTATTAACTCGTTATCTCTGTTTGTTTTTAACTCGTTATCTCTAATGTTTGTTTTTAACCCGTTACCTCTGATGTTTGTTTTTAACTCGTTATCACTGATGTTTGTTTTTAACTCGTTATCTCTGATGTTTGTTATTAACTCGTTATCTCTGATGTTTGTTTTTAACTCGTTATCTCTAATGTTTGTTTTTAACCCGTTATCTCTGATGTTTGTTTTTAACTCGTCTCTGATGTGTGTTATTAACTCGTTATCTCTGTTTGTTATTAACTCGTTATCTCTGATGTTTGTCATTAACTCGTTATCTCTGTTTTTAACTCGTTATCTCTGATGTTTAACTCGTTATCAGTGATGTTTGTTTTTAACTCGTTATCTCTGATGTGTGTTATTTACTCGTTATCTCTGATGTGTGTTATTAACTCGTTATCTCTGATGTTTGTTATTAACTCGTTATCTCTGATGTTTGTTTTTAACTCGTTATCTCTGATGTTTGTTATTAACTCGTTATCTCTGATGTTTGTTATTAACTTATCTCTGTTTGTTATTAACTCGTTATCTCTGATGTTTGTTTTTAACTCGTTATCTCTGATGTTTGTTATTAACTCGTTATCTCTGATGTTTGTTATTAACTTATCTCTGTTTGTTATTAACTCGTTATCTCTGATGTTTGTTTTTAACTCGTTATCTCTGATGTTTGTTATTAACTCGTTATCTGTGATGTTTGTTATTAACTTATCTCTAATGTTTGTTATTAACTCGTTCTCTCTGATGTTTGTTTTTAACTCGTTGTCTCTGATGTTTGTTATTAACTCGTTATCTCTGTTTTTAACTCGTTATGTCTGATGTTTGTTATTAACTCGTTATCTCTGACGTGTGTTATTAACTTGTTATCTCTAATGTTTGTTTTTAACTCGTTATCTCTGATGTTTGTTATTAACTCGTTATCTCTGATGTTTGTTTTTAACTCGTTATCTCTTTAACTCGTTATCTCTGATGTTTGATTTTAACTCGTTATCTCTATTTGTTTTTAACTCGTTATCTCTGATGTTTGTTTTTAAGTCGTTATCACTGATGTTTGTTTTAACTCGTTATCTCTAATTTTTGTTTTTAACTCGTTAACTCTTTTTTTTTGACTCGTTATCTTGGATGTTTTTTTTTAACTCATTATCTCTAATGTTTGTTTTTAACTCGTTATCTCTTTGTTTTTAACTCGTTATCTCTGATGTTTGTTTTTAACTCGTTATCTCTGATGTTTGTTAACTCGTTATCTCTGACGTTTGATTTGAACTCGTTATCTCTGTTTTTAACTCGTTATCTCTGATGTTTGTTTTTAACTCGTTCTGTTTTTTTAACTCGTTATCACTGATGTTTGTTAACTCGTTATCTCTGATGTTTGTTTATAACTCGTTATCACTGATGTTTGTTATTAACTCGTTATCTCTGATGTTTGTTTATAACTCGTTATCTCTGATGTTTATTAACTCGTTATCTCTGATGTTTGTTATTAACTCGTTATCTCTGATGTTTGTTATTAACTCGTTATCTCTGATGTTTGTTATTAACTTATCTCTAATGTTTGTTATTAACTCGTTATCTCTGATGTTTGTTTTTAACTCGTTATCTCTGATGTTTGTTATTAACTCGTTATCTCTGATGTTTGTTTTTAACTCGTCTCTGATGTGTTAACTCGTTATCTCTGATGTTTGTTATTAACTCGTTATCTCTGATGTTTATTAACTCGTTATCTGTTTTTAACTCGTTATCTCTGATGTTTGTTATTAACTCGTTATCTCTGATGTTTGTTATTAACTCGTTATCTCTGATGTTTGTTATTAACTCGTTATCTCTGATGTGTGTTATTAACTTATCTCTAATGTTTGTTTTTAACTCGTTATTTCTGATGTTTGTTTTTAACTCGTTATCTCTTTAACTCGTTATCTCTGATGTTTGATTTTAACTCGTTATCTCTATTTGTTTTTAACTCGTTATCTCTGATGTTTGTTTTTAAGTCGTTATCACTGATGTTTGTTTTAACTCGTTATCTCTTATTTTTGTTTTTAACTCGTTAACTCTTTTTTTTTGACTCGTTATCTCGGATGTTTGTTTTAACTCATTATCTCTATGTTTGTTTTAACTCGTTATCTCTATTTGTTTTTAACTCGTTATCTCTGATGTTTGTTTTTAACTTGTTATCTCTGATGTTTGTTTTAACTCGTTATCTGTGTTTGTTTTTAACTCGTTATCTCATGTTTGTTATTAACTCGTTATCTCTGATGTTTGTTTTTAACTCGTTATCTCTGATGTTTGTTTTTAACTCGTTATCTGGTGTTTGTTTTTAACTCGTTATCTCTGATGTTTGTTTTTAACTCGTTATCTCTGATGTTTGTTTTTAACTCGTTATCTCTGATGTTTGTTATTAACTCGTTATCTCTGATGTTTGTTTTTAACTCGTTATCTCTGTTTTTAACTCGTTATCTGGTGTTTGTTTTTAACTCGTTATCTCTGTTTGTTTTTAACTCGTTATCTCTGATGTTTGTTATTAACTCGTTATCTCTGATGTGTTAACTCGTTATCTCTGATGTTTGTTTATAACTCGTTATCTCTAATGTTTGTTTTTAACTCGTTATCTCTGATGTTTGTTTTTAACTCGTTATCTCTGATGTTTGTTTATAACTCGTTATCTCTGATGTTTGTTTTTAACTCGTTATCTCTGATGTTTGTTTTTAACTCGTTATCTCTGATGTTTGTTTATAACTCGTTATCTCTGATGTTTGTTTATAACTCGTTATCTCTGATGTTTGTTTATAACTCGTTATCTCTGTTTGTTTTTAACTCGTTATCTCTGATGTTTGTTATTAACTCGTTATCTCTGATGTTTGTTTTTAACTCGTTATCTCTGATGTTTGTTATTAACTCGTTATCTCTGATGTTTGTTTTTAACTCGTTATCTCTGATGTTTGTTATTAACTCGTTATCTCTGATGTTTGTTTTTAACTCGTTATCTCTGATGTTTGTTTTTAACTCGTTATCTCTGATGTTTGTTTTTAACTCGTTATCTCTGATGTTTGTTTTTAACTCGTTATCTCTGATGTTTGTTTTTAACTCGTTATCTCTGATGTTTGTTATTAACTCGTTATCTCTGATGTTTGTTATTAACTCGTTATCTCTGATGTTTGTTTTTAACTCGTTATCTCTGATGTTTATTAACTCGTTATCTCTGATGTTTGTTTTTAACTCGTTATCTCTGATGTTTGTTATTAACTCGTTATCTCTGATGTTTGTTATTAACTTGTTATCTCTGATGTTTGTTATTAACTCGTTATCTCTGATGTTTGTTATTAACTCGTTATCTCTGATGTTTGTTATTAACTCGTTATCTCTGACGTGTGTTATTAACTTATCTCTAATGTTTGTTTTTAACTCGTTATTTCTGATGTTTGTTTTTAACTCGTTATCTCTTTAACTCGTTATCTCTGATGTTTGATTTTAACTCGTTATCTCTATTTGTTTTTAACTCGTTATCTCTGATGTTTGTTTTTAAGTCGTTATCACTGATGTTTGTTTTAACTCGTTATCTCTTATTTTTGTTTTTAACTCGTTAACTCTTTTTTTTTGACTCGTTATCTCGGATGTTTTTTTTAACTCATTATCTCTAATGTTTGTTTTTAACTCGTTATCTCTATTTGTTTTTAACTCGTTATCTCTGTTTGTTTTTAACTTGTTATCTCTGATGTTTGTTTTTAACTCGTTATCTGTTTTTTAACTCGTTATCACTGATGTTTGTTATTAACTCGTTATCACTGATGTTTGTTATTAACTCGTTATCTCTGATGTTTGTTTATAACTCGTTATCTCTGTTTGTTTTTAACTCGTTATCTCTGATGTGTGTTATTAACTCGTTATCTCTGATGTTTGTTTTTAACTCGTTATCTCTGTGTGTTAACTCGTTATCACTGATGTTTGTTATTAACTCGTTATCTCTGATGTTTGTTTATAACTCGTTATCTCTGATGTTTGTTTTTAACTCGTTATCTCTGATGTTTGTTTATAACTCGTTATCTCTGATGTTTGTTTTTAACTCGTTATCTCTGATGTGTTAACTCGTTATCTCTGTTTGTTTATAACTCGTTATCTCTGATGTTTGTTTATAACTCGTTATCTCTGATGTTTGTTTATAACTCGTTATCTCTGATGTTTGTTTTTAACTCGTTATCTCTGATGTGTTAACTCGTTATCTCTGATGTTTGTTTATAACTCGTTATCTCTGATGTTTGTTTTTAACTCGTTATCTCTGATGTTTGTTTATAACTCGTTATCTCTAATGTTTGTTTATAACTCGTTATCTCTGATGTTTGTTTTTAACTCGTTATCTCTGATGTGTTAACTCGTTATCTCTGATGTTTGTTTATAACTCGTTATCTCTGATGTTTGTTTATAACTCGTTATCTCTAATGTTTGTTATTAACTCATTATCTCTGTTTGTTATTAACTCATTATCTCTGATGTTTGTTTTTAACTCGTTATCACTGATGTTTGTTGTTAACTCGTTATCTCTGATGTTTGTTTTTAACTCGTTATCTCTGATGTGTGTTATTAACTCGTTATCTCTGATGTTTGTTATTAACTCGTTATCTCTGATGTGTGTTATTAACTCGTTATCCCTGATGTTTGTTTTTAACTCGAGTGCACTTTGACCTGAAGAACACCTGAGGCACTGACGACCTCCTCAGAGCTCAGGTGACCTGCAGTGACCTTTAGGTGTAGGGCTCCATTGGAGGTGTGAATGGGTTCAGAGGTGAATGGAGAGCAGGTCTGAAAGCAGACGATGTGATTGGCCCGGCCTGGTGATGAAAAAGTGCACGCATGTGTTTTCATGTTTTTATTTAGTCGTTTGGCGCTCGGTCCTTTAAAAGCGATAAAAGCTCAAAGCCTCGACTCCACCTTACAAAACAAACTCGGCTTTAAAGTGACGATGAACTCTCCACAGTCTGATTTAAATACGTCCGTGACTCCTCCTCCTCGCCAGGTGAACACAAACGGCCAATCGGCTTGCGGCGCATCATCAGCTGACGCAGCGAGCCAGAGAAGAAATCGTCCTCCGCTCTGACGCCTGACTGGCTGCTCCGACGGCGGTCGATATGGAGGGGGGCGGGGCTAGGTTAGTATCAGGCGCGGTCAGTCAGAAGTGGGTGGGGCCTCACAGGTAGCCCTCCTTCCTGAACTGCTCCTGCAGGATGTCTCGGTACTCGTCGAAGCCGCCGTCGATGCGAGAGACTTTCCCGCTCTCGCACACCCACAGCTCCTTACACACCAGCCGGATCAGGCGCTCGTCGTGAGACACCAGGATGACTCCGCCCTGAAACGATGACATCACACAGACAGGTGACAGGTGAGAGAGGGGGAAGACCAGTTAATGACTAATCGACCACGGCGTACACACATAAATGCTAATACATGAAACAGGAGAGGGAGCAGAATGTGTACGTCTCAAGTAGAAAAATAAAGAAACAATAGATGAATACTTCATATTCATACAGGATATATATAAGATATTACACAATAGGTCGAAGTCATACGTTAGAAAAAAGGAAATTCTGTATCTAGCTTTGTATAGGCCTTTATATAAATATTTATATATTTATAGACATAAATATTTATATACACAGTCTATCTATCTATCTATATATGTATCTATATATATAAATATATATAGATAGATATATAAAACCCCAAAACCAGTGAAGTTGGCACGTTGTGTAAATCTTAAATAAAAACATAATACAATGATTTGTAAATCCTTTTCAACTTATATTCAATTGAATACACAGCAAAGACAAGATACTTAATGTTTGAATTGAGAAACTTTTTCTTTTGCAAATAATCATCAACTTAGAATTTAATGGCAGCAACACATTGTAAAAAAGTTGTCACAGGGTCATTTTTACCACTGTGTTACATCGCCTTTCCTTTTAACAACACTCAGTAAACGTTTGGGAACTGAGGAGACCAATTTTTGAAGCTTTTCAGCTGGAATTCTTTCCCATTCTTGCTTGATGTACAGCTTAAGTTGTTCAACAGTCGAGGGTCTCCGTTGTTGTATTTTACACTTCATAATGCACCACACATTTTCAATGGGGGACAGGTCTGGACTACAGGCAGGCCAGTCTAGTACCTGCACTCTTTTACTACGAAGCCACGCTGTTGTAACACGTGCAGAATGTGGCTTGGCATTGTCTTGCTGAAATAAGCAGGGGCGTCCATGAAAAAGACGTTGCTTGGATGGCAACATATGTTGCTCCAAAACCTGTATGTACCTTTCAGCATTAATGGTGCCTTCACAGATGTGTAAGTTACCCATGCCTTGGGCACTAATACACCCCCACACCATCACAGATGCTGGCTTTTGAACTTTGGGCCTATAACAGTCCGGATGGTTCTTTTCCTCTTTGGTCCAGAGGACACGACGACCACAGTTTCCAAAAACAATTGTAAATGTGGACTGGTCAGACCACAGAACACTTTTCCACTTTGCATCAGTCCATCTTAGATGAGCTCGGGCCCAGTGAAGCCGGCGGTGTTTCTGGGTGTTGTTGATAAATGGCTTTGGCTTTGCATAGTAGAGTTTTAACTTGCACTTACAGATGTAGACGAACTGTAGTTACTGACAGTGGTTTTCTGAAGTGTTCCTGAGCCCATGTGGTGATATCCTTTACACAGTGATGCCGGTTTTTGATGCAGTACCGCCTGAGGGATCGAAGGTCACGGGCATTCAATGTTGGTTTTTGGCCTTGCCGCTTTCGTGCAGTAATTTCTCCAGATTCTCTGAACCTTTTGATGATATTACGGACCGTAACTGTTGGACAATTTGCTCACACATCTGTTCACAAAGTGGTGACCCTCGCCCCATCCTTGTTTGTGAATGACTGAGCATTTCAGGGAAGCTGCTTTTATACCCAATCATGGCACCCACCTGTTCCCAATCAGCCTGTTCACCTGTGGGATGTTCCAAATAAGTGTTTGATGAGCATTCCTCAACTTTCTCAGTCTTTTTTGACACTTGTGCAGCTTTTTTGAAACATGTTTCAGGCATCAAATTCCAAATGAGCTAATATTTGCAAAAGAATATAAAGTTTCTCAGTTCAAACATTAAGTATCTTGTCTTTGCTGTGTATTCAATTGAATATAAGTTGAAAAGGATTTGCAAATCATTGTATTCTGTTTTTATTTACAATTTACACAATGTGCCAACTTCTCTGGTTTTGGGGTTATATATATATATACATATATATATATAGATATAGATATATACATATACATATATATATATATATATATATATACACATATATAGATATATATATACATACATATATATCTATATCTATATATATACATATACATATATATATATATATATATATATATATATATATATATATATATATATATATATATATATATATATATATATATATATATATATATATACATATATATATATATATATATATATATATATATATATATATATATATATATATACACACACACGTGTATTTATATAATTATACACAGGTGTGTTGTTTGTAAAATAGCTGTCATACAGATATGCCACACATCAGAAAGCTCTATTACCGTCAAACTCACTAACGTTAGGCTGAACCATGTGTCTTATATCATACCTACATGTATGACCTGCAGAAAAATAACACTTGTGAAATCATTTCAGTTTTTATGGACTTATGATGGATTAAATGCGCTGACACTTCAATCTGCCTGGCAAATACATCACACTGAACGGAGCGGCTGACCGGACCAAGATGGCGGACGTATTTCTTGTGCCCCGCCCGCCAATGAGGCGTCTACTCTTTCTTATGTCACTGGTTCCTTCACCTCACTGGTATAAACTAGGCCCCGCCCACTGTGACTGACCTTGAACTTGTTGAGGGCCTTGGCGAGCGCCTCGATGGTCTCCATGTCCAGGTGATTGGTCGGCTCATCCAGGATGTAGAAGTTTGGGCTGATGGACAGAGAGTGACATCATCAGTGTTACAGTGGTCGTCATGGAAACACACACAGCCCGACTGAGCGCGCTCCTACCACGGCATGGTCATCTGAGCGAAGGCCACGCGGCTCTTTTGCCCCCCCGACAGGCTGGCCACCGGCCTGGTGGCGAGCTCCCCGGTGATGCCGTAGCCTCCTAGCTGATGGCGGTACTCCTCCTCCGTCCGACCTGAGACACAAACACCGGCCAATCAGGGGCTGAGAAACTGTGGGGCGGGGCTTGATTTGACAGTATGGAGTTGGATCTGTATAGGGTCAGGGTCAGGTCAGAGCCCGCCATGTTTCTGCTCCATGGTCTGACCTTCAGGTGACCCTGGCCTTGGTGGTTACCTGGGAACTTGTTGAGCAGCAGCTCCACGGAGCAGACGTTCAGGTCCAGCTGGTCCACGTGGTGCTGACTGAAGTATCCGATCTTCAGGTTCCTGATTGGACCAAACACACAAACAGGTTTTATATGACCACGCCCACCTCGCCATGACCTCGTGACCTTGTCTCCTGCTGCAGGTCACAGGGTCAGGGGTCATTATTACATGGACCTTATTCCATTTACATGTTTGTTGTTTTTATAGTGTAATATTAATAAAGTTTATATCAGTGATATTATGTCATATTTCATTGTATTTATTATTAAACACCTGATTATTCTGGATCATTGCTGTTTTGCAGAACACCACGTTTGGTCTCCTGAGCTCTAATAAAATCATTTCTGTATCAAACTGATTGTTTTCATAAAATTACATGAATGGCATCACCTGAGGTGAAATGTAGGATATCACATTAGCATGAACAGATTCATATTTTTTATATCCATGGTGTTATTCTCTGGGAATTGATGGAATTAAATCTGTGCTGTGATTGGTCAGTTTCCCTTGCTGTGCTGTGATTGGTCGGTTTCCCCTGCTGCGCTGTGATTGGTCACTTTCCCTTGCTGTGCTGTGATTGGTCGGATCCCTCTTACCTGTGAGCCTGTCTCACTCCGTTCACCGGCGTCAGCTCGCCCATCAGCAGTTTGAGGATGGTGGATTTTCCGGCTCCGTTTTCTCCCACCTGTCAGTGAACACAACACAAAGCCTGTTACCATGTTTTATCCTTTGCTGGTCACTGATTGGCTGGAACTGTGATGATGTCACTTACGATGCAGATGCGAGACTCGAGGTCTGCGGACAGGTTGAGCCCCGAGAAGAGCCGCTGATCGGCGCTGTAGTGAAACTCCACCTCGTCCAGCTGGAGGATGGGCGGAGACAGTTTCTCAAAGTTATCTGGAAACCTGCAGGAGGAGACATCGGCCAATCAGAGCTCACCTTAACCACACCTGAGCTGGTCCCCAAGACCAATCAGAGCTCACCTTAACCACACCTGAGCTGGTCCCCAAGACCAATCAGAACTCACCTTAACTACACCTGAGCTGGTCCCAAAGACCAATCAGAGCTCACCTTAACTACACCTGAGCTGGTCCCCAAGACCAATCAGAGCTCACCTTAACTACACCTGAGCTGGTCCCAAAGACCAATCAGAGCTCACCTTAACTACACCTGAGCTGGTCCCAAAGACCAATCAGAGCTCACCTTAACTACACCTGAGCTGGTCCCAAAGACCAATCAGAGCTCACCTTAACCACACCTGAGCTGGTCCCAAAGACCAATCAGAGCTCACCTTAACTACACCTGAGCTGGTCCCCAAGACCAATCAGAGCTCACCTTAACTACACCTGAGCTGGTCCCAAAGACCAATCAGAGCTCACCTTAACTACACCTGAGCTGGTCCCAAAGACCAATCAGAGCTCACCTTAACTACACCTGAGCTGGTCCCTCAGCCCACCTGACCCTCCTCTGAAGGTCTACAGCGGTCCACCAGGATCTGCTGACTCAGCTGTCATACTTTTACAGCCCTTTGACAGCAGGGCAGCACATCCTGACAATGCTCCATCAGCAGATTTATGAACCTCCAAATATAAAATAAATAAAATATTTACCCTCCATATTTATTCTGTAACACTGTCAGGATGTGCTGGAACAGTTTATAAATTAACAGGATCATTAATTTAGAATAAAAGTTTGTTTTTATTGTTTCAAACCCCTACAGTCACCACGAGGAGCAGAGAGGAGCTCTGAAATAAATTCAGGAAAACTGCTGAGGTGAATCAAAAATCACTCAAAGTCTGAGCCCGGGTCAGAGCTCTGTGGGCTGTGAGGACAGACATTTCCCTTTTTCTTATTTTTTTATTTACTTATCTATTGGTTTTTCAAATCTGACTTATCTAGTTTTATTTTTTTTTTTTTTACTTATTTTTTAATTCTGACATATTTTTATCACTATTTTAATTTTAGGTTTAACTTATCAAGTATTATTGTTAATGATTAATGATTTTTTTAAATCTGACTTATCTATTTTTATTTTAAGTATTTATTTTTTGTTTTATTTTCAAATCTGACTTAGCTTTTTCTGACGCATGTTTTTATTCTGAATTTTATGGGCTTTCATTATTTATTATTTTTTTATTATTTAGATATTGTTTTATATATTTTTAAATCTGACATATTTACCTTTTAAAAACTGATTTTTTAAATCTCACCTTTCAAAATTTTCAGATCAGACTTACGTATTCTTTATTTATTTATTTTAATGTGTGATCAGGTCTTATTTGTTGATGTCCTGTTCTCACAGTTGTGGCTGTGACAGAACACCTGTACCTGCAGATCTATGACCAATCATATTCTGTGTTTGAGTCTCAGGAGAACAGCAGGATGACACCTGAGTGAGGCCGTCTGTTTGTAGGTGTTGAATAAAAATATTATTTAAAAAAAACTGTCTGAGGTTAAAGGTTAAAGGAGACCCCCTCTGTGCCCTCACCTGTACAAACACACAGGTGTGCTGTCACCTGTAAGAACACACAGGTGTGCTGTCACCTGTACGATCACACAGGTGTGCCCTCACCTGTAAGAACACACAGGTGTGCTGTCACCTGTAAGAACACACAGGTGTGCTGTCACCTGTACGATCACACAGGTGTGCCCTCACCTGTAAGAACACACAGGTGTGCTGTCACCTGTAAGAACACACAGGTGTGCCCTCACCTGTAAGAACACACAGGTGTGCTGTCACCTGTACGATCACACAGGTGTGCCCTCACCTGTACAAACACACAGGTGTGCCCTCACCTGTACAAACACACAGGTGTGCCCTCACCTGTAAGAACACACAGGTGTGCTGTCACCTGTAAGAACACACAGGTGTGCTGTCACCTGTACGATCACACAGGTGTGCCCTCACCTGTACAAACACACAGGTGTGCCCTCACCTGTAAGAACACACAGGTGTGCTGTCACCTGTACGATCACACAGGTGTGCTCTTACCTGAGCGTGACCTCTGTCTCTTTGTCGATGGGCTTGAGCTCAGGTCTGCAGGAGAGAGAGAGAGTGTCAGTAACACACCTGAGCAGGTGAACCATCAGGCAGACGTTGTCGTACTCACAGCCTCTCCAGCAGTTTGAGTTTGCTCTGCACCTGAGCCGCTCTGTTGGCGTTGTATCGAAACCTGTCGATGAACACCTGGGACAAGACACAGGTAAGTCTGACACAATGCATGCTGGGAAATGAGCTGAATTCTTATCTCTAATCACCTGTGCTGTAGCTTCACCTGTGCTGTAGCTCACCTGTGCTGTAGCTTCACCTGTGCTGTAGCTTCACCTGTGCTGTAGCTCACCTGTGCTGTAGCCTCACCTGTACTGTAGCTCACCTGTGCTGTAGCTTCACCTGTGCTGTAGCTTCACCTGTGCTGTAGCTTCACCTGTGCTGTAGCTTCACCTGTGCTGTAGCTCACCTGTGCTGTAGCTTCACCTGTGCTGTAGCTCACCTGTGCTGTAGCTTCACCTGTGCTGTAGCTTCACCTGTGCTGTAGCTTCACCTGTGCTGTAGCTCACCTGTGCTGTAGCTCACCTGTGCTGTAGCCTCACCTGTGCTGTAGCCTCACCTGTACTGTAGCTTACCTGTGCTGTAGCTCACCTGTGCTGTAGCTCACCTGTGCTGTAGCTTCACCTGTACTGTAGCTTCACCTGTGTCCTAGCTCACCTGTGCTGTAGCTCACCTGTGCTGTAGCTTCACCTGTGCTGTAGCTTCACCTGTGCTGTAGCTTCACCTGTGCTGTAGCTTCACCTGTACTGTAGCTCCACCTGTGTCCTAGCTCACCTGTGCTGTAGCTCACCTGTGCTGTAGCTTCACCTGTGCTGTAGCTCACCTGTGCTGTAGCTTCACCTGTGCTGTAGCTTCACCTGTACTGTAGCTTCACCTGTGTCCTAGCTCACCTGTGCTGTAGCTCACCTGTGCTGTAGCTTCACCTGTGCTGTAGCTTCACCTGTGCTGTAGCTCACCTGTGCTGTAGCTTCACCTGTGCTGTAGCTTCACCTGTGCTGTAGCTTCACCTGTGCTGTAGCTTCACCTGTACTGTAGCTTCACCTGTGTCCTAGCTCACCTGTGCCATAGCTCACCTGTATGTGTTGTCTGTACTGCAGCTGGGCGTCGTACTCCCTCTGCTGGTTCTTCAGTCGATCTTCTTTGGTTTTGACGAAGTTTTCGTAGTCGCCGCGGTAACTGTCCAGCCTCTGGGAGTGCAGGTGCACGATGTCGGTGACCACGGCGTTCAGGAAGTTCCTGTCGTGGGAGACGACGAGGATGGTGGACTGCCACGTCTGAGGAGGGACACGACCGCTACCTGTTAGCTCCTGGCTAAGCACTCTCATTGGTTTGAATGGGGTATGCTAGTGCTAATGTGAGTTCAGACCTGTAGGTAGTTTTCTAACCACAGGATGGCTCTGACGTCCAACATGTTGGTCGGCTCTGGAACACATGACATCATCGTTAGCCACCAGAGTCTACACCTGCACAGGTAAAGGTGTTCTTACTGATGTGGTCGACTGACATCGAGCCCTGAGCACCTCCTTCAGGTGAGCTGGGAGTTCCTCCTCCACAAACCCACCTGTCTGTGTCAGAGTGCAGGTGATACTCACCGTCCAGCAGCAGCAGGTCCGGCCTGGACAGTTAACGAAAAACAAAGACAACGAGATGTCATTAACGAGGAACAAAGATAACGAGATGTCACTAACAAGGAACAAAGATAACGAGATGTCACTAACAAGGAACAAAGATAACGAGATGTCACTAACAAGGAACAAAGATAACGAGATGTCATTGACAAGGAGTAAAGATACTCACCGAGCGAACAGAGCTCTGGCCAACGCCAACCTCATCCTCCATCCGCCTGAGAACTCTCTACAGACACATTTACACAGATGAAGTCATGATCTGATTGTTTCTTCTTTGTAGTTCTTTATAGACCAAACTGGATTAAACTTATTTTTAAGTTTGAGACGAATGATTACAGTAAAATAATGTTTAGTGTTGTCAAACTTACTTTGTTGCCTGCTGTTGCATTCTGGGAGAAAATCCAAGACCGGCCAGGATGACGGAGGCTCTGATTGGATGAGACAAATGTCAATCAAAAACAGTTCATCACTGCCCCCAGAAGTGTCTGCAGGTGAGGTCAGGTGACCTTCAGGTACTCGTGAGTGTTCACTAACAAAACAGATGTAACACGAGCTATTATATAAAGAGCAGTCAGGTAACAGCAGGTGGAGCAGACAGGGCCAACGAGGTCACTCTGTTTGTCAACAGGTTTGACATGATGAATGGCATGTCCCCCGCCCTGGCTCCAGTTGGTTTAGCCCCCCCTCTGCTCCCACCCGCTCCACTTGTTATGCCACCAACATCACTTCCACCTGCTGCAGCAGCGCCACTGGCAGCTACAGCACCGGCAACAGCAGCACCGCCACCTCCACCTGAAGCAGCAGCACTTCCACCTGTGCCTGTGGCAGTGGCACCTCCACCTGCGGTAGCAGCACCTCCACCTGTGCCTGTGGCACCTCCACCCAAGGCGGCAACCTATCCACCTCCATCTGCGGCAGTAGCAGCGGCACCTTCACCTCCATCTGTGGTGGTGGCATTTCCATCTGTGGCAGTGGCAACTTCACCTGTGGCAACATCAGTCCCACCTGCGGTGGTGGCAAATGATCCCGTTCCTCACAACAGAGGAGGTGAAGACGGAGCTAAAGAGGCTACGCCCAGGTAAGGCGGTGGGGCTGGATGGAGTTTGTCCAAGACTGCTCAGGGACTGTGCAGCACTTCTAGCTGAACCTCTTCAATATGTGTTCAACATGAGCCTTCAGCAGGGGAAGGTACCAGTCCTGTGGCAGAAGTCCAGCCTTGTGCCGGTCCCCAAAGTAGGCTGTCCGGTCAAGATGAATGACTACAGACCGGTGGCTTTAACATCACGTCATGAAAACACTGGAGAGGCTGCTACTCCGTCACCTGAAGCCTCAGGTGGAACAGGCACAAGACAAGCTGCAGTTTGCCTACCATGAGAACATTAGAGTAGAAGACACTGTTCTGTACATGCTTCACTGGGCTCAATCACACCTAGATGAACCCGGAGGATATGTCAGAATAATGCTCTTTGACTTCTCGAGTGCGTTCAACACCATCCAACCACTCATACTCCAGGGCAAACTTGAAAAGTTGGGGGTGGACAACTACCTCACCACCTGGGTCTCTGACTACCTTACGGGACGACCACAGTACGTCAGGCTTGACAGTCCTGAGCAGTACGGGAGCCCCACAAGGGACAGTACTGGCACCATTCCTCTTTGCCCTGTACACGTCAGACTTTCAGTAGGACCCTAAGTCCTGTCATGTTCAGAAGTACTCTGGTGACACAGCAGTCATGGCATGTATCAGGAGGGATGGCGAGGGGGAATACAGGGAGCTGGTGAGGGTCTCCAGTTAGTGAAGTGTAAAGAACCATCTCCTCCTCAACACCACCAAGACAAAGGAGATGGTCATAGATCTCCGTAAGTCCAAGTCTCCACCCCTGCCTGTCAACATAGATGGTGCTGACATTGAGGTGGTGCCTAGTTACAGGTACGTGGGTGTTCACCTGGATGACAAGCTGGACTGGTCCTTCAATACAACTGCCATCTACAAGAAGGGGCAAAGTCGCTTCGCTTCCTCCTTGCTCGTTCAACGTGTGCAGCGACATGTTTTAAAAATCAGTGGTGGAGAGTGACCTGCTGTATGCTGCTGTCTGCTGGGGGGTAACCAGATGGGCAAGGACAGGAGGCGGCTGGACAAGCTTATTAAGAGAGCTGGTTCAGTGGTCGGGAGAGGGCTGGACGATGTGGGGACGGTCATAGAGAGACGCATGAGGAGCAAGGTGGACTGAGGGCTTCAGGTGATCCTTTATCCCCTCAACCATCAGACTGTATAACTCCTCATAGCTCCACCACTTGCACATTGCACACATTAATTTATGTGACTTGTTTTATGTGCTTACATGTGATGATGTTTTTATGTGTTTCATATGAGCTGCTGGATACAACAGTTTCCCTTTGGGGATAAATAAAGTATCCATCTCATTTGCACTGTCCTGTGGGAGTTTATCTTGTATTTATTTTTGTACCAATACCTTTTACAACTATTTCATACTTACAACTGTTTTATACTTTTTTTTATGTAGCTATCTCCTGATGGTGAATAAACAACAAAAACCAAAATAAGAAAAATAAAAGTAAAAAAAAAAAAAAAAAAAAAGTTTATTTAGTCCGATGCCGTTGACCTCACTCACCGGGCTGGCGCTTTGTCGGCCTCGATCTCCTCCAGTTTGCCGTAGATCTCTGACAGCCGGACGCTCTCCATCCCGTCAGCACTGAGGAAACAGAGCAGGTGACTCACACAAAGCATCATGGGTAATGTAGTCATCTCGTATTCTGCCGTTACACCCACAGAGCCACCAGGGCAACCTGTGGGCAGAGTGGGCGTGGCCTATAATGGCGGTCTTACTTTCCATTGGCGATGCGGGCGTTGAGCCTCTTCTCCTCGCTCAGAAGCTCCTCCCTCAGCGTGTCGCTCTCCAGGACGCTCTGCAGCGCTGCCGTCTCGTCTCCTGCCACTTCCTGCTCCACGTGCAGGATGGTGATGTGGGCGGGGACGCGGAGGTTACGGCTGGCCAGCATCTTCAGCAGGGTTGTTTTCCCCAGACCGTTACGACCAATCAGACCGTACCGCCGGCCGGAGGCCAAGGAGAGCTCCGCCCCCTGCAGCAGACACCTGGACACAGATGTTTAGGTTTAGGTTTCAGTTTAGGTTTGAATCTGGTTCAGCTATGTGGGGCACCATGTTGTCAACAACTCTGCATTCATACTCTGCACAGGGCTACAGTCTGCTAACAGGCCTGAACTACAGCGAAACAGTGACAGTATGATGTCACACTGGTAGGTCTGAGTGGACACCACCGATGGAAAAGCACCAAAATGTCAAACTATGATGTTTGGCTAATGATGTCACTTTAATATGTGAGGAATATAAAAATATAATATGATAAACTGAAGTGTTGGTCTTCATTTGTATTTACAGCTTTAATTGGCTGATTTAAGCCCCGCCCACCTCTCGCCAAAGGAAACATCAAAGTTCTCAATTCGGATGTCGTAGCTGCGGTTCTTCCCTGATTGGTCGACTCGGTTGTCCTTCTTACTGCTCGCCTGGCTGGCCGATGCCTCCTCCAGGACTCTGTGAGAGAAGAGGACAGGTGAGGACAGGTGGACAGGTGACAGGTGGACAGGTGAGGACAGGTGGACAGGTGTGAAGCTCGTTCAGACAGTAGCAAGGGGTAGTAGAGGGTAGTAATGGGTAGCTATGGTAAGTAAACAGTAATTATGGGTAGTTAACAGTAGTAAGGGAAGTTTGGGGTAGGTTACGGTAGTTTATAGTAGTTATGGGTAGTAAATGGTAGTTAACTGTAGTTAAGGGCAGTTAGGGGTAGTTAAGGGTGGTTTAAAGTAGGTATGGGTAGTTAACAGTAATAAGAGTAGCTATGGGTAGTTTAGTGTAATAAGATGTACTTATGGGTAGTTAACAGTGGTTAAGGGTAGTTAATGGCAGTTAAGGGTAGTGAACAGTAGAAGGGGTAGTTCAGGGTAGTTAAGGGTGGTTAACAGTAGTTATGGTTAGTACTCACAGCGGGCTGGTGCCCTTCTGAAGGTCCTTCTCGCTCCTGCGCTCGTGTTTGGCCTTCAGCTTCGCCTCGGCCTTCTCCAGTTTCTTAGCGTCCACCGTCTGATGGGACAGAGACAGGAAGTGGTACGTTTAAGGCAGGAAGTGATGTGTTTAAGGCAGGAAGTGATGAGTTTTAAAAAAAGCAAACAAACAAAAAGAAATTAAGGCAGGAAGTGATGTGTTTAAGGCAGGAAGTGATGTGTTAGGAGGGCCGTGTGTTATTTAGTCCGAGTCTAAAAGACAAATAAACTAATAAATCAAGTCCACGTGCATCCTGATGTTCTACAGTGAAACAGCTCAGGCACAGAGGGTTAATCTGCTCTGCTCTGATTGGTTCAGAGGGTTAATCTGCTCTGCTCTGGTTGGTTCAGAGGGTTGATCTGCTCCGCTCTGATTGGTTCAGGTGTTTGTGGTGGTCAGCTGATCATCTTTACCTGTACTCCTCGGGGACTCACCGTGTTCTGAGGCCGTTTCATCATCCAGATCCCCTGAACGTCTTCAGCGGCGCCCACTGCAGAGGAACAGACAGACGCCATCACTCTGATGTTTAGCCCCGCCCCTGACACGCTGATAACCAATCACAGAGCAGAACTCTGGACTGGCACCTCCAGTGGCCAATCAAAATTACAGGGAAACATACTCAACAGGCTTTAAACATTTTTGGTCAAAACTCGGCTCTAACAAACGAGAGAAACTGCAGCATTACCTCCCTAACTTATTTATTCCTTGTACTGTTTCTTTCATCTTGTTTTTATGAATGGTACATATTTATCTTTTAGCTTGGGTTGACATATTTTTATCTTGATTTTTATATCAGGGCTGTCCTCCTTGTTCTTTTAGCCTAAGCACTGTCATCACTTTGTCTTGTTCTGTGTTGTTTTGTGTGTCTATTGGGGCTGAATGATTTGAGAAAAAAATTTAATTGCTATTTTTTCCCCAATATTGTGATTTACTCTGCGATTGTTTTAATGTTCATCATCTTCTGTATTCTTAAACAAACATAAGCAGTAGATCATTTTATAGTAAAACCAATATGCCATTAAATTGATCTAAGGATAAAAGATTTGAGAAAAAGTGGAGAAGTAAAGAACAGAAGCAAAATAGGTATGAAATTGTAAAAACTGGGTAGAAGTGGTATGAAAGCAGAAAAAGGTTAATAAATAGGTGCAAAATAGGTATGAAATTGCAAAAAAATGGGGAAAAATTGGCAAAAAAAATCCAAAAGTGGCTTAGGAAAATTGATTATGGCAGCAAAATTGGAAATTTAAATTTGAAATTAAATTTCAAAACCCATGTAAAATTCCAAAAATGGTTCTGACAGTGGCCAAAAAAAGATGAATGGGGGCAAAACAGGCATAAAGTTGTAAAATTGCAACAAGCCATATGGTGATTTAATCTAATTTGCAGTTAATTGTTCAGCCCTAGAGTCTATAATACAAAAGAGCTCACTCACTATAAACTGAATTTACCCAAGGGTAATAAATATTCTGAATCTGAGGATGGCTCGCTCAGAGTTTATTATCCACAAACAGTTATAAACAGATAAAGTGAATGTTACTGTGAGTAGGGATGGGAATTGATAAGGTTTTATAAATACCAGTGTTATTATCTTTTCAGTTTTATGGCCCTCGACAGTGGAACAGCCTGCCGGAGGACCTCAGGGCTGCAGAGAACGTTCATGTTTTTAAGAGCAGGCTCAACACCCATCTTTTTAGCTTAGCTTTTAATTAAGGTTTTATTTATTATATTTATTTATATTAGGTTTCCACTTTGTTTTTATCTATAAATTTTACTCATTTCTTATCTTAATGTTTTCGTTGTACTATTTTAGGATCTGGTTCTTAGTTTTTGATATCTTAGTTTTAACTGTTATTACTTTACCATTAGGATCTCCAGTGTTTCCTCTGTAGGAGCCCTCTGCACCAGGAGCTGTGGTTGACCATGGCTGCAGGACTCTGTCTCGTAGGTTTCTGGAGGAGTTTTGAGGTCCATCATCTCTCCTCTGGGTTCTGCGTTGGTGTCCTTTAGCTGTGGTCGACTCTCAGCTCCTGGTGCAGACGGCTCCTCCGATGACGCTCTCTCACCCGGTTCATCTGTACTCAGCCTTGTTCTTGTTCTTAGTTCCTTGCACTATTTTAGTCTGTGTGTGTATGAGTGTGTGTGTCTGTTAGTGGGTACGCGCACGAGTGAAGACTTTTGCCCATGCGTGTGGGTAGTTTATGTAAAACAGGGGTGGGAAGGTGGGTTTAAGGGAATGTTTTTAATTTTCTCTATGTGAAGCACTTTGAGTTGCATTGATTTTATGAAAAGCACTTTATAAATAAAATTTGATTGATTGATTAACGATCCTGCTAATCGATTCTATTCCTTAATGATTCCTGCAGATCTTCAGTGTCAACAACGTCAAACACACGTCACAGCATAGATAACTGCTTCTGCTGGTGTTTCCGCTATCTTAAGGCTGTGCAGTAGGAGACTTTTGTAAAAAAATTAAGCCACAGTTCTGACTCTTCTGAGCCCTGTCAGTAAAGGACTTGATAAGGGAATTGATTAGCATAATGACTCATGATATCGACTCTTTGATGGAGCTGTTAACGATTCTCAACTGGAATTGGTTTTGGATTCCCATCCCTATCTGTGAAGTGTGCATTTATCATCCATACAGAGTAACAAACAGATGCAGTGAGTGCTGCTGGTCTGACCGTTGTCTGCTGTGATCTGGGAGAGCTGCACCGGAGCGTCCAACAAAACCTGCTTCTGAGAGCCGTGATGGTTGTTCCTGTTAGAGGAGAGAAAGTGAGTCAGCAGAGACACTTCAGAGCTTCTATCACTGTTATTCTATGATCCAATCTGAGTAAGAGATGCTCTGTATGTGGGCATGAAAGAGTTCATCATCAGTACAGAGGATATACTGTCAGGCCAAAATAAAGCTCACACACTCTAATATTTTGTCTTTAGCTTTGATCACAGTCTCATTCTCTGTCTCATTGTTTCTTTAAGCTTCTCCAATGTCTCAGATTTGTCCCAGATCACTGCACTGCCCCCACAGGCTTGGACAGTAGGCACTAGGCATGATGGGTGCATCACTTCACCTGCCTCTCTTCTTCCCCTGATGCTCCCATCACTCTGGAACAGGGTCACTCTGGACTCATCAGACCACATGACCTTCTTCCAGTCCTCCACAGTCCAATCTTTATGCTCCCTAGCAAACTGAAGCCTTTTTTCTGCTTAGCCTTACTGATTAGTGGTTTTCTTAAGGCTACACAGCTGTTCAGTCCCAATCCCTTGAGTTCCCTTCACACTGTGTGTGTGGAAATGCTCTTACTTTCACTATTAAACACACCCCTGAGTTCTACTGTTGTTTTTCTTTGATTTGATTTGGCCAAACGTTTAAGTGATTCACCGATCACCATCATTCAGGATTTGATTCTGACCACATTTCTTCCTTGAAGACGATGGTTCCCCACTATCCTTCCAGTTTTTAATAATGTGTTGGACAGTTCTTAACCCAGTTTTAGTAGTTTCTTCAATCTCCTTAGATGTTTTCTCTGCTTGATGCCAATGATTTGACCCTTCTTAAACAGACTAACATCTTTTCCACGACCACAGGATGTGTCTTTGACATGGTTGTTGAAGAAATGAGAAGCTGCTCATGTCATCAGCTGGAGTTAAATAACTTGTTTCAGCTCAAAGATAATCACCTATGCAGTAATTATCCAACAGGAGGCTCAGACCTGTTTGCATCCAGGTACTTTTTTTTGGCGGAGCAGTGTAGAAACATGTCCACGTTTATTCATAGAGACACTGTTCAGTATAGCTCACTGCTCCGTGCTGGAGAAAGAGTTCAGGAAGGGCCGGACCTTTAAGTATATCCAGCAGGTGATTGGCCAATCGTTCTGTCAATCACAGTTATTATGAGCCAATCAGATGATGTAGTTCGAGGGCTGCTGAGCAACTTCATAAAGCAAACTGTGGTAAAACATGTCGGATATAAAGTGAAAATATCTTTAGTATAGAGAAGGCTGTTTCACTGTCACTCCAACTGTATCTATATAAGCCCCGCCCCTCCCCTTTAGCCAAAGGGCCTTAAAAAGGGCCTCACAGCTGCAGCGTGTTGAACATCTGCAGGCAGATGTCTCGGATGTCATCCTCGTTCTTGCTGTGCGCCGACGCCTCCTGCAGGACTCCACCCACCGCCTCGAACACCTCGTCTCCATCCTCGAAGTCGGGCCCGCCGCTCTCCAACACGCCTGCAGACAGAGGGCACGCACATGTTAATGACCTCTGACCTTTACTCTGCAGCTGCTTCACAGCATCAGAAACCAACAGAGAACGCCGTCACGTCTGATTTAAGCTCGACTTGATGAAAATAAATCTTCAGTAAATTAACAACAGCTCAGAATAGAAATGATGGACTGATTTTAACTCCTTTTGTTCGGCTCTTTGATCAGATTACTCACTGACCATCCCGTCAGGAGGCGGTAAAGTCTGACCAACAGGGGCATTCCCAGTGACTACATTAAATCTACTTAGTAACTCGGACTGTCCCAAGATTCTCCACCACAGAAGTCCGCCTTCAGGGGGACTCAAGGTCAAAATTCCCACTCTGATCTTGGAAATCCTGACGTCCCGGAACAGATAAACCAACACAGGGTTTGTTTGATAGTTTCAGGTCTGGACCTGCATCGGTCTGACCTCCATGATCACCTCAAGCTGATGCCTGAGGACTTCGCCAGAACTTTATCAGTTCTTTTCCTCACAAAAGAGTTGTTAATAAGAGTTATTAATAAAGAGTTGCTAAAGTTATAAACAAGAGTCTTTAATAAGAGTTATTAACAAGAGTTGTTAAAAGAAATTATGAGAAAAAGAGTTATTAATAAAGAGTTATAAACAAAAAAGCTGTTAAGACTAATTAATAAAGAGTTGTAAAAAAGAGTTACAAACAAGAGTTGCTAAAAAAGTTACATAAACAAGAGTCGTTAAAAAGAGTTATTAACAAGAGAGTTATCAATATAAGAGCTATTAACAAAAGACTTACTCCAGATCTTTAATAATTGTTATTAACAAAAGAGTTGTTCATGAAAGAGTTTTAGGACACCAAACTTGCTCACCAGAGTGACAGGAAGGGAAATGGCAAATAAGATGAGAGAAGCTTATACATTATATTTTACCTTTTTTTAAATTTATTTTATTCTGACTAACGCACTGAAAACTAGCTAACGCCAGAGCAGCTGCTAATGATGCGTTAACATTAGCAGATGAATAACGTTAGAGTAAAACGTCACCATGATAAACTTTTTCTAACGTTAGAGAGACCAGACCAGGCATCTGTAGGCAACTGACCACCTCATGAGCAGCACCATGGCAACCATGCAGGCGGCCATTTTGTTTGGGCAGTGATGTGGCGTCACGAGTTGTAGCTCGGTGAACATCGATCTGGTACGAGTTCGACTGCTGTTCCAGTGAACTTTGACAACCCCTACAGTCCAATAGTCGCCTCCTAAGTCCTTTCCTAACCACTTTTCCTTAACCCTGATGAAAAACATCATGAGGTTAAGGAAAGGAGACTTCAGAAGGACTTAGGAAAGGAGAAAGGAGACTTCAGAAGGACTTAGGAAAGGAAAACTGTCGTGCAGAGAGAATCCAACTACACTTTCTCTACTCTACGTCATCATGTGACGGTGGATGTTACTGCTGCAGTGAAACTACAATTTTCTTTTTTTTTTTTTTTTTTAAATGTATTTTTTGGGCATTTTTGTGCCTTTATTGATAGGAGAGAGACAGTGGATAGGCTTGTGAAAGGGGGTGAGAGAGTAGGGAAGACACTCTGCAAACTGGTCACAGGCGGGATTCGAACCTGGACTGGCAGAAGCAAGTACGTGGGGTGCCTGGTTGCTAACCACTCCGCCAAACCAGCACCCCGAAACTACAATTTTGTGAAGATGGACTACAAAAGGCTCATCTTAGAAGAGCTGGTGTATCATGACAATGTTGTTCCTTTAGACAATTTGAACATGAACAACCCGGTAAAAATGAGGTGTGCATAACCGATGTTGAAGTGAGGATGTAAATAAATCTGTCCTCTCATTATCAACATGAACACCAATCAGTGCATGAAAATAAATGAACTGAAGGAAAGAAAGGCACAAACTGTTAAGACCACAATCTAATAGAGTACAAATGATTCATATTGAACCAAGTTTAAAACAGAATCAACATCAAATGTCTCATATCCTGCTCTCTTCAGAGAATCAGACTGCTGGAAAGTTAAGGCAGGTTTTGGTAAACTTTAGAAAGGATGAACAGCAGAGGGAACTCACATGGTCTGAGAGATTTGTTCATCATTATTCAGTTGAATTTGGATAACACACTGTTTATAAAAGCTGCTGCTGCAGAGAATTGTGGGACAGAATAATCTCCTCTCCTTTCCTAAAGGATGCTCCGGTGTATCCTATGCTAAAGGAGGTAATAAAGGAAGCATTGAGCCTCCTTTCCTAAGGAAATCAGATTATTCTTGATTGACTTCTGTCTGATACATGTGTTTTAATGCTGACATCTGCCCAGCCCTACTGACCCTCTGTATTCACACATCAGTGTGATTTATCTGCCTGAACACAGTCCTGATCACACAGAGCACCAACAGCAGCTGTCTGACCTTCAGTGAGCTGCTTTAATAAAATAATTCAGGTTATTTCACCATCCTTGAGTTTGTTTAATAAAATAATTCAGGTTATTTCACCATCCTTGAGTTTGTTTAATAAAATAATTCAGGTTATTTCACCATCCTTGAGTTTGTTTAATAAAATAATTCTGGTTATTTAACCATCCTTGAGTTTGTTTAATAAAATAAATCAGGTTTTCCTCCTGACTCAGCAGCTCCATGGCAGAGTTAAACTCTTCACAGCTCCTCTTATACTCCTAAAACTGTCCCTAATGTTTTGGCCCTGGCCCTCCGCGGTCACGGTTCTTCTGTGTTCGGGGTCTTGGTCTGTCAAACCGGATTAAACCCTTTAATAACCCGGGTCAAAGCCGTGCTAACGTTACCTCACGGAAGCACGCTGTGCTAACCCGTGTCTCCCCCCAGCCCGGCAAGCCTAGCCCGGGTTAGCATGTTAGCTCCGTCCCGCTCCCTCGTACCGACACACGGCGGGCTTTCCCCCGGGAGACAGTGACCCTCCCCCCGGCACACGGCGGCCCCCTGCCCGGGCACAGCGGTCCCGGCCCCGGCCTCTCACCTGTGATGTAGTCGAAAAGCTCCGTGTCGATCTCTGGAAACTCGCTCTTCAGGATGTCCACGTACGTCGCCATGATACCCGGCCCTGGACACTGGCGGAACGCGCATGCGCCACGTGTGACAGAGCGCCCTGGATTATGGGGGATGGAGTTCAGTGCAGATTTGTTTTATATTCTTCTTCTTCTTCTTTGGGTTTAATGGCGGTTGGCAACCAGCTGAAAGGTGCATTACTGTTTTATATTATAAATATATTTATTATATATTATATACTATATAGTATACGTTTTATTTTTTGGTTTATACTCCAGAAGTTAGTTTTTGTCCCAAATAATAAAAATGTCATATTCGGTCTTTATTAACATGTCACGTTTTGCTCTGACAGCTGATCCGTCGATAGATTCTGTAGCTTTGACTGTTTTAAAAGTCTTTTTTTTATTTTTTATTCCTCATTTTTTTTGGGGGGGGGGTTGCAGGAATATACAATTGTACATCAACATTTGCAAAAAGTTTTTCTTCAAAAAAACTTTTTCCTTTTAGAACAAACAATTGGAAAACCAAGGTGGTCAACTTAGTATTGCTTCATATTCGAACAGCATATGAACAACAAAAGCAACAACATTCAAGAGAAAAATAATAATCTAAAAAAATAAAAATAAGAGTAATAAACATAATAATAAAATGTTGGACTGAGACAAAGTTAAACAATTAAGAATAAAAAGGTTAAATTAATAATAATAATAATAAATAATTAAAAGGAAAAAAATAAATGAAGGGAAACTCACATCAGTCTATTAACAGTTAACTATCATAGATGTAGCGACAGCCAGTTAAATAAATAATAATAAAGTCTGATTTTCTCCAGCTTAAGAAAATATAGGGTATCCCTAAACCAGTGGGTGTAAGAGGGTGGTATGGTAGATTTCCAGTTAATTACAGTTAATCTTCTGGCTAGCAGAGTCGCAAAAGCAAGTACATCCCTTTCAGATTTTGGGAGGGAAGCAGAGGCAGACTGTTTTGAAAGTCTAAACAAAATCTTAATTTTCTAATTACCGTAACACTATGATTACAACAACAAACACCATTTTTTAAACAAAACTGATAAAAATTAAAGTTGAAACTACTTCATGGACAAAAAAAGTATTACAATTACGTCGATAGTCATGACAATAAAATAATCAACACCGTTTCCCCGATGGTACTAATAAATATAAGATCAGATAAACCTTTGTTAACCCCCCATTGGATTGTTCACACAGAATAACTTTATCTGCTATCATCATCCTTTTTAGTTTTAATACAATTGCTGTCATTTTTGTGACTATAATTACAAAGACATAGAGTATAATAACCAGTACAATACCAGTAAAATACTTTCAGTCCCCCTCACTGCTTTTTTGGATATACCTTTGAGTTATTTTTTTCTTCTATTGAATATGTTGAATACATTTTTATAAATACCTTGCACTATTCCCCACCTATTTTAATTTCTCAATTGTATCCCCCTGACTCTTTATTTTAATTCCAAATAAGCCTATTTTTCCACTGATATGCACCAATCTACCAAGTGAAATTCCTTGTATGAGTGAATGTACTTGGCAACAATTATCAGCCCTGATTCTGACTTGAGCTTTTCATTATCCCATTATGGATGCTACCTTTTCCTCTGCTGGAGTAGCTCCCTAATATTTTAATATATAATGTTATCAATATTTTCTTAAAAAACCAACATATATTCTGTAGTTTTATAGGGTCAGCTGCTGTTGAACAGTTAAGATTTATGATATTAAATTATTAAACATTATGTTTTTATCAGTGTTGGTTTACAGCAGGAATCATTAGCCACATCTGTACAAGGGGGCAGATAAAAACACATGGCTCATAATGTTTAAGTACAGATCACATATTATTAGTTTAATATTTAGATCTTTTCAGAATCAAATGTCACTTCGATTTTCAAGTGAGATCAGTCCTTATCACTAATACAGCTTCCAGCCACAGGCCAACTTACATGTTTTGGCTCCGTAAAAAACCCTAGTCAGACATGAAGTCGTTCCTAATTACATAGTTTAAAGCTGCATTTTTGGGAAGTTATGTAAACTTTTAGGGACAACATAAAAAAATGTGCTCTTAAATCCACAAAAATGTTCCCCTTCATTTCTCATCATTTCATTGTCCTCTGGGCTCGGATGGGAATGATGATGGCTGGTCTACAGCATCACAGTGCGGAGAAGTTTTGTTGTTTTGTTGATCATAAAAATCTAAATTGTTGTCCTGTCCGCTTCCCTCTGGGCGCCGCTCTGCGCATGCGCCGCCTGGAGTTTAGGGTGGGAGAGTTAGCCGTTAGCACAGGGAGCTAACAGCCGGAGCGGATAATGGCGGCCTCGGTGTTGCTGGGGTCTGCGGAGAACACCGGGCTAAACTTCGCGGTAGGAGGCGGCAGCGGCGGTGTGTTAGCGGGTAACAATAACGGACTGGGGCCGGCGGGTCCGGCGCCCTGGAACAGATCCATAGACCGGGCTCTGGACGAAGCCTCGGCCACCGGGAGCCTGAACCTCAGCGGCAGGAAGCTGAAGGAGTTTCCCCGGAGCGCCGCCAACCACGACCTGACGGACACCACCCTGGCCGGTAAGAGAGGCGGGGAGCCGGGGCGCGGGGGCCGGGTAGGGGCCGGGGCCGAGCGGGCAGCCGGCCGCCCCGTTAGAGCTACTTCGGCTCAGTTTTCTGGACTTTAGGGGGAGAGTCCCACTGTTAACGGGCTGGAGCAGGCAGGCCGGTGTTAAGACGAGCTCTGCACCCTAAGAACATGGTGCCTCAGTGATTCTGTTGGCGCTCTGATTTCAGACTGAGGCCTGATGGAGACTTTAGAACATTTATAATATTAAAATAATCCCATATACTAACCTGTTCACTCTACACCAGACTCCTTTAATATCTTCACATAACTTTAGCAGGTTAGCAGACTGGCGGGGGTCGGATTGTTAGGGTCGCAGTTTGGTTTAGTACACCTCTAAGTTTGTAAACAGGCAGGGTGGTGTTGGTTATGTTTGGTTGGAGCAGCTAGCACGCTAACATTGATTCTAACTGTTAGTATGCGGTGAGTAAACACACCGTGCTAGTGCTAATGCTAACACTATAGTAAAGTTTGTTGGGTCTGTTCGCCCGGACAGGAAGGTCGGGCCGGCCCGTTCGGGGGGCGCGGGTCACGGCTTCTCACCCCGAGTTAGTGACGTCCCTGAGTTTGTGGAGGTGTACGCACACCTGTCTTTGTTTTGTTTGATGTGTTCTGAGCGTGATTAGATAATGAGGGAAGAGTGAATGAAAGGTGCTCCGCCCACCCCGGGCTGACGGGCAGCGTGGAGAGACAAAACAAACGGAGCTGTGGCCGTTACGCCAACCGGACAACAACTGGGCTTGAGTTAGGGCTGGGAAACGTGGACGGAAACAACCCGGAGCATTTATGCTGATGGGCAGGCTGTACCTGGATGTTGTTGTGAGGCAAACAGTGGCTATCACTTCAAAAACGTCACGAACTCTGCAGTTTAATTTTGATTATTTATTTATTTATTAAACAACTTAAAAACAGTTAAAAAGACAAATAAGCAATAATCAAAATATGACAACAAAACAAGACCATTATATGAACCTGCCATTTCTTGAGCCTTGAGTCTTTCACGAGTGAAGAGAGTAAGAAATATAAACTTATCTCATCCTTCCACTTTAGACTGGACTATACTTCCTAACAAAATAACAACACTTCCTTAAATTTAACAATAATTTAATAACATGTACGTCAACAAACAATCTATCACTCATTCAAAATTAATTAAATCATACCTAACCCCTATTTAAATGTCTTTACCATACCCTGCAATATTTTCATCAAAATACAAACAATCTCCTTGTGGTATTTATTTATTATTGTACCTCTTTTTGCCTCTTTTTAATTAGAATTATTCTCCACATTTTGATTTAGCTCTGCAGAGTCTGTCCCACGTTTAACTCAGCGAACAGTGATACAGAAACTTTTCACTTCTAACCTTTAGATTTTAATTTCCTCTTAAATTATAACCTCTTCTCTTTCATGAAACATGATCTGAATGTTTTTCTGAAGCAGACTATTCCTCACTTTTATAATAGTTTATCTGTTTAGTGCTCCACCAAGTCAAACAGTTTATCAGAGTTAACTTGAGATGAAACATCATGACAGATTGTGATTGCTCTGTTCTGCTGAATGAAAGTGGTTATTGTAGGTTTCACACTGACGTCACAGTTTGTGTGGACTCTCAGTTTCACTCACTGAGTGGCAGAAAACAGCGTTAATATTTTATTTCAGTGTAAGAAACAGCATAACTCTTCAGTTTACCTAAAAAGTGTCATAACTTTCAGAAAACCTGATTATTTTTGGTTTTCTTAGTTACAGAACGTTTAGATTTGAGATGACTGAATTAAACTTTGGGCCACAGAGTTTGATCTTTAATGCAGCATTAATAAGCCTGAGTTAGGGTTAGATCGTTAGTTAGAGTGAGATTAGGGCTGTGCGATATCACGATATTAAATCGTTAAGGATTATAACAATCTAATATCGTCATAAAGCAGAAAGATCATCAGATCGTCTGTGTGGGCGCAGAGACTTTGACGCACACCTGACTAGCCAATCGTAGCACATTACCCCAGTGCATGGTGGGATCTCCTGTTTGGTTATGTAGCATGAAGCCATGGTGGAAAGAGAAAAGGAGATAAAAGCTTGAAGATGTCTGAACAAAAATCTGTTCTAAAGCAGCTGTATTATTCACTCAGATTATAGACATTACAGTTAGATAACATTTGTTTAGAATTGTTGCACTTTAAGAGATAATGTTGATATTGTTGTTCATTAACTTTTATGTTTACATTTTTTGCACATTTTTATAAAAACTGCACTATTTAAATTAAAACCTGTTCAGAAAGTTTCTTTGGCTTTAACTGTCCTTTTTTTCTTTTAGGGTTTTACATGTTTTATATGTTAAACAGGGAAATAACAGTCAAACATGCAAATTAGTCTAGAAAAATCAACATAAAAAGAATCGTGATAAAATCATGATCGTGATTTTATTTTTAAAACATTGTGATATGATATTTTTGCCATATTTCCCACCCCTAAGTGGGATCGATGTACTCAGGCCTTTTCTGAACAAACAGGTTTAACATTCCTTTAATTGTTCTTTCCTCCTGTTTATTTTTAATGTGGCACACAAACTGGTCGGATACTTACATTCATGAGTAACAGTGCCAATGAGTCTGTTTCATTCATCTCAAACTTAAAATAAAATAAAAAACAATCAACAAATTAGTCAAGGCAACACAAAACATATGTACATCAGACATCTGAATATGTCAACAACTAAACTTAAACATGAGTACAAACACAAATATGTCAAAAATATTTTGTTTGTGAAGTAACAGAATGAAGCTCAGAGCTGATCCAGTCCTGATCCTTCTTTATGAAGCAGAACATCACCAAAACAAAAACATCATAACAAAATAATATTCATTATCATTATTATTATTAATAAATAAGAATTCACAAGCACTTCTGAACGTACACATATTTAAACATCATCTTTTAATTAACATATGCCATTAATTTTTGTGAAAATCTTAAGATTTTAGTTTAGAACTGATATTTTGTGGAGAAGTTTGTTTGTATAAACTCAATCAGAAGAAATATGATTATTAATACAAGAGTGTGCATTTAAATGAGGATTAGGGCTGTAAGACATGGGCAAAATGTCATATCTCAATATTCATGCCAGATATTTTGATATTGATTTGATATGATATGTCTACGGGTTTGTTGAAAGCCAAGGATTTTTTTTATAAAAATAAAAACATCTTAATACAAAAGAATGTGGAAAGTGCAGTTTTATTTATAAGGAAGAAATCTATATCCTTTATATTGTTGCTTTTTCGACAGTAATATCTTGAATGTTCATATCTCGATATAGATACAATAATGAGATCATTCACCCCTAATAAGTGTTAAAGCAAACATGATATACTGAATATTAATTATATGGTAACAAATTATTAAGGTACTAAACCAAGTTATTGTTCAATCACTGGTATAAAACTGATAATACTTGTCTATAATGTGATTTAAATATTTGCTTAATGTTGCCATAAGGCAGTCATATCAGTTTATTTTATAGTTTAATTTTTATTTATGTCTGGGTCTGATCATTAAAGGTGTTAATGTTTGATTTAATGAATCAAACTAAAGCAGAGGACAGAGAGGTGGGTTCATAGCATCATCATCTCCATCATAAAGCTGCTCCAACATCATCCTCTGACCACAGTCAGCTTTATTAAACACTAACATTAAACTTTTAATTAAAGTGTCACTCAGCTTGTTTTCTCTCTCTGATGTGATGTTGTTTTCGTCTCTCTAAAATAAAACAGGACTGATCACTTTATTCAGGCCAGACTGGACATCCTTTAGTTTTCAATCTAAACTCAACCAGGCGCTGTAGACGGATCAGTTTACTGATTCTTGTGTTTGAGTTTTTGTTTATTGAAATATTTCTGAGCTCATTAGCTGATCACAGATGTGATGGACCTGAGGGCTCTGCTCACTCTGATCAGCTGTTTTTTTTAGAAACAGAAAAGTTTCTGATGTTAAACTCTGATGACATCATTAATACATGAAGCTGATGAGTGTTACGTTAATCCTGTTTATCTGGAAATACTGGCACAAATGTTCTGCACATAGGGATGGACATCGAAAACCAACTCCAGTTAAGAATCGTTAACGGCTCCGTCAAAGAATCGATATCATGAGTCTGTTTAATTTATTCTCTTATCAACTCCTCCACTGACAGGTTCAGAAGAGTCGGAATTATGACTTCATTTTACATGTGTGTTTGACATTGTTGCTACTAGGGGTGTCCCGATAGAAGTTTTTCACCTCTGATCCAACATCAGCAGGAATCAAAAAGACTTTTATTCCTTATTCTGTAGTATGGACTGTAGGAAAAGTCTTGATCAGGTGAGATTACTCAGACATACCCCTTTTCCGCCAAGCTGGTTCCAGGGCTGGTGCTAGTGCTGGTGCTAGAGCCGGTTCACAGTTGGTTCAAGAGCGAACCGGTTAAGTAAGAACCGTTTGCTTTTCCACAAACGGGTGCTGGCCAGAGAGCTACGTCAGCACATCAATGTATACGTCTGTATACGTCACGCCAGTTTCCCATAACAACTGGCGAACAACAATAAACAAAACAATAAACTTACCAGGCTCTGTGGAGGTTTGCTCCATGGTTGTCTCCTGCATAGACTCCAGCATGGCTGTGGCTGAATTCAATGCCCCGGTAGCGCTGCACGTCGGTCGGTCCCCGAGAACAGCATCGAGCATTTTGTAATGCGGGCTGTTAAAACGTGGCCGACCATTGCCACTACAGCCCAGCTCGGTCTTCTGGTCCCTATATTCTTTCTTTATATATTCTTTATATATATATATATATTCTTTTCAATCTGTTTTTCACTTACTCCAACCTCATCTTTTTAAAAATGGCTCTCTTTCGTGTTTTGACTCTGCTAATCCCGCCCCCACCCCCTGATGTAAGCGCGTAGCACCCGACGTAACCTGGTTCTTTCTGCTGGCCCAGCAAAGAGTTGGTGCTTGCCAAGCACCGGTTTTGAGAGCCAGCAACCGGTGCTTAGTCTGTGGAAAACCAAAGAACGGGTGCTAAGTCTGGCTCTAGCTCCGAACCAGCCCTGGAACCAGCTTGGTGGAAAAGGGATATGAGAGAACAGTAGGCAGCAATAGTAGGTATGAGAAAATCTGACCTATTTGTTATTAACCAATGGGTTCAGTTAATTTAACCTTAAACTATGGCTGGGCAATGTATCGATTAAATTGATTAATTTGAATTATTTTCTGAAGGAGCTTTAAAAACTCTAGATTTTTTTCTTGAATTACTCCACCTGTAAGTCCGTGATGGTAGGCTGGTCTGCAAATTAGATCAGTTCGCAATATGGCTTGTTGCAATTTTCAAATCGTAGAAGGTTCAATATTTTGGCGTGTTTTGTGCCAGTGTTTTATCTTTAAAATAGCAAAAGAAGCTTGATTTTACTGCTAAAAATACATTTGCAGAAGAGGAAGGTGTCAGCTATTATTGGGAATAGTCAAATATATAACATCGTGCATGCCTGACAAAAACTGATCTTCAATATGGGCAGATATGAGATTTACAGTTTATATGTAAGGTTCAAATATGTTGTCAGAATGTACCATCATGTTTTACTTAATTGTTAAATGTCTTTTATAGTTTATGAGTGCTGTTTATTAAAGAATAGAAGCAGGGATCTTCAACCACATTTGCACAAGGGCCAGCTTTTTATTTAGTGTACACTATGGGGGGCAGAAACAGAGAAAATAATGGCAAAACAAAATTAAATATTTTAGTTAACTTCAGCCTCATTCACCAGTCCTTCAGCACAAACATGAGGTCTCAAATACTTCTGAGATTTTAGAGAAAAATGTCATAAAAACAACATTTTTATCTGCACATGTTCTCATTTTGGTAACATGGAAGACCATAAGGGTCAAAAAGAAAGAAAGACAGAAAATAAAATTAAACTTTGGTCTTGTTTTAAAGTACAGATTTAGAGATTACATTAAGAATTATAAGGGAAAAAAGTCTGAGGATTAAGTCATACTTTTATTTTTTTGTGATATAGTTTTTTAAATTTTCATGCCTTTTTTTAACCTCTATTCATGGACTTTATTCCCACTTTTGGACCATTTTTACCTTTTTCAACCCAGTTTGTACAGCTTTACACCTATTTTGCCCCCATTCATCTTTTTTGGCCACTGTCAGAACCATTTTTGGATTTTTTACATGGTTTTTGAAATTTAATTTCAAATTTTATTCCCAATTTTTCTGCCATTGTCAATTTTGCTAAGCCACTTTTGGATTTTTTTTTGCCAAATTTTCCCCATTTTTTCTGCAATTTCATACCTGTTTTGTTTCTGTTCTTCACTTCTCCACTTTTTCTCAAATCTTTTATCCTTAGATTAATTTAATGTCATATTGGTTTTACTATAAAAAGATCTACTGCTCATGTTTGTTTAAGAATACAGAAGATGAGGAACATTAAAACAATCGCAGAGTAAATCACAATATTGGGGGAAAAAATCGTAATTAGATTTTTTTCTGAAATTGTTCAGACCTAGATGAGAGTTTCATGCTACTGTAAAAAAGCCTCAGCATTTATGGAGACAAACATGCCTAAGTTTAAACTATATAATCAACTTTTTTACATTTTAACTTTTTTTTTGGAGAGGGAAAATCGATTAAAATCGTAAATCATGTGCTGTGGGGATTTTATCTTCAGGCCATATTGCCAAGCCCTACCTTAAACATAAGAATATAGTACAATAAAATAAAATAAATAAAAATAAATCAGAAGACCCTTAAAAGTAACCTCAGTCAATCCAGTAAAAGCAAAGCATATATTTTTAAATGTATATGCAAAATAACCACTGTTTAACTTAAACATAAGAATATTCTACTACTGAATTAATTAGATAATAAATAAATTAGAGCGAACTGCTTGTATCAGAGTTTTTATATCTGAGATTTTAGATGCAGGCCGATATAATCTGATATTTGTTTTTTTTGGCCAACATTTGTCCACAAGGAGAATCTGCAGGAATCAATAAGAGAATCGTTAAAGAACTGAATCGATAAGCAGGATAGTTATTAACACTGGTATCAATAAAATCTTATGCATTTCCATCCCTATCTGTTGATGAGAATAATAAACTATCTAAGCTGTTATCAATGCCAGAATTGTTCTTATAATACAAACAAATTATTGGAGCAGCATCAGAAGACAGTGGTCTAAAGATGGTGCAGGTATCGTCTTCTGCAGTTATAAATATTTCTGTCAGTCTTATGAGTTTGGAGGTTTTGGAGTTTTTTTGCATATTAATCCTCTAACAGTGTGGATGTACACGCATGTACAATCACTGATCCCACCTGCAATAACTCAGTAAATGTGAATATAATCTTTATAGGATTTGCTTTTAGTTTTGTTTCCAAGCCCTTTGTATATTTCTATATTTTATATTTTTAAAATTGTATGTCTTATATAGGTAGAGTAATGTTCACGCTTCTATTTTTTATACTTAAGTCTATTTTTTTAATTATTCTATTAATGCTGTCCACTTTGCTGCTGTAACATTCCCGTGAGGGACGAACAAAGGTTTATTCTATTCCATTCTATTTTAATCTTAAACTGAGAGCAGAAGCTTCTAAATTGGGCGTGTTTTGTGCCAGTGTTTTATCTTTAAAATAGCAAAAGAAGCTTGATTTTACTGCTAAAAATACATTTGCAGAAGAGGAAGGTGTCAGCTATTATTGGGAATAGTCAAATATATAACATCGTGCATGCCTGACAAAAACTGATCTTCAATATGGGCAGATATGAGATTTACAGTTTATATGTAAGGTTCAAATATGTTGTCAGAATGTACCATCATGTTTTACTTAATTGTTAAATGTCTTTTATAGTTTATGAGTGCTGTTTATTAAAGAATAGAAGCAGGGATCTTCAACCACATTTGCACAAGGGCCAGCTTTTTATTTAGTGTACACTATGGGGGGCAGAAACAGAGAAAATAATGGCAAAACAAAATTAAATATTTTAGTTAACTTCAGCCTCATTCACCAGTCCTTCAGCACAAACATGAGGTCTCAAATACTTCTGAGATTTTAGAGAAAAATGTCATAAAAACAACATTTTTATCTGCACATGTTCTCATTTTGGTAACATGGAAGACCATAAGGGTCAAAAAGAAAGAAAGACAGAAAATAAAATTAAACTTTGGTCTTGTTTTAAAGTACAGATTAAATAGAAGTCTGAGGATTAAGTCATACTTTATTTGAGAATTTAACATTAAGAATTCTGCCCTTTTTCTAAAGATTCTGATTTATTTCCGTCATAAATAAGTTTGATCCTTAAATGGATAATGTTAATAATCATTGTTAAGACATGCAGAGCAAAGGGAAAGACGACCTCAGAACGATGATACTGATGACTTCAGATGACTGTGAGTGACCTGTCAGTAAAGAGAGCTCTGATTGGTCAGATGTGGACTTCCTGGAGGCAAACTAGGGCCGGGCGATATGGCCTAAAAATGTCAATTTATGATTTTAATAATTTTTTTCCTCTCAAAGCAAAAAAACTCCAAGTGACACAGAAATGTCATGAATCAAGTTCTGCCTTTATTTTATTAAATATATTCTTAAATAATCAGAATTTCCCTCTTAAATTAAAGTGTGTCATAAATGTTGATTATGTAGTTCTATCACAGGCAGGTTCGCCTACATAAACACTGAAAGCTGAGGGATCTAATTCAAATAAATCAAACTTTATTTATACAGCACTTTTCACACAGGACTTTTTCATACAAAGGGCTTTACATGGGACAAAAGATAAAATGAAATAAGTGAAATACGAAGTAGAAAATTGCATAATTGCATAAAATGGAAACATAAGACCCCCAACTCTGCAATTGTTTTAATGTTCCTCATCTTATGTATTCTTAAACAAACATAAGCAGTAGATCTTTTTATAGTAAAACCAATATGACATTAAATTAATCTAAGGATAAAAGATTTGAGAAAAAGTGGAGAAGTGAAGAACAGAAACAAAATAGGTATGAAATTGTAAAAAAATGGGGAAAAATTAGACAAAAAAATCCAAAAGTGGCTTAGCAAAATTGATTATGGCAGCAAAATTGGGAATTAAATTTAAATTAAATTTCAAAAGCCATGTTAAAATTCCAAAAATGGTTCTGACAGTGGCCAAAAAAAGATGAATGGGGGCAAAATAGGCGTAAGATGTAAAAACGGGGTTAAAAAGGTAAAAATGGTCCAAAAGTGGGGAAAAAGTGTATGAATAGAGGTAAAAAAATAGGCATGAAATTGCAAAAAAACTACACCACAATGCCAAATTGTCAACACATTTTGGGCTAAAAATATTGAACCTTCTGCGATTTGAAAATTATAACAAGCCATATTGTGATTTAATCTAATTTGCAATTAATTGTTCAGCCCTAGGAAACACTATCTTGAATTACAAATGAGGAAACACAGGAGCTAAAAATAAAATAATAGTTAAAAATACTAGAAAACTACTTGAGCGTAAGATAAGTAAATACGTAAATAAATAAAATAATGTAATATTAAATAAAAATTAGATAAATAATATGGTAAAATGAGAAAGTGTCACATCAGCTGCATAGTAATGCCTAAGTCACACATTCCCGTTTCTCATAGCGACTGTGCACGACTGTACACGATTGAGGAGGCTGGTGTGATCGCTATGATACGGGATTAAATGACTGTCTCACCAATGGACACGCCCCGTAAATACACCGTCAGTGGCGCAGCTACAGCGCTTCAGGGGGCGTTCATCCCGCTCCAGTTAGGTTAATACAGCGATATGACGAGGACTCCATCCCGCTGACAGGACGTCAGCCCCGCTCGAGCTCAGTTCGCGTCATGTAAGCCCCGACTGAGCCCCGTCGCTTGCGCCGTCTTAAACGGGACACAGTCGGGGCACAAACGGATACATCCTTGTCAGTCGTCCTCATAAAGCTTTCAGGATTGAGCCACGATCAGCCCGACTGAGCTCCGTACATGCCACGCTAATACCGCTCGCCTTAGGACTGCATCAGGCTTCCATCCCGCTACACTGAGAGCGGTGATTCTCCACGACAGTTTTAAACAGTTCAAAACTGTCGTGGAGCTTCTACGTTCCCCGCCATTCATCCACGACTTTACAACGCTGATCCAGACCAAGTAGAGCATGCACCACGACCAAAGCACGTTTTATCGGGATTATGACAATCGTGCACAATCGCCATGAGAAACGGGAATGTGTGACTGAAGCTTAAAATCAGCTAAAATAGGATAATAAAAGGAAAAACATTAAACAAAGAATAAAATTCCAAATAAAAATCTGATCTGAAATGTAGAAATAAAACAGAATGAAGGGGTTAAAATAATTCAAAATATTACGTAAAATATAAATAAATGTAATCAGCTAAAGGCCAGATTAAAAAGGTAGGTCTTGAGTTTCTTTTAAAATATGAACAGTAGGTGCTGCTCTCTTATTAATTTAAAAAATAAAAACAAGCCTATAAAAGTGTTTGTGTAAAACCTGACACAACCATCATCATAAAAACTCTAAAGTTTCAGAGTTTATATTTTTTTCAAACTTTGCAACAACTTACTATTTAAAGCTGGTGTCTACGATTTGAAACCGCAGCCTGCCCCTCCTTCCCTCACCTCTCCCCCTCCCGTGTTCCAAGATCCCGCCCCCAGCTCGTGTCGCCTCATAAAGCCCCCTCGGACTGAGCTATGAGCGACAAGCACAATATATCAGCAGCAAACTCAATCAAAAACAGCTAGGGATGGGAATCGAAAACCAATTCCAGTTGAGAATCGTTGACAACTCCATCAAAGAATCAATATCATTAATTTTTTTGCTTATCAATTCCCTTATCAGTTCCTTCCACTGACAGGGTTCAGAAGCATCAGAACTGTGACTTAATCCTAACTGCACCTACTACACAACCTTAAGTGAGTGGACACACCTGCAATTTGCAGAGGCAGTTATACATGCTGTGACATGTGTTTGACATTGTTGCCACGAAAATCAGACCAACATTTGCTCACATGGAAAATCTGCAGGAATCGATAAGGGAATCGTTAAAGAATTGGATCGATTAGCAGGATCGTTAACAGCATCGATATTGATAAAATCTTATCAATTCCCATCCCTAAAAACAGCTCAGCTCAACTGAAAGTATCAAACACGACAGACATCCCCCTTGTAACACACAGCAGTAGCCATTTCAACTGGACCGGCGGCAATGCGGGTCTGGCGCCGCCAGAGCGGAGCCGAGTGTGGGGGAGGATTAATCTTTCTCAGCCTGTCCTCCCCAGCTCAGCTTACAGTGCAAACGATTAGCGGCTAACAGGCTAACCCGCTCCCCTACAAGTTATTAGCCCATGCAGGCACAAACTAACCAGAGTTATTCAGCAGACATCTCCCACTGTAGTAAACAAAGCCATTACCTGATCAACCAGGGGCGAAACGGCCGATGCTGAAGGTCTGACGGCCGGCTGAGGCTATTCGTTAGCCGTTAGCCCGCTAACAGGCCTCAACCCGCGGGCAGAGCTCCGTTGGGCCCCGCGGGAGAGGGAGGCGGCTTCGGTCTCGGCGCTAGGCTTTTCCAGCTCCATGATAGTTCAGTAGCTAACGCTGCTAGCTGCTCACCGGAGGTAGAGGGGAGGAGGCGGGACCATGACGCACTACACATGACGCTGCGTAGTGAGAGAGACAGAGGATTGGATGGACTCACGGACCAACTCACGGACCAATTAATAGTTGCAGGTTCTTAGGTTTGATTGGTCAGCTAGTATGCAGCTTTTCAGCGGATATACTGAATGGATTTTTTTCATTCTTTTTGGTCTTTATACTGTGTAGATAGGACCATAGGACCATAACAGCCTTATAAACGGTGTTATTAATATGTACAAAGCTTCCAAATCGTAGACCATAGCTTTAAGTGAATAAAAAAATCTTGATTTTTAATTTTTAAATCTTCTGCAGAAACTAATTTGATTTAATTGATTTAATTGATTTAATGCCCAGCCATAATGCAAACTGGATAATCCTGTCCACAGTCTGATTTGCTGTTGTCAAAGCTTATTAAAAGTTTATTACGAGCACATGAAGAATGTTTTTGTGCAAAAGCCTCAGAGCTGCAGCAGAGTTAAAATGTGAGGGAGATATTTTGGGGATGTGTTTTTGTCTTTATTTGTGATAATTGGAGTTTTGAGGATGTATTTTTGTCTTTATTTGTGATAATTGGAGTTTTGAGGATGTGTTTTTGTCTTTATTTGTGATATTTGGAGCTGCTCTTCAGACTTTGTGTCTCGTGGATCTGTGTGAAGCCTCGGGCTCTCGGCTCTTCTTGCAGAGACGTCCAGAACATCGCTCATTTGTGTGCACGCCTCGGTCCACACAGCCTCGGCTCGCTGGGACGTTAATCTGGACGACCGTCCTCGGTTATTTTCAGAAGAAGTCTGAGTGGGGGGGGGCAGCAGGAAGTGATTTGTGCATGAGCAGGCCGATCAAAATGCCAAAGTTAGAGCTCAGACCAGGAGAGAGAGCAGGCCATGAAGTAGGGCTGGGCAATTCTTCTCTCACGTTAAGGCCATTCTTAGATCATGATTCAAAGATAATCCAGTTTAACCTCTGCAGCCCAAAAAACCCGAGTTCAGAAACACTCTCCAACACGAGCATAAGAAAAATGAACTGTTTTTAAATCCTCGCCCGACCATAATGTTATAAAACCTCTTTAACTTTGCTCTGCATCACTTTATAACTATAGTCCTCTGCAGATATGATGTAAAAATATCTTATTATTCATTTGTAGAGTTTAACAGCCACTGAAGCATCATTTCCAAGAAATATTTGCAATAAAACCTTTTTTTGAGGCGAGGATGAAATTTTCAAATGATTCTGACTGCTGTCTTCATTTACTCTGTCCCACTAACACATTAATAAATCAATCAAACTTTATTTATACAGCACTTTTCATACAAAAGCTGTAGCACAAAGTGCTTCACAAACAGACAGATGAATTAAAATAAAGGAGTTACGACCCAAACTGTCTCCACACTGCAGTCCATACACAGTGTTGATAAAAAGCCTCATAAATAAAAGACAATAATAAAGCACACAGCTGTACTGAGGAAACAACGTCTTTAAGGTTTAAAATGAGAAAACACTGCAGGTTAAATATATCATAAAACTAGAAAAGCACCCAGAGAGCACAGACCTCCGCCAGCACCACAGTCCTCAGTCATATTGTGATTTTCACCGTAAATATTACTCCTACCTTTATTTCATCTAAATATTTAGATTCCTTGACCATGAAAACATACCATTAGCAACTGGATTCATAATGATATCTATTTAGTTCAGTAGTTATTCACAAAAGTCATATTTTTCGTCATGGCGGATCCAGACGCTGATCCAGATCAACACCAATATCAAATCAGTTCTTCTTTTCTCATGCTGAACATTTCCTGAAAATTCCTCCAAATCCATCCATAACTTTTTGAGTTATTTTGTTCACAGACGGACAAACTCTCTGAAAACATAACCTCCTTGGCGAAGGTAATAAAACAGAGCAAAAGTATTTTAAAAATTATAAATAATATACATATACTAATTATTCCACATCTGGACAAATTCTCAAGTGTTACTTTGTTATGACTATTTATTATTCACATAGACCTTGTGGTTGCAGTAGAGCTGGGCAAAAAATCAATTCAATCGATTAATTCTAATCATTTCATGCAGAAGATTAAAAAGATTAAAAATCTAGATTTTTTTTCTTGCCTTAGTCCAATTGTAAGTAGCTGCAATTTTTGAAAAAAAAAATACAATTTTCATGATGGTTGGCCTTGTAGTTTTTGCACAAGCACTTTTATAGGCTTGTATTTGTTATTTAAGTAGATTAAATATTGATCAGAGAGTTTCATGCTAATACTGTAAAAATACCTCAGCCTGTTAGTGTTTATGTAGACAAACCTGCCTATGTTTATACTACATAATCAACCTTTTATGACCCAGACTTTGACTTTAAGAGGGAAACATTTAGACAACATAAAGGCAAAACTTGATTTGTTTCATTTTTATGTCTCTGGGAGTTTTGTTTCTTTTAGGGAGGGAAAAATTGATTAAAATCGTAAATCGAGTGTTGTGGAAAAAAATCTGTGATTTTATTTCTAGGCCATATCGCCCAGCCCTAGGTTGCAGATTCACTCTTTTCTTTCTGAGGATGACATTTTGGAGCAGAAGGCTTTAAAAAGCTTAAACTAATATCCAGTATGATGATATTTTTTAATTCAGACACCTACATTTAAAGCTCTTTACTAAACTAAACGGGCTCTTTCAGTGTTGTTGTTTATTCTTCTGAGGAACAGATGTAAACTAGAAAAGAGAGCGCCACAGTCTTCTCCCATGCTGTGATTTTCTCCATAAATATTAGTCCTGCCTACAGTTCTGTCGTCCATTAAGGCTCAGAAAGTCGATCATTCCTCCAGTCTTTCCAGATAAATCAGGATTTTCTGTTGCACTCGTCAGCTCCTTCAGCTCAGGCACAGCGGCGTGATGGAGCTGTTCGGCCAATCAGACGAGTCGACCGTTAAACTGATTCAGGAAAGTTCTGTCCTTAAAAAAAACACCTGTCTGACTCAGCAGGTCTCTGCTTACCTTAGTGCACTGAGTTGCTGCCATGTGATCAGCTGATTAGTTGCTGTAAGCAGCAGTTGAGTGTGTGTACCTAATGAAGTGGCCAGTGCGTGTCTGTAAACGTCCTGCTCGGCCTGCACAGGAACAGGAAGTGCATGTGAAGGTGGTGATGTGGACTTCCTCTCTGCCAGGTGCAGACTGTGAGGAAGTGTGTGGACGCTCCGCTGCTCCACTGAGTGTTAAATATATTTTAATATAAAGGATTTGAGTCTCCTCAGGAAACTGTTATTATTTAATCTGTTTAATTTATTTAACCTCCAGTCTCTGGAGCCACGAGGGAGAAATAAACTAATCTGACCAGAACCTTCTCTCTGTGTGAGGGAGAAACATTAATGATATTTACATTTTAAAAATGTGATTTAAGACATTTTAAAAGGCCAAAAATACACTGTGGACAGATTCACCACACCGTCATCATGTTACTGTGGCTGCTGAATAAAAAAATCAGATCAATGTTTTTAGATTTTTTTAGAGAGTGTAAATCAGCTCCTCCTCCCTGTTTTAAAGTTTGGCTGAACGATGCTCATATTTAGAGGAGATCTGATACTGTGTCCAATTCACAACTCAAGTTTCTAAAGATCTGTGAGCCCTTTATTAATTATATAAAGAGGGAAAAAAGATCAAACTGTTAACTAAATAATTATGTTTGCTTTTATACTGTACCTCTGTAACTCTATTTTTATTTTAACATTTTTATATTCTTCCTCACACAAGGCTTTAACTGCTTTAATTACATTTATGACAAAGTTTAAGACTTAAAACAGAACAGTGGAAAAGCAGGTAAGAGTCAGAAATGACAGAAACACAGCAAAATAAATAAATGATTAATAACTCTAAAGATAAGAAGGAAGAAATTTAAAAGGATAAAGCTACAGAAAGATTAAAGGGAGATAAAATGAAAGGAAATGAAACCAAAAAAAGATAAAAAGTTAAAAAGATGAAAAGAATTAAAGATGCTGCCCGTGAAACTAAGACTGGAAATAAAGACTTAGATAAAATCGTGTTGTTAGAGATATCTCTGATTTTTTAACACAGACTAAAATGAAACATTTACATTTGGAAAAAAACAATTTTCAATCAAAGAAATCCATTTAAAAAATAAACAAAAACCCAGATACTTATGTGAATGGATTTTTTCTCCCACCCCTAGTCAGGACCTTCGGGTTAACAGTCTGATGACGGTAAAATCCTCCTGATGTTGTACCTGATGGTGACCTCTGTGTGACCTCTCTGTGACCTCTCTGTGACCTCTCCCTCCAGACTTGTCCCGTAACCGTCTGTCGGAGCTTCCTCTGGACGTCTGCCTCTTCGTGTCCCTGGAGAGACTGAACCTGTACCAGAACTGCCTGAGGTCTCTGCCCGACAGCCTGGTCCACCTGCAGGCCCTCACCTACCTGAACCTCAGGTAACCACACACACCTGTGTCCAACACAGCTAACCACACACACCTGTGTCCAACACAGCTAACCACACACACCTGTGTCCAGCACAGCTAACCACACACACCTGTGTCCAACACAGCTAACCACACACACCTGTGTCCAGCACAGCTAACCACACACACCTGTGTCCAGCACAGCTAACCACACACACCTGTGTCCAACACAGCTAACCACACACACCTGTGTCCAACACAGCTAACCACACACACCTGTGTCCAACACAGCTAACCACACACACCTGTGTCCAACACAGCTAACCACACACACCTGTGTCCAACACAGCTAACCACACACACCTGTGTCCAGCACAGCTAACCACACACACCTGTGTCCAACACAGCTAACCACACACACCTGTGTCCAACACAGCTAACCACACACACCTGTGTCCAACACAGCTAACCACACACACCTGTGTCCAACACAACATAAACAAGCCCAATTACTGGCTTGTTTATTATTAAATGAACTAAACTTGCATGCTTTGTTATGATGCGTTCACACCGGACTCGAATTGGCGTCAATGGACGCCCGTAACGCCTGTGACGCGCCGCGCTTAACGCCTGAAGCTGGACGCTGGACATTTTGACAAGCTGAGGGACGACGCGCGTCCTGGCGCAGGCGCAGTAGAGAGCCGGAGCTTGTCAGACTCAGTGATGACCCGTGTAGGCAAATCCAGCTGGAAACGAATATTTACAGAACTTACCTTCAAAACCTGTCCCCTCAGAGACTTTCACCCAAGCCTGCTCCTTTTTGTTCTGGTCTCTATAGAGTGCACACGTCGAGTAGTAGAGCTCCGGATGATAGCAAACAGCGCAGATAAACCTCTCCTCCATCTTTCAGAGGGGGTTTGAGCAGGAGCAGGAGACCGGGGCGTCACACGTCATCAAATCAAACCTGTCCGTCTCCTCGGCGACTTTCAGCCAAGCCTGCTCCCTTTTGTTCCGGTCTCTGTAGAGTAACACACGCCGAATAGTTTAGCTCCGGATGATAGCAAACAGCGCAGATAAACCTCTCCTCCATCTTACAGAGGGCTTTGAGCGGGAGCAGGGGGACGGAGCGTCATACGTCATCAAATCAATGACGTCGGGGAATGTCATCGCCGCTGATTGGCTGCGCGCGCTGCTGGCGTCAGCGAACTGGCGTCGAAAGTTCAATATTTTTCAACTCGGCGTCAAAGGCGTCGAGCGTCGAGGGCGTCAAACGCCTCGACGCTCGACGCCTCAAACGCGCCGGACACTCCAAACGTGCCGCTCCAGACGCGCCTTTGCATTGACTTTGTATGTAATCTCGACGCGCGTCGACGCAAATTTGCGTCCTGTGTGAACACACCATTAAACTGCTTCTGCTGATGGTTACCCCCAGATTCTTCTTCTCTTTATTATTTTAGTATTCTTTTGCTTATTTGATCACGGGCCCGGAAACACATACATGTAAACATCCGTGTTTCTCCTTTGACAGTTTTAACTGTGTCAAGATGATTTAGTGGGATATTCAACAATCCACCACAACAATAAATAGATCAACAAATAAATTTAACAAAAGGAATAATTAAAGATAATAAATAAAGAGGAGGAGAGGAGGTGAAGTGTGTTCTGGTGTATTCTCTTTTTATTATGAACAAGAACAAATAATGAACCATAGAACAGAAATGAAAATAACAACAACTGAAGTGCAAAGTAAATTTGTTATTTGCATGTCCAAACTGATCTGGTTCCACCCCTTTACCTTACACATGAAGTCAGTGATTAACCCACTCCTGTATACTAATGATAATAATAATTATTATTATTATTGTTAAAAAAATAAACCAAATAGTAATAACATAACACAGACAGTGATCAGAGAAAATAAAGAAAGAAAAGGAATAAGAGAATCTATGTTACCATTCGTTAATCCGTATATCCCTGTACCTTTAAAATCATGTTTTTATACTTTTTATTAAACTGCTCTGTTTTTGAACATTTTTTTAATTCAACATGTTTCCACAGTTTTACAGTGAAGTTTTTCCTGGTAATTCTCACTTTACAGTCTTTATATAAAACAATCCCCTTAGATGATATTTCCCCTCTCTTGCTAAAACATGCTCTGGATATTTCCTCCTGGTTTATGATTTTATGCTTTAAAGATGATTTCTGCTCCCTGTTAATTTATTTAATCGGTGAATTTTACCTGTTTTGGCTGCAGAAACAGTGAATATATGTGAGCCTGCTCTTAAATTCTGTGGGTTAAATATGTAGAAGCCACAGAGCTGTGCAGTGATTTGTTTTTCTGAACCTGTTTTTCTTTATTTAAAACTACTTAACATAAATCCATCCCATCAGTTTAAACCTCTGTTGTATAATTATGGATATAAATGAAGTAACAGACCCACAGTAAGGGGTCTGTAGGTTAAATGAAGCCTGCTCTTGGTCTGATCTTTAAACTGATCAGTGGAGGCTGACACAGGTAAGGTCTGCAGGTCTGCACAGGTCCCTGCTGGGATCGGTCTGTTTTTAGAGACAGTGGTGAAACGAGAAAGACAGCTGCTGCTCTGTGACACATTAAAATGCAGAAATGAAGAAATGAAGACGTGAGGGCAGATTATCAGCTTCATAACCAACACTGAACTGATGATATCACGCTGCACTCCTGTTCTGAATGTCTTTATTTGTTCTCTTGCTGTGATGAAAATTCCAAGGATATCTAAATTTTTCTTGTTCTGGATCAGAGAATCCAGAATTTATCCAGGATCCAGATCAGTCTGTGATATCTTGTAGAACCTGTTGGAAACTTGTCCTGTATTTTTTTTTTCCAAAGAGTAATATGCACAAATGCTGAAAATGGTCCTAACTCACAATGTTAAAGATAGGGCTGGGTATCGATTCAGATTTTCTGGATCGATTCGATTCGATATTCAGAGGTCTCAAATCGATTCGATTCACGATTCGTAATTTGTTCAGCCTGGGTTAAAATAATGCTGTAAATGACTTTTTGACCTGGTACATTATTAAAACTGTTTTTACATTAAGAACTGAACCCAAAGCAGTTACATTAATCACATATTAATGATATACATTAATGCATATTCTGCATGTTACTTGTTTTTGTCCAACTTGTCTTTTCTTTCATGCTTGTTAAATCTGAAATATGTCCAAACGTTAACTTTTAAACTCTCCGGTGGTGTCCCTATAGTGCTGCTCACTTCCACCATGTTTTATGACTGCTGCAGTAACATCTCAGAGATCTCGTTCAGTGGAAAGCAGCACTAAATGTGAGACTATCAGAGTTGATACCACAGGCTGCTTCTCGGACCGTCCGATGAAGAAAAAACTACCCACGTTAAAAGATCGTTTTTGGATTTTATGGATTGATTATCAACCAGTTAAAGGGAAATCGATTAAGATCGATTACATTGATTTTTTTAACCAGCCCTAGTTAAAGAATCCTTTGAAAAATTCCAGGATCCAGACGGTGATCCAGATCATTCCCAAAATCTTATAATTTTTTCCTTGTTCCAATCCGGACATTTCCTGAAAATTTAATCAAAATCCAACAATAACTTTTTCAGTTATGTTGCTAACAGAGAAAACAAACAAACAAACAGATCGGACAGTAACAAACCTTATTGGTGAAGGTAAACATTTGATCATCTCCCTGATATTGATGATGTAATTAAACATGTCTCTCTCTCTCTCCGTCTGTCTGTTAGTCGTAACCAGCTGTCTGTCCTGCCCGCCGTGGTCTGCACTCTGCCTCTGAAGGTCCTGATCGCCTGCAACAACAAACTGGTTTCTCTCCCAGAGGAGTTGGGACAGCTGAGGCAGCTCACAGAACTGGTGCGTCTGAGATAATCTGAAATAATCTGAGCTGCTGACAGTTTCCTGTTTTGGGTGCAAGTGATTATTTTGCAGGGTTGCAACAAACAAATATTTTCTTAATCGATTAATCGGGCGATTATTTAATCGATTAATTGGATAGTGACACATTTTTTAAATTTCCCTTACAACTTAGCTCAAAGTTATTTTAGGTATTTTCTAAACAACAATAAAGACAATGAAAAGCATTTTTCCTTCAGTCATAATATTTTATCACAGTTTTTTTCTGTCTTGACTCACTGTGCTAAACTGTAAGTACATTAACAGACCTGTTTGCATGTTGTTTAAATAAATGCTCACAAACTTTTTTTTCTTGAAACAAAGCAGGCACAGTAGTGGCAGTCTTGTCTATAAAGTATTCAATAAAATAAGGTGCTGCCTTGTAAACAGTGTGTGGTTGACGGTGTGCTGCCCCCTGCAGGACGTGAGCTGTAATGAGATCCAGACGTTACCGTCTCAGATGGGTCAGCTGGAGGCACTCAGAGATCTGAACATCAGGAGGAACCACCTGGTGCGGCTGCCTGCAGGTAAACACTCTCATGAAGCATCTTCAGTGAAATAAAACAGTCTGATCACTAGGACTGGGACGATTCACTTTGCTCCCGATTCAATGTATTGCGATTTTTTAGGTGCCGATTTGATTTACATTGCGATTCTACGATGTTGCCGATTTTTGCAATCTTTAGTTAGCTTTTTTAACACCAGTGAAAAAGATGAACAATGGTGATGCCTACAGACTATATCAGGAAAAATTCACATCACGGGCCGACCATGAACGCCTCTGCTGCCTTCACTGTGCTTTTTACCCCCGGCTTCTCCCTCGTCTGCCCAGAGCTCCGCGGTCTTTCTCATTCCCGCTAACACCGTCACTTTTTACGGTGTTTTGAGCTTCCCTGCATCCCAGACCACGTCCCAACCTCTGCACTCACCGGCCCCGGAGAGGCAAAGTATCGGCCTCAGGATGTGCTGCTTTGGGACTGTAATGGCGCGCGGACCCGCTCCCGCTGCGCGCACTCGCGTCGCCAGTTTGGTCCTCACTGGACGACTGACCGTCATCCTCAGAGAGTAAATATTCCTCAGATTCAGAGTCAGACAGTACTTGACAAAGTACTCTCAGCATTGTGAGTACTCTTACTCTCTCACTCTGTGTGTCTCCCTCTCTCTCTCTCTGCTCTGCTCTACAGCCAGACTCGCGTCCCTCGGTCCGGTGTGTGTGTTTCAAAATAAATATACGCCAAAACTTTGAATAGAAACCTGTCACCTGTCCACTATCTGCTGGAGAAAAGTAGTGAAAAAATGGCGATACTTAGGTGAATCGATTTTTTTCTCCCACTTCTACTGAGAACTAAAGAAGCCCTCAGTGACCTCTGTTTGTGTTTCAGAGCTGGCCGACCTCCCGCTGGTCCGTCTGGACTTCTCCTGTAACAAAGTGACCTCCCTCCCCGTCTGTTACCGTCAGCTCACGCAGCTGCAGACCATCGTGCTCGACAACAACCCTCTGCAGACGCCGCCCGCGCAGGTACGCACAGGAAGTGACATCGTCACTGTGAGGTGTGAAGCAGCGGTTTGTCTGATTGTGTTTTTGTGTCTGCAGATCTGCATCAAAGGAAAAGTCCACATCTTTAAATACCTGAACCTGGAGGCCAGCAAGACCACCCCGGACCTCCCAGACTACGACAGACGGCCTTTGGCCTTCAGCTCCTGGTGAGACCCCCCCCCCATACATTAGGCTGCTGGAGGGAGGTTAACAATACCATTATGATCTAAAATACCTTTAGTTTTAGTCATAATTTAGTAGGGCTGGGATGATATGATTTTGTCCTGATTCCATTGTTTAGGTGCCGTTTCGATTTAAATTGTGATTCTATGATATTGCCAATTGTTCCAATCTTTAGTCAGCTTTTTTAAAACCAGTGAAAAAGATGAACAATGATGATGCCTACAGACTATATCAGGAAAAATACACATCACATGTGAGTCTGTTTTTAGGATTTATTCAGCAATATATTTTAACCAGCTGTTTATACTCTCTCTTCAAAAGACTGGACTGACTTTAAAAGTGGATTATTAACACAGACTAACATGAAGCTTTTATATTAGGGAAAAATATCTATTCAAAAATCGTCTAACAAAAAATCCCGATACTTACGTGAATCAATTTTTTCTCCCACACCTATAATTCAGTTTCTAAATGGTTTTAATTTGAATTTTAAAGCTGAAATGAGTCTGACTTTAAAAAGCAAAACCATTGACCTCCCTAAAAGAGGCCAAAGGTCGACATAAATACCAAAATGATTAAATAAAAACAAAACCTCAGAAACTGCAGGGAGAGCATCTGAGGAAAGCTTTTATACGTCAGACACCAGGGCTAATTTGAGCTTTTTTCTTTTTGCGTGTCATAATTAAGTCTGTATGAAGTGTAAAGGGTAAGCATCCCAGTGTTTATGAGACAGCACTTTGTAATTCAATTTTAGTCTTTGGCCTAAAATATCTTTTAGTTTTAGTCGTAATTTGGTCTCTAAGCTGTTAGAATTTTAGTCCAGTTTTAGTCGATGAAGTCTGCTTTAAATTTAGTCGACTAAAATATAAAGTTTAAAGGGTAAGGCATTTTTATGTTTCCATGAATTTCTGAAGTCTTGTTTACACTAGTTTCATCAGGTGAAAAAAAAGTAGTTGATATTAACTGATGATGGAAATAATCAGTCATCAAAGTTAAGACTGTGTCTGCTGCTTTAAGACAGAATCAAACATGTGCAGTGTGACCATCACCTCTGTCAGTCCAGTAGATACAGAAGCAGAAAATGGAAAAGCAGAAATCAAACTTTAAATTTAAATAAAATCAAAATGAAAATGTTTTGTGACTCAAACAGGAAGTTACAGGCTGGTAAACATGAAGGAGTGGAGTTAAACTAGACTAAAGCAGCAGATGTTAAACTGGATTATGGATTATTTTACACATCAGACTGTCAGAAAAAGCTTGAGCTGCTCCAGTCTCTGACCTTCAGTCTTTGTCCTTGTCCCAGTGCGGACGAGCTCTACCCGGGACGTCCGTACGGAGCTCTGGACTCCGGCTTCAACAGCGTGGACAGCGGAGACAAGCGATGGTCAGGGAACGAGGTGAGACTCTCAAACACACACCTGCACTCACACTGACACGTCCACGCGCACACGCTCACGCCGCGGTGTTTTCAGCCCACAGAGGAGCTGAACGAGCTGCCCCAGAGAGTGGCCGAGATCAGCCGGGACCACAGAGCCAGACCGGGAGCCCCGCTGCTGGCCAACGGCACCTGTGAGTACACCTGAGTCTACATGTGAGAAAAACAGACCCATCTGTTTTTAACCAGTGGGTTCAATACATTTAACCTTAAACATAAGAATATAGTGCAATTGAATAAAATAAAACCAGTAATAAGAAGAACCTGGAAACTTAGCTCGAGAAATCCAGTAAAAACAAAAACATATATTTTTAAATTGCAAAATAACCACCATGTTTTAAACATTGCATATTCTACAACTGAACTAAATAAATAAATAAATAATTAAGAATGGACTGCTTGTATGAGAGATTTTAGATACAGGCCGATATAATCCGATATTTGATTTTTTAGCTGATATCGGACTGATATATCGAGACACCCCTAGTGGTCACTGTATTAAATCACATAATACGCTTACGCACTGGCGGGTGTTAGCGGTGCTGTCCAATCAGACGCCGGCTCATAAACTTTGTTTATTGTTGTTGGTCTGTTTCCTGTTTCAGCCGCTCGTCTGTCTGCAGATGTGGAGCTGGAGCAGATCGACTTCATCGACAGCTGTGCCGGGGACGACGAGGAAGAGGAGGGGAGGAGTCGAGGAGCGGGAGGGGGGGGTGGCGGCGGTGGGGGAGGAGGGAGGCGGGGGACGGCACCAGCCTGAGCTCTCAGTTCATGGCCTACATCGAGAGACGCATCACCAGGGAGGTAAGAGCCCCGCCCACCGAGGAGTCTCAACATGAGAGGCTTTTATTTTGTTAAACTGTGACTTCCTGTTCAGGGCTCTCCAGGGAAGACGCACATAATCAGGACGGAGGACGCAAAGAGACACAGCAGGTACGCTCACACACTCTCCTGTACATGTGTGTTAGTGAAACACCTTCCTGACTCCTGTCTGTCCATCTGTCTGTCCTGCAGGAGCGTGGTCGATGGTGTGACAGCGCCCCCCAGCTCCCAGACTCAGGTACTGCAACCTCTGCTCACAGCTGGACGTCCCCATGAGGGTTGCTCCTGTTTGAGCTCCGCTTTGCTAACGCTAACCCATCAAACAATAAAACCTGAGAGATAAGATGATAGTCTAACCCCCAATTTCCACCGGACGCGACAGCGCCGCGCTGCGCAGCGTCCTGCGGAGCACTTCACTCCCATTGTAGTCTATCAGGCAATTTCCACTGCACGCGAAAGCGCCGCGCCGCGACCCTGAAGCGCCGGCGCGCGCCTAGGCGCGAGAGATACGCTTCTGGTCTATTTTCTGCGCGGCCGCTTCCAAACCTCGTAAATTCAGAGTCATTAAGAAAGCACCAGACAGGAAGTCAAACCGGAAGTTTCAAAATAAAACACAATGCACGGACTTTTGCACGTAATTTTCCTCAATTAATTGTCATTACGTCGAAACCGGAAGCACGAGCTTCAGGTCAGCAGTCGGTCAGAGGGTCCCAGAGACAACACGACACCATGGACGAAGAAAAGTGAATTGTAGAGGTACAGAAATATATAACACTGCATGCATGACACCATAGTCTTTCTACATGGATATAGGCGGACAGAAGTTGGATAATTCACAAAGCTGTGTGGTTGGGACCAGCAGAGGGACCTTAGAGAAGAGAAGTGAGGTGTTGTTTATTTCTTTTCTCAGTCTATAACATGTTTTATGAGCGTGTGACATCACTATTCTCATGAGAGCCGTGGCTCTCTGGGGATCAGCCCTCCCCCTCCGGATTGAGCTCCGCGGCGTGCCGCTTCCAGTGGGTTTTGAGATTCGGAGCAAGATCGTGGCGCTCCACGGCGCGGTGCTTTCGCGTGCGGTGGAAATTGGGGGTAAGGCAGCGGTCGGCAACTTGCGGCCCGCGGGCAAGAATTGGCCCGTCTACGATACTATCTGGCCCGCTAGATGAAATTGAAAAACTGATTTAAAAAGGACTACTTAAAAAAAATAGATACAATTATTTAGCTGCTATCACAAAAACGGCAATCATAGCCCAATCCTGAAAATCTTTTTTTATAAATCTTTATTACAAATGTGTTAGCTGGGCTCAAAGAAGTGGTTATTTTCAAAATGGAAATTACTGACATTTTTATTAAATGTGTGGAGAAAAACTAAAGTTGGCTATGGCACGTTTATGATGACTTAAAAGACAGTCAAGTCACTGATTAGAGACAGCAGCTTTATTATCACCAAGTTATAATAATAATAATAATAATACATTTTATTTGTATTGCCCTTTACATCAGAAGATCGCAAAGGGCTACAAGTTAAAAAGAGAAAAACAATGAAACAAAACAAACAAGTTACTGTTATAAGCAGTTTTATAACGCAGCCACAGTGGAGCTGAAGCAGTAATAACACCTAATAGTCTGAGAAATAAAGTTACTTTATTTAAAATAAATTATTTTTTTTAAATTAGCCTACATTTGTATTCACATGATATAATAACAGCCTATAGATAAGGGCAAAACGTTTTTTGTTTTGTTTTGTTTTTTTTAAAAAAAAAAGAGAGAGAGAGCAAACATGTTTCTGATGGATGTGATGTTTTGGCCCACCATTCAGTCGCTCAGAAAAATTTTGGCCCAAGGCCAAACTTACCTGCCGACCCCTGGTCTAAGGACTGACGTACTTGTAGTTTAAGCTAACGGCTAACAGCAGTGACGAGCTGCTACGCCACACTGTGGCTGGATGTGATTGGTCTGTGAAGAGTGTGACGAGCAGACTGATCGTCCAATCACCAGCTGCTCTGGTATTTTAAGGTGTTACTCTCTGAAAATACCAAAACAGTGAAATCAGATTAAAAATTAGATTAACATGATTAAAAAAACATAATGCGTTAATCACGACTGTAATTAATTAATCGGGATTAACCTCATTATTTGACATCCCTAAATAACACTAAGGCAGCATTTCTATAAAAACAAGTCGAACAATCCTGAGTATTCAGCTGATTTAGAAACACGAGTCAGAAGTGCAGAGAAACAGAATATTACGGGAGCTTGATATCTGTTACACCGGAAAGAAACAGAAAGAAACAAGTCTGTTTTTATCAAGCACAGAGGTGCTCGTGACCTGAGATATTAGCATCTGTATTGGTAATAATGAATAAAAAAAATATTGGCAAAAATCCAATATTGTGCATCTCTAACCTCTTCTGTTTATTGAGGAAGTCTAATTTTGTTAAGTTAGTTGAAAACTGCATTCTCCTATAAATAAAAATGAATAATTTTTCAAAATGTAAATATTTAGATTGAAGGTAGAACATTATGTATATTTGTACATTTTACTTTTACTGCAGCCATCTTTGATTTCAACCCAGGGTGGTGAAGATCCCCTGAGATCCATGTAGGAAATTCTGACCTCGGGGGAGTTCAGATGAAATTTCCCGCTCAAAACTCAGAAATCCCGACTTCCCAGCACACCTTGAACGCAGCATTAGGCCTTCAGCTCAGTTCAGATCAGAGCAGTTCACCTGATCCTGTTTGTGTTTGCACTGTGAGGTTGATCCCAACTCGTAACTCAGGAAACCTTCTGTCCTTCTGTCCTTGTGTCCTCCTGTCTGTCCTTGTGTCCTCAGAGGGGGGTAGGAGGTGGTGGGGGGGTGGAGAGGATGAGGAGGGAGGCCCAGCTCGCAGCTCTGAGGTACGACGAGGAGAGACAGAAGAGCCGACCTGCACAGAGAGACACAAGTTACACTAAGGTAAGACCTCGGCTGATGCTGTAACACAACCAGGAGTCCCTAAAGATCAAGTTTATTAAAAAAATATACTTTGACATTTTTAATAGGATCATTTTACTGACCTTTATCTACTAAACCACAGAAGGTGACAGTTAAACTTGGAGAGCAGCTCTCTTTAAATGATTGATTAACATGTTTGTATGTGTGTCTGTAATTGTTTTTTAATGTATCTTTATAAATGTGCTGCTTTCTTTCAGATGAGATTTTTAATTTTTAATAAAGCTGTTCTGGTTCAGTAAAGTTCATATATAACAGGACTTTTTCTCTAATTACATGTGTCACAAGTATAATTTATTTATTTAAGTTTGTATGATGTAAACTTAACACGATCTGCATCCTTTAAAATCATGAGACACCTAAACCATTCATTTCTTAATTCTGGTTTTACTGAGCATCATCTGCAGGAAGCTGTTGTGGGAAAACTCACGAGCTTTAGAGGTTTAAGTTTGTACTTAAATTAAAGGGAGTGCTGCAAAAAGAGAAGGGATACTTAGATTAGGTAGTACTTTATTCATCCCTTTGAGAAATTAAGAATCCGTAGCAGTTGATAATTACAGATGAAACTAAAAAAGCACTCTGAGAGCGCAGGTTTTCACCATGAATATTAGTCCTACCTTTATGTCATCTAAATATTTAGATTCCTTGACCATGAAAACATACAAATATGTACAAATGCTGAAAATGGTCAGATCTCGCAGTGTTTAAGAATCCTTTTAAATCCTTACAAATTCCTGGATCCAGACGGTGATCCCGATCACTCCCATCATCTGATCGTTTGTTCCAGACATTTCCTGAAAATATAATCGAAATCTGTCCAGAACTTTTTAATTCGTGTTGCTAACAGAGAAACAAACAAACAAACGTCAACAATAAGATAACCTTCTTGGTGGAGAGAACAAAGATATATCAAAAGATAAATAATAGATCTAAATTAAACTGTTAATAAATATATGTAAATATAAATATCTCTGAGGTACGACGAGGAGAAATGTAACAGAACTTAACTCAGTCCAGTTGCCTCAGTTTTGAATCTTTAATCTCTGTCTTACTGTTGATGCTAACACGGTAGGGCTGGGCGATACGGCCTAAAATAAAACCCCTGATTTTTCCCCACAAAACTCAACTTACGATTTGAATCAATTTTTTTCCTCTCAAAGCAAAAAAACTCCAATTGACACAAAAACGACATGAATCAAGTTCTGCCTTTATGTTGTTAAGATATTTTCGTAAATCAATCAGAATTTCCCTCTTAAATCAAAGAGTGTGTCCTAAGCGTTGATTATGTAGTTCTAACACAGGCAGGTTTGCCTACATAAACACTAAAGCTGAGGGAGTTTCACAGCTTGTTAACATGTTTCTCTCTGATCAATATTTAATATAATTTAAATAAATAAATACAAGCCTATAAAAGAGCTTGTGTAAAACCTGACAGGACCACCATCATGAAAACTGTAAAGTTTCTGTGTTTATATTTTTCAAACTTTACAACTACTTACAGTTTAATTAAGTGAATGAAAAAAATCTACATTTTTACATTTTTAAATCTTCTACAGAAAATAATTCAAATCCATTGATTTAATTTTTATATTGCCCATCCCTATAACACAGTTACTCAGACAGACCCCCCCTCAGGTCTGGGTCCTCACAGTAGGACAAACATTTGCAGGAGGTCCAGGACCCCAGAAAGGTGGAGAACCACAGCTTTGATCCTCCTGAGCTCTCGGCCTGTTATTCTGACTCCGTCTTCTCCTCCCTGCAGCACAAAGCAGCTCAGAGTCCCACGAAGGCGAGTCCAGACAGCGAGGTGAGTGCGTCAGCCTTCGTGGTGTTTGTGAAGCTCAGCTCTGAGTCCATCAGTCCTGTTCATGCAGCAGGTGAACACCTGTTCAGGTGAACACCTGAGCAGGTGAACACCTGAACAGGTGACCCTTCAGACTCAATCACACAGAGAGGTCAGAAAAAGAGTTGGCCGGCTTTCCATCCTCACTTCATTGCAGCATCACAGGACTATAGGCTCAAGCACTGGGCTAAGGCGGGGATCACTTCCTTCTGTAAGATTATAAAAAACAGAAACCTCTAAAGTTTTGAAGACCTACGTCAATCTTATGGGTTAGACAAAGAGGATTTCTACCGCTATTTACAGATCCGCCATTTTTTAAAAACAGTATACAGACTCCTGATTTACTTGAACCCCCCAGAATCATACAGATATTTATTGATAGTTACAATTCAAAAACCTCTAAAGGTATAATTGGCAAACTTTAAAGAATTCAACAGATTATATTAGACAACGCTGGGAAAAAAGAAGCCAATCTCAACATTTCAGAGGATGCATGGTTTCAAATCTGGGAAGTACAGTCCACTTCCACAAATTCTTTCTTCTGGAGAGATTTTTGCTGGAAGAATATAATTAGATTTTTTATTAACCCAAATCAAAAATCAAAACTAAGTGGCGCCCAGTCTGTTTGCTGGAGGGAGTGTGGAGCAGACCCTGCAGACTACATTCATATTTTTTGGTCTTGTCCGTACCTAAAAACATTCTGGAAAGGGGTGGAACAGCTTATAACAGAGACCCTGGACAGGTCTATTGACTTCTCATTCTCATCCTTATATCTTGGAAATATGCCTGGGGACCTCAGCAGAGGAGACGAATATCTTCTGAAGATATTTTTTGGCTGCAAGTAAAAAAGCAATCACTAAATGCTTCAGAAGAACCCTCCCTCCATCAAACTCCTTATCAACATAATAAATTCCATTCTCAATATGGAGAAAATGATTTTTCTTTACGACTCCAAAAGCAGAAAGGAGAGGAATATTGGAGAAAGTGGGACTCACTCAATCCTGAAAAAAAGGAAAAGACTCCTAATCATTTGATATCAACATGTATCTGTTGTCCCCACGTGCTGTATGTGTAGAAATGGTCCTCTGCCCTCAATTGTTCTTCAAAAAAAATGAAAACAAAGTATAAAAAGAAAGAAAGAAAGCTTCAGACTGAGCTGGTCTGATCAGCTGCATCAGTGAGGCTCTAATCCAGCTGAAAGTCATTTTTAACATGGTCTCAGTAAACAGTGAAGATGCTGCAGTTCACATGCCAGCCTGTGAGTGGTGCTGTGGCACTGCTGCAGACATGGACCCAACCAGAGAAGAAGACACAGAGTCATTAACATGTAAACTCAGACAGAAGAGCATTTATTTACCTTTTTATGACCCTGATGGATGAAGCTCCTTTAGACTGAGGCCTGGACTACACTTACATTTATATTTTTTAACCTTTAACCACCTGCTCAACTGTTTGACAAGGATTATCAGTAAATTCAGAAATACTTCATGTTTTTAAAAACAGAAAAAATCTAATCATTGTTTGACTTTGTTAACATTTCAGGGAACAGAGAAAACTACAAACAGACCAAAGCCAGTTATTTTCTTGGTGTGGGATTCAAAGGTTTAAAAAGCTTACGGCTGACTACATGATGACATAAAGATGCACCAATTTGGGGAAAAATCAATTAAAAAAGAGAAATGTTTGTAAATAAAACAGCAATCAAACCTTAATTAACATATACGATACAGACTTGACAAACAAATATAATAAATGATTAAAAATGTGTGTTTATTAAAACATCATATTCATGTGGTCCAGGCCTTAGATCATCAGGATGAAGCCCACCTGCTCTGGTGTTGATGGTCTCTGTAAACAGGAACAGTTCTTTATGATGTGTATTTACTCACCTGTTACCTGTGCGAGTGTCATCAGTGGACCTCACAGTTATCCTCTCCATCCTCCTTTTGTAAAGAAAGATTTGAAGTTACTTAAATCTCCTTAAGCTCTGCTCTTAAGTTAGATTTTACTCCATCACTCAGATTATATATGACTCCATTGCTTTTGTTGTTTAGTTTGATGTTTTAGCCACGCCCCCTCCTGGTTTAGGCCACACCCCTTCACACCTGTTCATTGTCGTCTACACCTGTGGGCCTACATGTGTTTCAATGTGTGTGTGTCCGTGTCTGTCTTTGGTGTGTTCAGACCGTCTGCCCCTCCAGACGCTCCACCCACACAGATGACTCCGCCCTCTTTATGGTAAGGGTTTGGCCACGCCCCCAAAAATATCTACTAACACACTAAAAACAGAAAACCTCAACGGCCACAGCAGCCTGAATCATTCAGATTTATGTTTATGTTGATGTGAGTTTTATCTACATGTCAGGAGGAAGTGAGCTTCACTTCCTGTTTACCTTTCAAAATAAAGGTTTGATATTTTCTGTCTCTGTCACACCTGTAGCCAAAATCAGTGAGCTCAGGTGGGCTGAAGGAAACTTCTCTGTGAAGCTCTGAGCTGCTTAGCAGATGGAAGAGTCTGAGACATCCTCACAATAATATAATAGTATAGTATAATATAATAATAATAATAATAATAGTAATAATAATAATAAAAAAATATAATAGTTACAATAATAATAATAATAATAATATTGTTATTATTATAATCCTATCCTCCACAGCAGTAGTTTTTCTGCATCAAACATTGTTGAATGTTTATTTTTGCCGTCTTTTTGCTCGACCTCTGTATGACCTTCCACCATCATGGAGCAGCACCTTTGTTCACTATTAGAGCCATTTTATTTTTACTCTGATTTTAAGAGTGTCAAACTTATGCAAATAAAAAGAAAATTTAGTTCTGCAGAACAGTATCGAGCTGTCAACAGACTTAATAGTTTAAATGCTCAGAGGCTTCTCCAACGTTAGCGAGCCATTTGTCATCAAAAATAGGAAAAAACTGCCCCTTATCTCACTTTTGATTTAATTATTTATTATTGTTAATTAATTTCCTGATTTAGATCTCTACTAAAGCCTGATCAGTCCTGTCTTGACCATGAAAGTTTCGTAAACATCTGTGGAGAACTTTCTAAGATTTAAGCAGTGATGTGTAAAACGTCTCTCACAGAGTTAACAAAATTAAGCTTTAAAATAATTCAGACAAAACCTGTCACTGATTTATTATTATTATTTAAATATTATTGTTCTTTGTCTGATGTTAATGATGAAAGTTTGAGTCCTGAGGAGTCTTTAGAGGCCACATGCCTGCAGAGCTCTGCACCTTCATGTCCTCATAAATCTGAATGATTCAACTTTAAACAGCATGAAACGTCTCCTCCACCTGTTCCTCTTCAGCATGAACACACCTGTCACTCCTCTTCATCAGCCAATCACCTGTCATCCTGTCACATAGCTCCGCCCTCGCTGAGTTAATGATTGAGTCGATCAACGCTCAGGGCCTCGGGGCCCATGTGAGGCCCTCTGTCTTCGTCATCTGTGCCTAATTTTATGGCCCTTATTTTCCTAAATATGTAAAATCACAGCAGGTTTCCTCCTCAGGCTGGTCGACTAACTTTCTTCTTCTTCTTCTTCTTCCTGTTGATCCTTCCTGTTTCTCTGTTTCCTTGTTTCCTTCTGGTTGTTTCCTTGTTTCCTCCTTGTTTCCTCCTTGTTGTCTCCTCGTCTCCGTGGCGATGTCAGTGCGTGCTCGTGTTTGAGATCGACTGTGGTACGAACACGGTGAAGAGACGTCCAGGTTCACACAGACAGGTGACACATACGAGGTTTCTCCCTGACCTCAGCTGCTGACCTTTGACCTCTGATGGTCAGGGTCTGTCCTCCACCATGATCACCTGCACTGAGGTGCTGCCATGTGATTGGCTGCTCAGACATAGCCAGTGCAGTGGGTCATTTAAAGGCTGATTCAGGCTCTTGAATCATGTTGATTAAGTTGATTTAGTAATCACAGATTCATGATTCAATGGAGCAGCAGAGGCTTCAGTTTGTCTCCATTACTCTTTACTTTTTTTTGTTTGGTTTTGCCTCCTCGTCGGTTTGCTTCCTTGTCCGTTTGCTTCCTTGTCCGTTTGCTTCCTCATCCATTTACCTCCTCGTCTGTTTGCTTCCTCGTCCGTTTGACTCCTTGTCCGTTTGACTCCTTGTCCGTTTACTTCCTCGTCCATTTGACTCCTTGTCCGTTTGACTCCTTGTCCGTTTACTTCCTCGTCCGTTGGCTTCCTGGACCGTTTGACTCCTTGTCCGTTTACTTCCTTGTCCGTTTGACTCCTTGTCCGTTTGACTCCTTGTCCGTTTACTTCCTCGTCCGTTTGACTCCTTGTCCGTTTGACTCCTTGTCCTTTTGACTCCTCGTCCGTTGGCTTCCTCGTCCGTCTGCTTCCATTTACCACCTCATCCGTTTGCCTCCTCGTCCATGTGCCTCCTCGTCCGATTGACTCCTTGTCCGTTTGCTTCCTTGTCCGTTTGCTTCCTCGTCCGTTTGCTTCCTCGTCCGTCTGCTTCCTCGTCCGTCTGCTTCCTCGTTTGTCTGCTTCCTCGTCCGTTTCCTTCCTTGTCCGTTTGCTTCCTCGACCGTTTGCTTCCTTGTCCGTTTGCTTCCTCATCTACTTGCCTCCTTGTTCATTTGCTTCCTCATCCATTTGCTTCCTTGTCCGTTTGCTTCCTTGTCTGTTAGTTTCCTCGTTCGTCTGCTTCCTCATCCGTTTACTTCCTTGTCCATTTGCTTCCTTGTCTGTTAGTTTCCTCGTTCGTCTGCTTCCTCATCCGTTTCCGTCCTTGTCCGTTTGCTTCCTTGTCCGTTTGCTTCCTCGTCTGTTTGCTTTCTCGTCCGTCTGCTTCCCCGTTTGTCTGCTTCCTCATCCGTTTACTTCCTTGTCCATTTGCTTCCTTGTCTGTTAGTTTCCTCGTTCGTCTGCTTCCTCATCCGTTTCCGTCCTTGTCCGTTTGCTTCCTTGTCCGTTTGCTTCCTCGTCTGTTTGCTTTCTCGTCCGTCTGCTTCCCCGTTCGTCTGCTTCCTCATCCGTTTACTTCCTTGTATGTTTGCTTCCTCGTCTGTCTGCTTCCTCGTCCGTTCATCTTTAGGGATGGGAATCGAAAACCAATTCCAGTTGAGAATCGTTAACAGCTCCATCAAAGAATCGATATCATTGATCTTTTTGCTAATCAATTCCCTTATCAATTCCATTCAATTGACAGGGTTCAGAAGCGTCAGAATGGTGGCTTAATTTTAATTACACCTACTGCATAACCTAAAGTGAGTGGAAACACCAGCAACTTGAAGAAGCAGTTATCTATACTGTGAAGTATGTTTGGCATTGTTGCCACTGAAAATGAGACCATTTGCCCACATGCAAAATTTGCTGTAATCGATAAGGGAATCGTTAAAGAATTGGATCGATTAGCAGGATTGTTAACAGCATTGGTATTGATAAAATCTTATCAATTCCCATCCCTATTCATCTTCTGTTTGACTCTCCTATTTGACTCCTCGTCCTTTTGACTTCTTGTCCGTTCATCTTCTGTTTGACTCCTCGTCTGTTTGACTCCTTGTCTGTTTGACTCCTCGTCCATTTGAGTCCTCATCCAGTTCCTTCCCTGTCCGTTTTCTTCCTCATCTGTTTGCCTCCCCATCGTGTGCTTCCATGTCCGTCTGCTTCGGTTTGACTCCTCGTCCGTTTGCTTCCTCGTCAGTTTGTTTTCGTGTCTATTTGCCTCCTCGTCTGTTTTCCTCCTCGTCCATTTGTTGTCTCATCTGTTTGCCTCCCTGTACGTTTGCTTCCTCGTTGTTTGCCTCCACGTCTGTCTTCTTCTGTTTGACTCCTTGTCTGTTTGACTCCTCGTCCGTTTGCTTCCTTGTCTGTCTGCTTCTGTTTGACTCCTCGTCTGTTTGCTACCTTGTCCGTCTGCCTGCTTCCTTGTCCGTTTGACTCCTCGTCTGTCTGCTTCCGTTTGCCTCCTCGTCCATTTGTTTTCTCGTCTGTTTTCCTCCTCGTCGTTTGCTTCCATGTCTGTCTGCTTCTGTTTGACTCCTCGTCTGTTTGCTACCTTGTCCGTCTGCCTGCTTCCTTGTCCTTTTGACTCCTCGTCGGTTTGACTCCTCGTCAGTTTGCTTTTCCATCCGTTTGCCTCCTCGTTGTTTACCTCCACTTCCATCTGCTTCTGTTTGCTTCCTCGTCCATTTGCCTTCTCGTCCATTTGCTTCCTTGTCCACTTGACTCCATTGTCCATTTGCTTCCTCGTCAGTTTACTTTCCCGTCCATTTGCTATCTCGTCGTTTGCCTCCCTGTCCGTTCGACTCCTTGTCCCTTTGACTCCTCGTCTGTTTCCTTCCTCGTCCGTTTGCTTCCTCGTCAGTTTGCTACCTCGTCTGTTTGCCTCCGCTTCCGTCTTCTTTTTACCAGAAAATCACAACAGTCTGAATTTATCACTCTGTAAAAACACAGCATCAGCCAACAGACCAATCAGAGTCCAGTATAGCATGGTCAATGGGCACACCTGAGCGTTTACTGACAGGTAGGGTCCTACCTTTGGAGCTGCACCCCTGCTGGACATATCAGAGAATGCAGCTCTGGCTCTTTGTCACACATGTTCACCTCTTAATTACACCCTCGTTTCCACTCAGACACACAGCATGCAGGTGTGTGCCTGTCCTCAGGTGTGTGTGTACCTGTCCTCAGGTGTGTGTGTACCTGTCCTCAGGTGTGTGTGCCTGTCCTCAGGTGTGTGTGTACCTGTCCTCAGGTGTGTGTGCCTGTCCTCAGGTGTATGTGTACCTGTCCTTGGGTGTGTTTACCTGTCCTTGGGTGTGTGTACCTGTCCTCGGTTGTGTGTACCTGTCCTCAGGTGTGGGGACCTGACCTCAGGTGTGTGTACCTGTCCTCAGGTGTGTGTGCAGGTGTGTTGTCAGACTGTAACGTGCTGTGTTGTGTCTCTGCAGGGCGAGGACAGAGCTGCTCTCTCCCCCACAGGTGAGACGTCACCTCAAACCTCCATCATCCTGTGAGTCCGTTAAAGGCCGACCATGACACCTGTTTTTGTCCTTTCAGCCAATCAGTCGCCTTCATACCCCAGCTCAGGGGGCGTGGCCTCCTGTCGGTCCGCCAGCCTGAGACCAGAGAGCTTCCTGTTTCGTCTGGGTCAGAGGGAGGAGAAGAGGAAAGGTAAGGGGGCGGGGCCAGAGGTTCACAATGACAGATTTTAAACCTGCTCTCTGTCTCTGTGCTCACCTGTCTCACCTGTCTCACCTGTCTCTCTCCTCTGTGGTCCAGGTGAAGCTGCTCCTCAGAGTCAGGACGAGGCTCCTGCTGCTCCTCCTCTGGTTGGAGAAGACGCTGAGCTGGTGGATCAGCTTAGAAAGGTGTGTGTGTCCATCTGTCCACCTGTGTTCATTTTATAGACTCATTATTTCATCAACAACCTTTTTTCCCCTGATGGAAACTACACAGCAACTACTAAAAACAAGAGCACATGGATAAAACTCAAACTAAACTAACTGATACTGATTCTGATCCCAAAACCAGTGAAGTTGGCACGTTGTGTAAATCTTAAATAAAAACAGAATACAATGATTTACAAATCCTTTTCAACTTATATTCAATTGAATACACAGCAAAGACAAGATACTTAATGTTTGAACTGAGAAACTTTATTTTCTTTTGCAAATAATCATCAACTTAGAATTTAATGGCAGCAACACGTTGCAAAAAAGTTGTCACAGGGTCATTTTTACCACTGTGTTACATCGCCTTTCCTTTTAACAACACTCAGTAAAGCTTTTGGGAACTGAGGAGACCAATTTTGAAGCTTTTCAGGTGGAATTCTTTCCCATTCTTGCTTGATGTACAGCTTAAGTTGTTCAACAGTCCGGGTCTCCGTTGTTGTATTTTACGCTTCATAATGTGCCACACATTTTCAATGGGGACAGGTCTGGACTACAGGCAGGCCAGTCTAGTACCCGCACTCTTTACTACGGCCACGCTGTTGTAACACGTGCAGAATGTGGCTTGGCATTGTCTTGCTGAAATAAGCAGGGCGTCCATGAAAAGACGTTGCTTGGATGGCAACATATGTTGCTCCAAAACCTGTATGTACCTTTCAGCATTAATGGTGCCTTCACAGATGTGTAAGTTACCCATGCCTTGGGCACTAATACACCCTCATACCATCACAGATGCTGGCTTTTGAACTTTGCGCCTTTTACAGTCCAGATGGTTCTTTTCCTCTTTGGTCCAGAGGACAACAAACAATTGTAAATGTGGACTGGTCAGACCACAGAACACTTTTCCACTTTGCATCAGTCCATCTTAGATGAGCTCGGGCCCAGAGAAGCCGGCGGTGTTTCTGGGTGTTGTTGATAAATGGCTTTGGCTTTGCATAGTAGAGTTTTAACTTACACTTACAGATGTAGACCAACTGTAGTTACTGACAGTGGTTTTCTGAAGTGTTCCTGAGCCCATGTGGTCATATCCTTTACACAGTGATGCTGGTTTTTGATGCAGTACCGCCTGAGGGATAGAAGGTCACAGGCATTCAATGTTGGTTTTGGGCCTTGCTGCTTCTGTGCAGTAATTTCTCCAGATTCTCTGAACCTTTTGATGATATTACGGACCGTAGATGATGAAATCCCTAAATTCTTTGCAATAGCTGGTTGAGAAATGTTGTTCTTAAACTGTTGGACAATTTGCTCACACATTTGTTCACAAAGTGGTGACCCTCGCCCCATCCTTGTTTGTGAATGACTGAGCATTTCAGGGAAGCTGCTTTTATACCCAATCATGGCACCCACCTGTTCCCAATTAGCCTGTTCACCTGTGGGATTTTCCAAATAAGTGTTTGATGAGCATTCCTCAACTTTCTCAGTCTTTTTTGACACTTGTGCAGCTTTTTTGAAACATGTTGCCGGTATCAAATTCTAAATGAGCTAATATTTGCAAAAAATAATAAAGTTTCTCAGTTCAAACATTAAGTATCTTGTCTTTGCTGTGTATTCAATTGAATATAAGTTGAAAAGGATTTGTAAATCATTGTATTCTGTTTTTATTTACGATTTACACAATGTGCCAACTTCACTGGTTTTGGGGTTTTATAAAATTAATCTTTGGCAAAAGACTTTCAGTAAAACTAAATCATGAAGTGTTGTCTTTAATAACTTAGCTGGAGACAAACGTCCTCATGTTTACAGCCTCGTATAGAACAGCTGATTGAACCATGACACTTCACCATTATCACTGCTGTCTGCACCAAAACATCAACAGCATCATCTACAGTGTCTGACATCTGTGTCCTACAGACCTGTCAGACTGTACAGACTTACTGAAGGTCATTCCGACTAGAGCTGCAGCTATCAAATCTTTTTGTAATCGATTACTCTATCAATTTTTTGTCGAGTAATCAGATAACAGTTACATTGCGCTCACTGCTATTTTTGTTTTTATATTGAATCAATACACATCATTATTATTAGTAACACACAAAACAGAAAAGCCAGCTCACTTAAATTAACAACTTATTTTTCTTGTTTTGAACATTCTGAGCATAAATGGGATCTCAAAATCAAAATCTATACTTTTATTTTTACTCTGGGCCATATCTTGCTTTTTTCAGTATTTTTTTTAAGTTTGGTTATTTTTATTTTATTTGTATTCATGCTTGTCTCTTTTTGCTAAATTATTGCCTTTACTACTGTACCATATTGATGATCTTATTTTGCTTACTTTATTTCTAGGACCAAATAATCTCATACTTAGATACTAAGATCATTTAACTAGCTAATGTACATTTCTATAACATATGAAAGCATTCCCTACACCTGCTTCCTCTACTCACTGTCAGTGTTTCCTCTTCTACTCTCTGCAATCAAATTAAATGGAAAGTTATTGGATGTGAAAAGTATGTGAACAAAATACACATGATTCTGGGCAAGTAGCCTCTGCATTGATTTACGTTCTGAACCAGCCTTTACACGGAGCCATAATCAAAGTAGGTTATTTACTAGCCCATATCTCAGTTATTGATCACATTAGCTGCTTCTGTTGATGTATCATGAGTGTCATCCTGTTGTGTCGCTCTGATGCACAGACCGGATGTTTACTGTTGACGTGCTGCAGCAGTGACGACGTGCTACCATGCTAAGCTAACTCTGTTTGCCATCAGACACACTGCACTGTGTTTTCTTTTCGTCCCTTCTTGTAGTGACCACACACTTGGGACACTCTCTGCCATTTCTTCTGTGGACTCTCTCCTTTCTGTCCCTCTCTTTTCTCTTCCTTCATGATTTTACAAGCCGTGCAGCAGCGGAGGTAGCAGGCGCGTTGTGCCACAGAAATGACCGTCCGTGTCAAACACCGTGCACTGTATAGTAGTCCAGATATATATTTTATATGTGTAATTATATATTAAACGAGGCTTCGAGGCACACAATTCGCCTCAAAGACATTTTGTAATCGAATATTTGAGATTATTGGAGGAATCGTTTCAGCTCTAACTCTGACCCTCCTCCTCTCTCCTCCAGAACATTGAAGCCCGTCTGAAGGTGTCCTTGCCCAGTGACCTTGGCGCGGCCTTGACGGACGGCGTGGTGCTCTGTCACTTAGCCAATCACGTGCGGCCTCGGTCTGTGCCCAGCATCCACGTCCCCTCCCCCGCTGTGGTGAGTCCACCTTCATTAGCAGGACTTGAACCCCTGTGTGGGCGGGGCTAACCGCTGTGCTCCCCCTGCAGCCTAAGCTCACCATGGCCAAGTGTCGACGGAACGTGGAGAACTTCCTGGAGGCGTGTCGCAGGATGGGCGTGCCTCAGGTGAGCAGAGCCTTACCTGTGTTCAGACTGTCTCACCTGGACCCACTCAGCCAATCACAGACAACGACCAGCAGTGATGTCACACTGACCCTGTTTCAGACCAGAGGCTCAGACGGGTTTAGTTCCGCCCTGTGGCCTCGCTCCGTCCCGTCACTCCCCTCTCTCTCCCCCAAACTCACCTGTGTCACATCCACAAAGGAAACCATGACCGTGACTTTTCATCTTTGACCTTTAAAATCTAATCAGAGCCGGTCCACATGTCCATCAATCAGATTATTCAGATTAATTTCTTCAAACGGGTTAAAAATCTAATTTTAGATTTTTTCTGACTCCACTCATAAATGTTTATTTTCCTGATGGTCAGTGCTGTCAGGTTTTGACTTATCTAGTGTTGGATTTGTTTTTAAATATTAAATATTTATCAGAGTTAAATGTTGGTGTTCCTTCTGTGTTCATGTAGACACACCTGCCTATGTCAGAACTACGTAACTACAATGTTTTAAGACTCTACTTCTGACCGTATCGCCCAGCCCTACCTCTGAGAACTTCGACACATGCTGACTTTAGTTTGACTCTGCTCTTAAACTCTCAGGCTGTGGAGGTGACGGTCTGAAACAGGAAGTGCTGTGATGTCACTGCTGCTGTTTCCTGTCTTGACTAACAGCCTCTTCTTCTTCTTCTTCTTCTCTGCCATCGCTCATGACCTTTATTTGACCTCCTCTCGCTCCTCCATGTCCATCCCACCTCCCTCTCACGCAGGACAGTCTCTGCTCAGTGGGGGACGTCCTGGAGGGCAAAGGGGGCGGGGTTTATGACACGCTGGGGGTGCTGCTCTCCATGGCCCCGCCCCCCTTTAGCCCCTCCCCTCGCGTCCAGCTGGCAGGCTTCGCCCTCTTCTACCTGTCCATCATGTCGGCGCTGTGTGCCATCTACGTCCACCTGGCGCCGCACGTCTGATCGATGCTTCGATCTCGTTAACCTGCAGTCACGTTTGTGTCACACCTGGAGTCCGTCTGTCCTGTAGCCCCGCCCCCTCCTACAGGTGGACTTGGCTGAGAGCTCTGAGCTGGTTTTTGATAAGCTGTTTTTTATTGAGCTGTTTTTTATCAGCTGTTTTGATAAGAGAGAATATTTTAGACGTCATGGAGGTGTTTCTGAATGTGAAGTCCGTGTTCGTGTCGGAGATTCACCTGAGCGAAGGTGTCTGTCCTCGATCGCTGCTGTTCAGACGGGCGCGTGTTGGCCGCGGTGCGTGTCAGCTCTGGTTCATACCAGCCCGTGTGTCGGTGTCTCTCTGGTTAATCAGGTTCACACATCACGATTTTTTAAAACCTGCAGAGAAGTTTTACCTGTTAAGTAGGAGTGATGTTGCCAAGAGCCTCACGATACGATAATATCACGATATATCACGATTAGGGCTCGATTCAGATGTTCTGGATCGATTCGATTCGATATTACAAGGTCTCAAATCGATTGGATTCACGATACAATAAGATATTTATTCAGTCTTGGATATCTTGGTTAAAATAATACTGTCAACCTAAAAAGTGACTTTTGACCTGGTACGTTATTAAAATTGTTTTTACGTTAAGAAATGAACCCACAGCAGTTACATTACTCTTATATTAATTATATACATTAATGCGTTTCTGCATATTACTTATTTTCTGTCCAACTCCTCTTTTCCTTTGTGCTTGTAAAATCTGAAATACGTCCATTAGTCAGCCTTTAAACTCTCCGGTGGTGCCCATATGGTGCTATTTGCTTCTGCCTGTTTGTTTGATTACTCGCAGTAACATAGCAGGGTTGATACCACAGGCTGCTTCTCTGCACGTCCAATGAAGAAAAAACTACCAAGTTAAAAGATCCATCTTTGGATTTAATGGATAGATTATGAACCAGTTAAAGGGAAGTCAATTTAAATGATTTTTTAAACCCAGCACTAATCAGGATATCACAATATGTAATATTCTACAGTTAAAGATGCTGTGAGGAGTTTCTAAGTAATTACAAAAAAGTCTCCCTTTTAGATATATGCCTGATGGAAATACACACTTTAAGATGAGTTTATAGCATCAAAATAGGTTATCTATAAATGCTATTCCTTAGCTTCACAGTCGGGTCGGACAGGGCTGGACTGGCCTGGATACTCAACTTCAGGAACAAGACAATTAAAACTAGAGCAGATTTATATTATTCAGACACATCTTAGAGCACCGGGCTGTAAGTAGCCATATATATCCAAGATGGCTGCCCTGATGTAAACAGGTGTTAAACTCCTGTAATTATCCATTTACTCGATATTCTGACTTGTGTTTGTCGCTCTAAATGGGCCGTATACACAGGATTGTATGTTTGTATAAAAATGCTGCTGTAGTATTATTTACTTTATTCAACAGTGCAGTGCATGCTAACAGTGGCTAACAGTAGCCTGGTAGGTCAGAAAGTTTTTTCCAACTTTGTAACAACTTGGAAACTTCATTTTGAAACCATAATCCTACTGTTGGAGAAACACTGCAGCAGGTACAGCAGGGTTCAGTTAAACTCAGCTGAATAAACCTTTTATAATAATTATGATAATAATAATAATGATAATGTATATTTTTTAAAAGCACCTTTCAAGACAGTCAAGGATGCTGTACAAGATTAAATCAGCAACACTAAAAATGACAACAATAAAATCAGCAATAGCAAAGCACAACAGACATTGACAGGTACTCCACTTATTGTCAAGTGGGGTATGCAGTTCTGAAGAGGGGGTTTTAAGTCTGGATTTGAAAAGAGACTTTACCCTGAAGTGAAGCCGTAAAAAAGCTGTAACAAAGCTGTAACAAAGCTGTTTCAAAGCCGTTACAAAGCCGTAACAAAGCCGTAACAAAGCCGTAACAAAGCTGTAACAAAGCCGTTACAAAGACGTAACAAAGATGAAAAAAACGGTAACAAAGCTGTAACAACGCTGTTACAAAGCTGTAACAGAGCCGTAACAAAGCTGTAACAAAGCCGTTACAAAGACGTAACAAAGACGAAAAAAAGCCGTAACAAAGCTGTAACAAAGCTGCTAAAAAGCTGTTACAAAGCTGTAACAGAGCCGTTACAAAGCCGTAACAAAGCCGTAACAAAGCCGTTACAAAGCCGTAACACAGCCGTAACACAGCCGTAACAAAGCCGTAACAGAGCCGTAACAAAGCCGCTAATAAGCCGTAACAAAGCCACAACAAAGCCGTAACAAAGCCGTAACAGAGCCGTAACAGAGCCGCAACAAAGCCGCAACAAAGCCGTAACAAAGCCGTAACAGAGCCGCAACAAAGCCGTTACAAAGCCGTAACAGAGCAGCAACAAAGCCGTAACAAAGCCGCAACAAAGCCGTTACAAAGGTGTAACAAAGCCGCTAATAAGCCGTAACAAAGCCGTAACAAAGCCGTAACAGAGCCGTAACAGAGCCGTAACAGAGCCGCAACAAAGCCGCAACAAAGCCGTAACAGAGCCGTTACAGAGCGGTTACAGAGCCGTAACAGAGCCGCAACAAAGCCGTAACAAAGCCGTTACAAAGCTGTAACAGAGCCGCAACAAAGCCGTTACAAAGCCGGTACAAAGCCGTAACAAAGCCGCAACAAAGCCGTAACAAAGCCAGAATAAAACAAGCTAGAAGGTAAAAAGCCCGTAACAAGCCGTAACAAAAAGCCAGAACAAAGCTGTAACTAAGCTGCTAAGAAGCCGTAACAAAGCCGTAAAAAAGTTGTAACAAAGCTTTTACAAAGCCGCTAAAAAGCTGTAACAAAACTGTAACAAAGCTGCAACAAAGTCGCAACAAATCCGTTAAAAAGGCGCAACAAAGCCGCAACAACGCCGCAACAATGCCGTGACAACGCTGTAACAAAGCTGTAACAAAGCTGTTACAATGCCCCAACAAAGCCATAACAAAGCTGCAACACAGCTGCAACAAAGCTGCAACAAAGCTGTAACAAAGCCGCTACTAAGCTGTTACAAAACCGTAACAAAGCCGTAACAAAGCCGTAACAAAGTCGTAACAAAGCCAACATGCGCCCAGTCTGAACAGCCATTTCTTTGTTTCCTAACACAGGTGAGGGTTTGTCCTTGCCAGTGCACTTGGACTCAAACTGGTTTCGTCGTGACAAGTTCTCTTGACCTTCCTGGTTCTGCTGGTCTTGCTGGTTTTTCTCTTGACTCTGGGGGTCCTGGTCTTTGTTTGGACTCGTTAGTCGTGGCTTGGAGTTGACCTTTGCCCTCAGACTGGTTCATGTTGAGAAGGAGGTCCTTACAGAATCCACTTGAGTTCTTATTTATGGTGAATCTGACTAAAGGAACAGATTCTGGGAGTGAAGGACTTCGGTTTTTGGATCCCTGGTATCAGACCGGTATCTCCAAAGCTGAACTTCTTTCTGGTATCAAACCAAAAACCAAAATCTGTTTTGGTGACTCCGGCTTGAATCTGGACTTGTTGGTGGACTTGATGAAGAGTCAAAGTGACGCCGTCCTCGTGTCTTAACCGCCGTAAGTCTGTAAATGTCCTGCTGTCCTTAGGGTCACATGCCGGTCCGCGGGTCATGTGGTCATCCTTGGAGTCGCGTGGTCATCCTCGGGGTCACGTGGTCATCCCCAAGATCACGTGCCAGTCCTCGGGGTCATGTGCTGGTCCTCGGGGTCATGTGCTGGTCCTCAGGGTCATGTGCTGGTCCTCGGGGTCATGTGCTGGTCCTTGGAGTTATGTACCGGTCCTTGCGGTCATGTGCCGGTCCTCGCAGTCACGTGTCGGTCCTTGGGTCAAGTGGTCATCCTCGTGGTTATGTGGTCATGCTCGGGGTCACGTGGTCATCCCCAGGGTCACTTGCCAGTCCGTGGGATCACGTGCCGGTCCTTGGGGTCACGTGCCAGTCCTCGGGGTCATGTGCTGGAGCTGCAGTTAAACTTGACAATCTCCTGACGGTGGATGTCTCCTTGTAGCCCACTGCGTCCTGCCTGTTGAAGCTCCGCCCCCTGTGCCTTATGTTTGCTGGTTTGTGGTTTTTACGGTTTTTACCGTCCGTCTATCGTTTGTAGTTTAACCCTTTAAACGCTGAGCCTGAGATGAGGTGATGACCGGAATGTGCCGTCTCTTCACCTCCCTGATAGAGGAGGTCCAGTTCTGAAGCATCAGGCTGGTCTTTACTTTAGTCCGGCTCGTCCTGCTCTACTGCCTGGATGTAAACCATCAGCCTCTCCAGTGTTAGTAATCAAACCTGTGTTCAGGTCTCTGCTGGCCTGTTCGACTGTTTGTCTCTGATGATGATGATGATGAGGAGTGAGGATGAAGATGTTTGTTTCTGTGCCTCTGCTTCTCCCTCTGAACTCTAATAAAGTCGACCTGCGAACGCCATCCACTGACTTTATGACTCTTAGTCTGAATGAACGAGACGCAGTTTAACCTTCTCACACAGAAACTGTTTTCGTGTTCACATTCTGATAAGACACCCAACAGAAATCTAAGAGAAGCTGGAAAATAAGAAAAAAAAGTTAATTTGCTCTGTTGGATCTTCAAAGTTTGAGTTGAGCTAAAAAACCAAAGAAGAAATAAAGAGAGATGAAACATGTCAGAAAATCATTTATGAAAACATGTAAAGTGAAACAGGCCGAGGTCAAAGAGCACAAAAGACTCTGAAAACAGAAACAAAGTGGGAGAAGGACTCGGCATGAGCAGCTCCATGTTCTTAGAGGTTCAGGAAGTCACAACAGAAAATAACAGGACTGCAGATTTTAGAGCAGATTTAGTCTTTTCCTTTTCTCCTGTTTCTTCTTTTTGCATTTTGAGCCTTCTGAAGATCCAACAGAGCAAAATGAAAAGTCCTTTTTTATTCCTCCTGGTCTGTAGATTTTGATTGGGAGTGTGTGTGCTTGTGTTTGTGAAGTAGGGCTGAAAGATTTATCGTTTCAGATCAAAATCACATTTACAGACACAATCATGATTGCAACTTTTTTATTTCCGGAGGTGAGCAGGTCAACAACTCAAAGCCTGATAGGAGTAGAAGTTTGAGTTTCCATTAAATAATGAATCAGAGTATTTATCATCAATATTAGATGATGGATTATGAGCTTTTGATCTTTGATTTCCTTACTGTTGTCTTTACTGTAAACAGGGAATATTACACTGAAGCTTGATTTAAAGATGCTATGAGGAGTTTCTAAGTAATTATAAAAAAGTCTCACTTTTAGATATATGCCTGATGGAAATACACTCTTTAAGATGAGTTTTATAGCATCAAAATAGGTTAGCTATAAATGCTATTCCTTAGCTTCATGGTCGGGTCGGACAGGACTGGACTGGCCTGGATACTCAACTTCAGGAACAAGACAATTAAAACTAGAGCAAATTTATATTATTCAGACACGTCTTAGAGCACTGGGCTGTAAGTAGAGATATATAGCCGGCTACAAAACTACGATACTAAGTTTTCCAAAAATTGCTTGTTGTCACACATCAAAAACTACCACTACGTAACTAGAAAGAGATACATTACCTCGTGGCTTTGCATCCTGTAAGTTGTTGAAAAAAGAAGTTGTAAAGCAATGCAGAGTTCTGAGGAAGGTCTGAGCTGCATTCATTAGCATCACAACAAACACACTTTGGCTTGGGTCATGTCTTAACCACAGTTGCCCTGCGTGCTCATGGGTAGCAGAGTCTTTATGTCGCTGGAAGATTCTCCTCATAGCGCCTTTAAGAAAGTCGTGAATCAAATTAAAATCTCAATATCTGACAGAAAAATCACAGTTAGATGGAGCATCACAGCTCAGCCAGGCTCTGTTTAGACTTTTGTCTTCACTGCAGCTGTGAAATTAAACTCAGAAAGTTTCAGAGCAGAGACGATAAACTCAGAGAGTCGTTTCAGTTTGTGTTGGAGATCTTTAATAAAACATCTTCATGAGGGCCGTGCTAACTGCTCTGGAAACTGGGGAGTATTTTAATCTGTTTCCTCAGAGGTGAGCTTCTTACCTCCATAATGTGGCCCGCTGTCAGAAAAGCAGAGTAAAAACTCTTAAGACAATAAATGTTAGGGCTGGGACGATACGCTTTTCCCCTGATTTGATTTTTTAGGTGCTGATTTGACTTAAGTTGTGATTCTACGATATTGCCAATTGTTGCAATCTTTAGTTAGCTTTTTTAACTCCAGTGAAAAAGATGAACAATGATGATGCCTACAGACTATATCAGGAAAAATACACATCACATGTGAGTCTGTTTTTAGGATTTATTCAGCAATATATTTTAACCAGCTGTTTATACTCTCTCTTCAAAAGACTGGACTGACTTTAAAAGTGGATTATTAACACAGACTAAAATGAAGTGTTTAAATTACTTCTGTGAATTGATAGTTCCTCCCACCCCTGATATAGTCTACATAAACACTAATATTAAACTGATCTGACTGTCTGACCTCGGGCAGACCTCTTGGTTCTTGTTTCACTCTGGTCTCTCTCCATCTCATCTTTTTGTTTCCTTCAGTTCCTGCTCCCCGTCTCCGCTCCTCTGTTGCCATGGTTACTGTTATTTTGCTCGTTAATTTCATTTCTCATCCGTTGACCCTCCTTTCCGTTGTTTTTTTCTGTTTGTCCCCGCCCCGCTTCTTCTTCTGTGGTGTCCGTTGTAGAGTCAGTTGTGTCTTCCTCTGCACATCCTGGAGGAGCGAGGGCTCCCCCAGGTGGCCGGCACCGTCAGCGCCCTGCTGGACCTGGCCCCGCCCCGGCACGCCGTCACCACGACGACCACCCCGACCGGACCATCCGTCAACATCTAGACGACCACGCCGCACACGCTCAGTGTGGGCGGACGGAGAGGAGAGGAAACCCCGAAGCATCATGGGATAGAAGGAGGAACTCGTGAGGTTGATCTGATGGAGAGACGGACGGTCGTGACATGACCTCTGACCTTTAACTAAGTCACAATACGTCACAGACTCAGATCTGAAGGTCCGTGTCCTGCAAACAGATATTTAGCTTTAATGTTAGAGGCAGCAAAAGGTCATGGCCTCTGTATAAACTCTGTTTTTACTTCCTGTGTTTTATGATGTCACAGCTGCACAGGCTCCTCCCACATGTGCTTCTGCTCGTCACAGGCAGATGTCATGAGCGATTAGAAAGCCCATTCTGCAATCTTCGACATTGTTTGGGCAGCCAATCATAACAGAGCTCATTATCATAGCCTCCTGTAGCCCCGCCCCCTTAGACCAGAGTGTTTCCAAAGGGGAGGGAGAAAGAGCCAGACCAGGACATGGACCTTTAAGTGAAAGAGAAGTTAAAAAAATCTTTTTATTTAATTTCAGAATTAAATTCAGTTTGTTTCGTGAGTCCATCAGTGTCGTAGCATCGTTAGCATCGTTAGCTCAAAGCTCCGACCGCCTGTTTTAAAGTCTCCTCTACAGTAAGACGTTAAACTTTAACTACAGCTTAACTGTTTCATTAATGTTCTCATATTTATGTTTTTACAGCTCTTTTAAACTTTACAAACACTATTTAATTTATTTAAATCATGCACAGTGACATGGATCTTAATAAAGGTTGAATAAAAATAAAAAATAAAAATGTGTAAGAACATAAAACGTTAGTTCAGACAAAAAGTCTAAAAATCAAAATGAATCAGAGAGAAACAAAGCAGAACTCTACATAGTTTATGAATATGTAAATATGCTAACAAACGCTACATCAGAAATGTGGAGGCCAAACAAAGTTATTTTTTAACTCTTTATATTTTTATTTATTTATGCTGCTGATTGTTTCAATGACACTAAAACGGCTTAAACGCTGAGCCAGAGGAGCTCCGAACAGAAACTCTTTAATATTCAGCTCAGACCTTTGGATGATCACTGCCATCAACAAGCTCCAAAGCTTTAAGAAAAGGAGAAACACATGAATCAGACTCTGCAGACGTCTGTGACTGCATGTTTTATGTCCATGAAGTCAGAGCTCTGCCGTTTGATTGGTTCGTCTCATTTAAAGTGACACACACCGTCTTTGTCTTCGTGTCGTTCCTCAGTCCAGGAGTAGAAAAAGAAAACGTAACACGAGTCACAACGAGCACACGGGACTGCTTAGAGCTGCTGAAGAGTTTATCTGATGACTGTAGGCAGAGGCAGGCTAACACTACCCATTGACTCCCAGTGTTTGAGCTAAGCTAACTAGTGGTTGGTGAGCTCTGCTCGTCTGTTTGTCCCTGCAGTCTGAAGAGTTTGTCTGCTTGTTTTGGACTCAGTGAGAAAAGACTCAAAAAGAAAGAAAAGGAGGAGTGTCCCTTTAAAGCCTGATCAGACCATCAGGTCCACGGTAGGGCTGAACGATATATGAACATTGAAGATATTAATATCAAAGTCAACGTTATGAATGATATAGAATCCCCCGCGCTCGCCCTGCATGTACAGCTCTGGAAGTCACAACAAATTTCATTTTTACGATTTTCCTTGAATGCACCGCTTGGTTTTCACCAAACCCACAGACATATCAGGAGTTTTTCTTAGGCCCCATCCACATGAAGACAAAACACTTAACAGTTTCCAAAACGATCGTCATAGAGACGAAGGCGTCTCAGAAAATGTGTCCGTCTACATGAATGCACTCCATAGATATGAAAACGCTGTAAAACACATGACAGACCTCTAGGGGTGCTGTAACGATATGACGGAAACAAGCAGAAACAGATGAAAAAACAGTGGGCATGTGCGGCAAAAGTTGCAAACAGAGATTGTGGTAAAGTGATCATAAAGTGCTGTAATGTGTCCTCGATAATTGTTTGTTCAACTCTGTGGTGATTGAGAAGAAGGAGATTTTGCTGCAACAGGGATAGTAGGGTCACTAGCTTCATCAGCACATATGCTACACCGTACGCCGCCATTGTTGTTGTTGCCGCGTGTGGCGCATGCATGTCAATGAAGATATGAAACTATGACGTAAGCGTATCAGAGAGCCAGTAATCACGGAGCTGCGTATACAGCATTTCAAAATCTTTCCACTTTGGAACCCGGTTTCAGAAATGATCATTTACAGACCCACAAAACGCCGTCTTCATATGGATGATACACAGATTCAGCAAAAAACGTATGTGTTCAGACCTCGGTTTGTCTTTGTGTGGATGGGGCCTTAAACTCCTGATATGAAGCTCAGCCAGAGGAGGAAAACACTCAGTGATGTTTAAAATAATTTCTAACAGGGCTGAGCGACATGGACAAAATTTCATATCTCGATATTCATGTAAGATATCTTAATGTCGATACGATAAGACGACAGGTTCAATGAAAGCCATGCATTTTTCAGAAGAATGAAACAGAATACAGAAGAATGTAGACAGTGCAGTTTTATTTATAAAAACTCTATGTCGTTTATATTGTTGCTTTTTCAATATTAATATCTTGAATTGTCATATCTTGATAGTCATTAGGGCTGGGTCGATATGCTTTTGTCATAATTCGATTTTTTACTTTTTTTTAGCTGCTGATTGATTTAAATTGCAATTCTACGATATCCCAAATTTTTTCAATCTTTAGTTATCTTTTTTAACTCCAGTGAAAAAGATGAACAATGATGATGCCTACAGACTATATCAGGAAAAATACACATCACACGTGAGTCTGTTTTTAGGATTTATTCAGCAATATGTTTTAACCAGCTGTTTATACTCTCTCTTCAAAAGACTGGACTGACTTTAAAAGTGGATTATTAACACAGACTAACATGAAGCATTTACATTTGGAAAAAAAAATATTTTTGAACAAACAATCCAGATCCTTATGTGAATGGATTTTTCCTCCCACCCCTATTATAGATATGATAATGATATATCGCCCTAGCCTTGCAGAGCAGACAGACCTGCCTGATTCTGAAATCCTGCAGGTCCGTCCTGCCAGCCTCCGTCGTCCAACAAATTCACTCGGCTGAATTCTTAACAGCCCAATCAGGGAAGAGAGGCGGGAGCTGCAGAATGCGGGCGTGACGGCAACTGTAAGTTGAGAACCGTAAGTTGAGAACGGACATGCTGATTAGCCTATTGTCCTCATGGCTACTCAGTGAAACTTGGTGAAACTCAGAAGTTTACTTGTAGGGATTGTCTTTGACGAGGTTCATGTCACATAGAAGTGTTAAATGAATCATCTGTGTGGTACAATTTAGTTTAAGACAATAGTATAAGGCTGTTAGCTATTAGCAGCTAAGTTAGCCTCTATGGCTAACATCCATGAACTGTTGTTAACTGTTGTAGCCATTAGCCACTACATTAGCTGCTATGTATGCTACATTATAGGAGGCAGCCCTGCTTGATGTGGATTGGTCTGTGATGAATGTGACGAGCCAAACGAATGTCCAATCAGAAGCTCGTGTTTTTTTTAACGTTCTGCCCCGAAAACAAATTTAAAGGGCTCCTACCCAGATGGACTAGTGAAATATTTCTGTGGCAGATACATGGAGCTGTCCATCTGGGTTGTCAGGTAAATATCGTTCAGCCCTAATCTCTCTAATCATAAAGCAAAGAGGACGGAGACTGGACAGTGGACACTAAAGTCAGCTGATGTCTGATCAAACGGACGGATGAGGGCTTAGACACTAGAGTGAACTACAGTTTGGAGTCTGGAGCTAAAGACAGATAGACGGAAGAGAGCTTAGACACTAGAGTAAACTACAGTTTGGAGTCTCGAGCTAAAGACAGATAGACGGAAGAGAGCTTAGACACTAGAGTAAACTACAGTTTGGAGTCTCGAGCTAAAGACAGACGGACGGACGAGAGCTTAGACACTAGAGTGAACTACAGTTTGGAGTCTCGAGCTAAAGACAGACAGACGGACGAGAGCTTAGACACTAGAGTAAACTACAGTTTGGAGTCTCGAGCTAAAGACAGATAGACGGACGGACGAGGGCTTAGACACTAGAGTGAACTACAGTTTGGAGCCTCGAGCTAAAGACAGACGGACGGACGAGAGCTTAGACACTAGAGTGAACTACAGTTTGGAGTCTCGAGCTAAAGACAGACAGACGGACGGACGAGGGCTTAGACACTAGAGTAAACTACAGTTTGGAGTCTCGAGCTAAAGACAGATAGACGGAAGAGAGCTTAGACACTAGAGTGAACTACAGTTTGGAGTCTCGAGCTAAAGACAGATAGACGGACGGACGAGGGCTTAGACACTAGAGTGAACTACAGTTTGGAGCCTCGAGCTAAAGACAGACGGACGGACGAGGGCTTAGACACTAGAGTAAACTACAGTTTGGAGTCTCGAGCTAAAGACAGATAGACGGAAGAGAGCTTAGACACTAGAGTGAACTACAGTTTGGAGCCTCGAGCTAAAGACAGACAGACGGACGGACGAGGGCTTAGACACTAGAGTGAACTACAGTTTGGAGCCTCGAGCTAAAGACAGACGGACGGACGAGGGCTTAGACACTAGAGTAAACTACAGTTTGGAGCCTCGAGCTAAGACAGACGGACGGACGAGGGCTTAGACACTAGAGTAAACTACAGTTTGGAGCCTCGAGCTAAGACAGACGGACGGACGAGAGTTTAGACACTAGAGTAAACTATAGTTTGGAGTCTCGAGCTAAAGACAGATAGAGGGAAGAGAGCTTAGACACTAGAGTGAACTATAGTTTGGAGCCTCGAGCTAAAGACAGACAGGTGGACGGACGAGGGCTTAGACACTAGAGTGAACTATAGTTTGGAGTCTCGAGCTAAAGACAGACAGACGGACGGACAGGGTAAAGTAAATTATTGGCGTCTGAGGCTGCAGCTCTTGTGAATATGTAAATATGTAAATATGAGTTTTTATATATTTGGGTTTGATAAACAGATTTGAGCTCAAAGTGAGGACCTGTTGACCACCAGAGCGACCTGGACTGTGAGTCAGCAGCCTGCAGAGACACCCTGGTGACCTCCTGCTGTGAGCTGTGTGTGTGAAAAGGGCTCTGCTCCTGGAAAGTTCTGTGCTGCTCCCACTGCGACAGAGCTGGGCTCTGCTCAGCCTGTGTGTTCTAGACGTGCGGCTCAGGTCTCAGAGCTTTCTGCCTTCTGTCTCTGTTATTGAGTCTGAAGGTAAACCATCAGGACTTCTATAACTCAAGACTCAGAGGCCTCAGTGTAGCCTGAGACCTTCAGCTGCTCCAGTGGGCTTCAAACAGAGGCCCGGGGGCCACACCAGGCCCTCCAGAGCTTCTCACCAGGCCCTCCAGAGCTTCTCACCAGGCCCTCCAGAGCTTCTCACCAGGCCCTCCGAGTGTTTTCAGGTTATGAAAATGTGAAGGGAGACGTGTGTGTCAGGGTTCATATATATATATTTATGTGTGTGTGTGTGTATCTATAGGTATATATCTATATACATACTGTATATATGAACCCTTCTGATCAGGATCGACTTTGTTTTGATCCATTTCTGAAAAATCCCACCGTCAGTCACTTTTAAAGAACACTCAGCCTGGGAGTTAAACCCAGTGATGAAAAAACATGGCAGCCATATAGAGCAGCAGTCAAGATATTGGCTGTGTCTGAAATGGCATACTAACATACTACATACCACAAACTCATGTGTATATACTGTATACTACATACTATAAGTATGATTAGGATGCCAACCATTCACACTGTAGTATATTACTAAGTTTCCCATGATGCATTTCAAACCTCCAACGAAAAAACTCAGAAGCACACCAGGCTATCAAATATCTCTGTTGATTCACCACATTTGAAAGTTCAGAGAGCATTTTAGGAGAGAAAGTCACCACGTAGAATACCAAAATGTGGTCATTTGAGCCATAAAACGCACGGATACAAATTTCATTTTGGCATTTGGGACATTCCACTATGCCGCTATTATGCTATCAAAGAAACTTCAAAACAAGAGCCCAATTTACAAAAGTGTTAAAGAACTAACAGGAGATAATAAAAGATGTGTTTATTTTGAAAATGGGAAGTTTGTTAGTGGCTGATTTTTAGCTGAATGCCAGTCGGTCTTGCATGGCGCAATGCATTATGGGGCTCGCAATGCATTATGGGGCGTTTGAGTGTGACTAGTATGCCCACCTCGCATACTTAAATTTTTTCCGATATAGTATACATCCTGGTATTTCTCACACACTCAATCTTTTCATACTATCTAATGTGAACACACTACACACTCATTTTGACGTCACACTTAGCATGAGTAGGACGTTAGCATGACATTTCGGACACAGCCCTAGAGACTGCCCACAGGTGATAGGGACTGATCTCACTTTTAGAACCAATAAACCCAAACATGTCAGAAAAATGAGTTTTAAACGGAGAAATTGATCAGAAATATATTTAATTTAATTTAAAACTCCCTCTGTACAGACCTGAAGCCTGTGTGGGATGTTTGTAGGCGGATGAAGGCGGAGTCAGCATCATGGCGAGGGGCGGGGCCTCCTCAGGTCTGAGGCTGTGGTGGTTGGTCAGTGTGGAGCTGCAGGCCTTTTAAACCTGATGATGACATAACAGAGATGGATCCACTTGTTAAATATATTTATTACATATATGAGATAAATAAATATGTTTATGACAGACATCGGCCAGAGGGGGCAGCGCTGAGCTGGTCTGTGATCTTCTGACCTCTCGTCCATCTTTAACTCTGTCGGTGAACTCAGACTCCATCGTCCTGTTTTTTCTCTGTTGGACTCAAACTCTGATTAAAGTTTGATTTTAGATTCAGATTTTATTACAAAAGAGCTCATGATGCATTCAGGGGACGTGGGACAAAGAGACTCTGAGGAGCCCCCCGCTCGGACTCACCTGTCCACAAAGAGATGGCTGTTACCACGGCGACAGACGTGACTTCCTGTTTGTACAGATGTTTTCATGTTTTCTGCTTCCTGTTTCTCCTGCGGCGGTGAAGGTCACGTGCTTCTAAAGGACATTCCACCGTTTTTCTCTCCTGGAGGACGAACAGACTGTCTCACAGTTTTTAAATTTAACTTTTTCACTTGTTTTATTTTTGCTGAAACTGTAAAAAGATTTGAACACAGCTGTAAGAAGAGTTAACTTTAAGTGCATTAAATAAATATTTTAATTTGACCCACTGACTCTCAGGATGAACGTCTGTCTGAAAGTGTGAGCCTCGTCCCTCTGCTGGACTCTGGAGGAACTGCAGGACGTTTCTACACGGCTGTGCGTCAGAGGGGCAGCGGACGTTTAAAGTCTGTAGAAACCAAAGAAGAAGAAGCTGTGCGTCAGGATGAAGGAGTCGTGTTGAGACATCGTGACGCTGAATCTATCAAAACAAAAAATGTTCACACTGATTATTGGCACATTATTTTTTAGTTCACAGACTAATTAGATTTTCTCTGCAGACTGTCGTTTGTGCAGATTCCATTTGTTTAGACAGAAGTGTAACATTATCATTAATAATATCAAACATACAGTTACATGAAAAAGTCTGTGAACCCTTTGGGATTACTTTGATTTCTGCTTAAATTGGTCATAAATATGTTCTGATCTTCATCTAAGTCACATCACTAGACAAACACAGTCTGCTTAAACTAATACAGCACAAAAAATTAAAAGTTTTCATGTTTTTATTCAACACACTATGTAAACAGTCACAGTGCAGGGTGGAAAAAGTATGTGAACCCCTAGGCTAATTACTTCTCCAAGAGCTAATTGGAGCCAGGAGTCAGCCAACCTGGAGTTCAATCACTGTGATTAGATAGGATGTGTTGGTTAGAGCTGCTCTGCCCTATAAAAAACACACACCAGTTGTGAGTTTGCTGTTCTCAGAGGCATTGCCTGATGTGAACCATGCCTCACACAGAAGAGCTCTCAGAAGATCTACCATCAAGAACTGTTGACCTGCATGAAGCTGGAAAGGGTTACAGATGGAGAGGGAGCGTGGTTTGGGCGCTGCTTTGCTGCCTCAGGGCCTGACGGATTGCTGTCATCGACAAAAATGAAAAATTCATTTTCAGGAAAACTTCAAGACATTTTTCACCAACTGAAGCTCACCATCTGGTCCACCAACTGAAGTTCAACAGAGGATGGGTGATGCAACAGGACAACAACCCAAAGCATAGAAGTAAGAAAAAAATGGAACTTCTTTCAGGGTAGAAGAATCCTACTGGTGGCCCGGCCAGTCTTGGTCCTGTATCCTGACCTCAACCTCGATTCCGATTGAGATGCTGTGGATATTTACCTGCTGAAATTCTGAGTCAAGGCTGTGTATTGAGACCAAATTTTTTTTTCAACATGCTGTCAGTGGTGACATCTTGTGGATGGAGAGGAGAATTACGGTGAATTTCGCAAATACTGCATCAGATTAGAAGATTAGAAGATCGCTGAATGCACCTTTAAAGCTGCCCTGCCCTATAAAAAAACACACACCAGTTGTGAGTTTGCTGTTCTCAGAGGCATTGCCTGATGTGAACCATGCCTTGCACAGAAGAGCTCTCAGAAGATCTACCATCAAGAACTGTTGACCTGCATGAAGCTGGAAAGGGTTACAGATGGAGGGAGCATTATGGTTTGGGGCTGCTTTGCTGCCTCAGGGCCTGGACGGATTGCTGTCATCGACGGAAAAATGAATTCCCAAGTTTATCAAGACATTTTTCAGGAACACTTCAGACCATCTGTCCACCAACTGAAGCTCAACAGAGGATGGATGATGCAACAGGACAACAACCCAAAGCATAGAAGTAAATCAACAATGGAACGGCTTCAACAGAAGAAAATACGGCTTCTGGAGTGGCCCAGTCAGAGTCCTGACCTCAACCTGATTGAGATGCTGTGGCATGACCTCAAAAGAGCGATTCACACCAGACATCCCAGGAATATTGCTGAACTGAAACAGTTTTGTTCAGAAGAATGGTCTAAAACTCCTCCTGACCGTTGTGCAGGTCTGATCTACAACTACAGGAAACGTTTGGTTGAGCTTATTGCTGCCAAAGGAGGGTCAACCAGTTATTAAATCCAAAGGGTAACATACTTTTTCCACCCTGCACTGTGACTGTTTACATATTGTGTTGAATAAAAACATGAAAACTTATATTTTCTGTGCTGTATTAGTTTAAGCAGACTATGTTTGTCTGGTGATGACTTAGATGAAGATCAGAACATATTTATGACCAATTTAAGCAGAAATCCAAGTAATCCAAAAGGGTTCAGACTTTTTCATGAAACTGTACCTGTGGGCCGATTCCTGCTGGAACTGAAGAAAAACTGAAGTCATCACACAGAGGTTGATCTGTTTGTCAGCGGTGCCTCCAGAATTTTTTCATGGGGTGGCACATCAAAACTATAAACCTATAGGAATAGGAGAATCACATGCTGATATACTCTGCTTTCTTATGTCACAAAAACTGCTGCTGATTATCTGATGTGCATAAATTACACATCACTGTTCTCAGTAACAGCAATTCTTTCTTTTTCTATTTTAAGTTTTAGGCCAATCACTGATCTACAAACAGGCTAGACCTCCTTTTCCTTAGAAGACAAACACAGCTTTAATTTGAAGGAGGGCATTAACTGGAAAATACAACAAGGAACAAACCTCCAGTTAAGAAGCACCACAGATGCCTCCAATTAATTTGATGACAACTTTATTCCACTGTTGTTGTCTTGTTGATAACAAACAAAGGCTGTGTCCAAAAAATGAAAAAACAACAAAATGCATAATCATGTATAATATACATTTTACAGAAGTCACAACCTATAGGCAGATATATTCTGTGACAACTCAACTGATCAATGTTTATTCCTGAAGCCCTTTACAGTAACACAAGAGGCCCGCAAAGTGCTTTACAGCAGTGTCTGAACATAAATAAGAACACTATGGATAAAAGCAACATAAACAACACCATAAGAACAATGAATAAAAGAAAAGATACATAAAAATGCAGCGGGAGGTGTGACACAGCAGCAAGGTGCTTAAACGCCATTCAGAAAAGATCAAACAAAATAAAACTAGCATGAGCATAAGACCGAGAGGCCTCAGTCAGGGTTAAGGCCAGTCTAAAAAAGTGAGTTTTTAGTTTAGATTTAAAAAGACCAAAGTCAGTCATGGAGCCGATGTCTGGGGGCAGCAACAGCAAAAAAACGGTCCCATAGTTTTTATATCTGGACAGTGGAACATCCAAAAGGAACTGGCCAGAAGAACTGATGCCTCCGAGAATCAGTTAGAAGAATATTAATCATTCAACTGACGAGTCTGCACCTGTAAACACCTGGATGGTTCGGTTTAACTCTGGGCCCAGTTCAGCTCATAGAGCTCTGCTCCATTGGCCAGTCATCATGGACAGGAGACCATGGTGGTCTCTAAAGACTCTCCATCCTGATCCAGTCATCATCCTGAGCAGCATCACAGTGTTTCTGTTTCTACGCTGACTCAGCAGGGAGACTGCTACACGCTTTGACACCAATAATCCTGATCAGTGCTGCATCATTTCAGGAAGTTTGATTCATGAACATTCATACAGCAGTAGGTCTAATAACTCACAAAGTAAACATCTATAAATACAGACTTGAGTGTTTATGATGACGCAGGTCTATAGTCTGATATGTGATGATATCAAAAGTATGAAATGAATCTGGCTTCAACTCTCCACCATCTTTTCTGTAGATGACAAGTTTTTTTTTTTTTTGTAATAAATGACCACCTTTGTGTTGGAAGTGACTTACGCCTTTCAAGACCCTTCTGTGCATAAGCAGCTTTGTAAATGAGGCTGTAGTTCATGATCCACTGTCTTTGTTTGGTCTGATAGGTGTATGTAATTATTTATGTGTGTATTTATGTACTGGGCTTCTTTAGATTTAAAACATTTAAAGTCTAAGTCTAACTATGAAACTTTCTTCAGATAAATACACTGAAAGGAAAGGAAAGTGTTCTGAGTTTAGATTTCATCTTTGCAGAATGAACTGCAGTTTAAATCAGACGATCTCCCTCGGCCTGTAGGGGGCAGTGATGCGCGCCTCCGCTGAACATCAAAGATGAGGAAGAACGTCCCGACAGCCAATCAGAGGCCTCCAAGTCACGGCTGTCGTGTTTGTGGCGGAAGAGAAGATGGCTGCTCGTAACGGAAAGAGCGGACTGCTGGAGAAAGTGAGTTAAAAGTCTGATTTGTATTTCCCGTTAGTTTGATTTTTAATGTTTTTAATCTGTTAGTGAGGCCACACAGCGGCTGCGCGGAGCTAAGCTCTCCGAGAGCCCACAAGCTGCTGCTGTTAGCATGCTAGGCTAGGCTAACGGCTACGTGCTTTACCACACGTTAGCTCTGACTGTTGCTAACTCACAGGGCTAACGAGTAAGGCTAATGCAAGCTAATTTATATATATATATATTAATATCATCATATGTTCAAGAAACAGGTCCTCATATCACTGTTTTAAGGAAGAACTAACAGGTCTACATCATCACTGTTATTATGAGAGAACTAACAGGTCTACATCATCACTGTTATTATGAGAGAACTAACAGGTCTACATCATCACTGTTATTATGAGAGAACTAACAGGTCTACATCATCACTGTTATTATAAGAGAACTAACAGGTCTACATCATCACTGTTATTATAAGAGAACTAACAGGTCTACATCATCACTGTTATTATGAGAGAACTAACAGGTCTACATCATCACTGTGATAGAGAACTAACAGGTCTACATCATCACTGTTATTATAAGAGAACTAACAGGTCTACATCATCACTGTTATTATGAGAGAACTAACAGGTCTACATCATCACTGTTATTATGAGAGAACTAACAGGTCTACATCATCACTGTTATTATGAGAGAACTAACAGGTCTACATCATCACTGTTATTATGAGAGAACTAACAGGTCTACATCATCACTGTCATTATGAGAGAACTAACAGGTCTACATCATCACTGTTATTATGAGAGAACTAACAGGTCTACATCATCACTGTTATTATGAGAGAACTAACAGGTCTACATCATCACTGTTATTATGAGAGAACTAACAGGTCTACATCATCACTGTTATTATAAGAGAACTAACAGGTCTACATCATCACTGTTATTATGAGAGAACTAACAGGTCTACATCATCACTGTTATAAGAGAACTAACAGGTCTACATCATCACTGTTATTATGAGAGAACTAACAGGTCTACATCATCACTGTTATTATAAGAGAACTAACAGGTCTGCATCATCACTGTTATTATGAGAGAACTAACAGGTCTGCATCATCACTGTTATTATAAGAGAACTAACAGGTCTACATCATCACTGTTATTATGGGAGAACTAACAGGTCTACATCATCACTGTTATAAGAGAACTAACAGGTCTACATCATCACTGTTATTATGAGAGAACTAACAGGTCTACATCATCACTGTTATTATAAGAGAACTAACAGGTCCACATCACTGTTATTATAAGAGAACTAACAGGTCTACATCATCACTGCTTTTAAAAGAGAACTAACAGGTCTACATCATCACTGTTATTATAAGAGAACTAACAGGTCTACATCATCACTGTTATTATAAGAGAACTAACAGGTCTACATCATCACTGTTATTATGAGAGAACTAACAGGTCTACATCATCACTGTTATTATGAGAGAACTAACAGGTCTACATCATCACTGTTATTATGAGAGAACTAACAGGTCTACATCATCACTGTGATAGAGAACTAACAGGTCTACATCATCACTGTTATTATGAGAGAACTAACAGGTCTACATCATCACTGTTATTATGAGAGAACTAACAGGTCTACATCATCACTGTTATTATGAGAGAACTAACAGGTCCACATCATCACTGTTATTATGAGAGAACTAACAGGTCCACATCATCACTGTTATTATGAGAGAACTAACAGGTCTACATCATCACTGTTATTATGAGAGAACTAACAGGTCTACATCATCACTGTTATTATGAGAGAACTAACAGGTCTACATCATCACTGTTATTATGAGAGAACTAACAGGTCTACATCATCACTGTTATAATAGAGAACTAACAGGTCTACATCATCACTGTTATAAGAGAACTAACAGGTCTACATCATCACTGTTATTATGAGAGAACTAACAGGTCTACATCATCACTGTTATTATGAGAGAACTAACAGGTCTACATCATCACTGTTATTATGAGAGAACTAACAGGTCTACATCATCACTGTTATTATAAGAGAACTAACAGGTCTACATCATCACTGTTATTATGAGAGAACTAACAGGTCTACATCATCACTGTTATTATGAGAGAACTAACAGGTCTACATCATCACTGTTATTATGAGAGAACTAACAGGTCTACATCATCACTGTTATTATGAGAGAACTAACAGGTCTACATCATCACTGTTATTATGAGAGAACTAACAGGTCTACATCATCACTGTTATTATGAGAGAACTAACAGGTCTACATCATCACTGTTATTATGAGAGAACTAACAGGTCTACATCATCACTGTTATTATGAGAGAACTAACAGGTCTACATCATCACTGTTATAAGAGAACTAACAGGTCTACATCCTCACTGTTATGAGAGAACTAACAGGTCTACATCATCACTGTTATTATGAGAGAACTAACAGGTCTACATCGTCACTGTTATTATGAGAGAACTAACAGGTCTACATCATCACTGTTATTATGAGAGAACTAACAGGTCTACATCATCACTGTTATTATGAGAGAACTAACAGGTCTACATCATCACTGTTATTATAAGAGAACTAACAGGTCTACATCATCACTGTTATTATGAGAGAACTAACAGGTCTACATCATCACTGTTATTATGAGAGAACTAACAGGTCTACATCATCACTGTTATTATGAGAGAACTAACAGGTCTACATCATCACTGTTATTATAAGAGAACTAACAGGTCTACATCATCACTGTTATTATGAGAGAACTAACAGGTCTACATCATCACTGTTATTATGAGAGAACTAACAGGTCTACATCATCACTGTTATTATGAGAGAACTAACAGGTCTACATCATCACTGTTATTATGAGAGAACTAACAGGTCTACATCATCACTGTTATTATGAGAGAACTAACAGGTCTACATCATCACTGTGATAGAGAACTAACAGGTCTACATCATCACTGTTATTATGAGAGAACTAACAGGTCTACATCATCACTGTTATTATGAGAGAACTAACAGGTCTACATCATCACTGTTATTATGAGAGAACTAACAGGTCTACATCATCACTGTTATTATGAGAGAACTAACAGGTCTACATCATCACTGTTATTATGAGAGAACTAACAGGTCTACATCATCACTGTTATTATGAGAGAACTAACAGGTCTACATCATCACTGTTATAAGAGAACTAACAGGTCTACATCATCACTGTTATTATGAGAGAACTAACAGGTCTACATCATCACTGTTATTATAAGAGAACTAACAGGTCTACATCATCACTGTTATTATAAGAGAACTAACAGGTCTACATCATCACTGTTATTATGAGAGAACTAACAGGTCTACATCATCACTGTTATTATAAGAGAACTAACAGGTCTACATCATCACTGTTATTATAAGAAAACTAACAGGTCTACATCATCACTGTTATTATGAGAGAACTAACAGGTCTACATCATCACTGTTATTATGAGAGAACTAACAGGTCTACATCATCACTGTTATTATGAGAGAACTAACAGGTCTACATCATCACTGTTATTATGAGAGAACTAACAGGTCTACATCATCACTGTTATTATGAGAGAACTAACAGGTCTACATCATCACTGTTATTATGAGAGAACTAACAGGTCTACATCATCACTGTGATAGAGAACTAACAGGTCTACATCATCACTGTTATTATAAGAGAACTAACAGGTCTACATCATCACTGTTATAGAGAACTAACAGGTCTGCATCATCACTGTTATTATGAGAGAACTAACAGGTCTACATCATCACTGTTATTATGAGAGAACTAACAGGTCTACATCATCACTGTTATTATAAGAGAACTAACAGGTCTACATCATCACTGTTATTATGAGAGAACTAACAGGTCTACATCATCACTGTTATAAGAGAACTAACAGGTCTACATCATCACTGTTATTATGAGAGAACTAACAGGTCTACATCATCACTGTTATTATGAGAGAACTAACAGGTCTACATCATCACTGTTATTATGAGAGAACTAACAGGTCTACATCATCACTGTTATTATGAGAGAACTAACAGGTCTACATCATCACTGTTATTATGAGAGAACTAACAGGTCTACATCATCACTGTTATTATGAGAGAACTAACAGGTCTACATCATCACTGTTATTATGAGAGAACTAACAGGTCTACATCATCACTGTTATTATGAGAGAACTAACAGGTCTACATCATCACTGTTATTATAAGAGAACTAACAGGTCCACATCATCACTGTTATTATAAGAGAACTAACAGGTCTACATCATCACTGTTATTATGAGAGAACTAACAGGTCCACATCATCACTTTTATTATGAGAGAACTAACAGGTCCACATCATCACTGTTATTATGAGAGAATAACAGGTCTACATCATCACTGTTATTATGAGAGAACTAACAGGTCCACATCATCACTTTTATTATGAGAGAACTAACAGGTCTACATCATCACTGTTATTATGAGAGAACTAACAGGTCCACATCATCACTTTTATTATGAGAGAACTAACAGGTCCACATCATCACTGTTATTATGAGAGAATAACAGGTCTACATCATCACTGTTATTATGAGAGAATTAACAGGTCTACATCATCACTGTTATTATAAGAGAACTAACAGGTCTACATCATCACTGTTATTATGAGAGAATTAACAGGTCTACATCATCACTGTTATTATAAGAGAACTAACAGGTCTACATCATCACTGTTATTATGAGAGAACTAACAGGTCCACATCATCACTGTTATTATGAGAGAACTAACAGGTCTACATCATCACTGTTATTATGAGAGAACTAACAGGTCCACATCATCACTGTTATTATGAGAGAACTAACAGGTCCACATCATCACTGTTATTATGAGAGAATAACAGGTCTACATCATCACTGCTTATGAGAACTAACAGGTCCACATCATCACTGTTATTATAAGAGAACTAACAGGTCATCACTATTATTATGAGAACTAACAGGTCCACATCATCACTGTTATTATAAGAGAACTAACAGGTCTACATCATCACTGTTATTATGAGAGAATAACAGGTCTACATCATCACTGTTATTATGAGAGAACTAACAGGTCCACATCATCACTTTTATTATGAGAGAACTAACAGGTCCACATCATCACTGTTATTATGGGAGATGGTAAATGGTAGGTGTAATTTCCTTTTCGTGGTTTTGCTGGCAAAGTGATTTTATTTTGAAACATCCCCATGGTTGTGAAGTTTATTTTATGATGGATGTTTTTCTTCTGCAGTGGAGGATCGACGAGAAGCCGGTGAAGATCGATAAGTGGGACGGGGCGGCGGTGAAGAACTCTCTGGATGACGCTGCTAAGAAGGTAAATTGCTTGTGCTTTTATTTTGAAAAACCATCTCTGCTCTGGTATCGACTGGTCTGGTCTGGTCTGACTGTGCCGCTGCGCCCCCCTCAGGTGATGCTGGAGAAGTTCGGTTATGTGGAGAACTTCAGCCTGGTGGACGGCCGGCTGATGATCTGCACCGTGTCCTGTCTGTTCGCCATGCTCGCTCTGGTCTGGGACTATCTGCACCCGTTCCCCGAGTCCAGACCGGTGCTCGCCTGCTGCGTCATCTCATATCCTTTTATGGCACTGCTGTGATGTCACAGCTGTTTGTCTGTTGTTTAGCAGGGTGTTGTTTTTATGTGTGTTTGTTGTCGTGTTTATGTGTGTGTAACTGTTCATTGTTGTTTATCAGTGTGGTGTGTTGTATTTGTCTATCGTATTTGTGTGTTGTTGTTGTTTAACAGTGAGGTGTGTGTTGTATTTGTCTATTGTTTTATTTTGTGTTGTTGTTGCTGTCGTTATCTCCATTGTTGTTGTTATTGTTATTATCTTTTATTGTTGTTGTTTATTGTTGTTGTCATAGACGTTGTCATTATCTTTGTCGTTGTTGTTATTGTCATCGTTGTCGTTATCTTGTTTGTTTTTATTGTTTTATTATCTTTGTTGTTGTTGTTGTTGTTGTTATCTCCATTGTTGTTGTCTCTCCCTGACTGTGCTCCATCACGTACTTCATCATGATGGGCATCCTGACGCTCTACACGTCGTATAAGGAGAAGAACATTTTCCTGGTGGCGCTGCAGAAGGATCCTGCTGGCATGGACCCGGATCACGTGTGGCACCTGTCCTCCTCCCTCAAGAGGTCTGAACCGTTACCCATGATGCACTCTGTTTCTACACAGGCGTGGAGTCAGTTAGCCTGTTAGCTCGTTAGCTTACAGTGATGATAGTTGTGAGGCACATAGCCACAGTCTAACCAGCTGCTGATTGGCTCAAAGCTCTGACCATGTGACCCGTCTCCGTGTCCGCAGGTTCGACGACCAGTACACGCTGCGAGTCGCCTTCATCGACGGGAAGACGAGGAGCGCCAGAGAGGCCGAGTTCACCAAGTCCGTGTCCGTGTTCTTCGACGAGAACGGGACGCTGGTGATGGACCAGTTCGAGAAGAGCGTCTCCAGACTCCACGACACGCTCGCCACCGACAAGAAGACCAAATAAGGCACACGCACGCCGCCGCCGTGCAGCTCCCTGATGTCTGTAGGTCGTTACGCCGCAGGGAGCAGACGTCGGAGCGGCGTCTCCGCGGTTTGACCCGCCGACCACAGGAGAGAATCCTCCATTTTGTTTTTGTCTTGTTAACCTCCCCTGCTCCTCTCTGACGTTTGATTTAACGTTTCCCTCCTCGATGTTTCTGCTCCGACACCTCCGCAGAGGAACTGAGCGAGGCACCGACCATCAGGAAACACGAGTTAGAGAAATCAGTCATCTTCATTTTCATCTTCATCTTCATCATCTTCATCTTCTTCATCTTCATCTTCATCTTCATCTTCTTCACATTTCTGCTCAAACACGCTCACAGCAGTCGGTCTGCAGGCTCCATGGGCGCGGTCCTCTCCATAACACCGGTGTTATGATCCTGTCTGAGTCACATGATCTTTACTGCGGCTGCACTGTTGTTCCGATCACCTTGGCAGGTGATCAAAGCAGTTCCTCCTCTCTCTCTGAGGCCCCGCCCCCAGCTCCTTTGGTCCAATAGAAATGAACCTTTGCCCCTGACTCGCCCACACACACTGATGAATCCTTCACGTCACAGTTTGACCTCTGTACGACCTCCTCACCTTGATGACACCTGTGGGCCAATGACAGATCAGCTGATGGACTGATGACATCACTCCTTTAATGTAAGCTCAGTTGATCACGCCGCGGCGCCCTGCTCTTCGTGCTCTCCTGATGATGGTCGGCCATGTTGATGTCTCACAGCAGGAAGTGACGGACTGCAGCAGCTTTTATTTTGAATGTTCATTTCCTGTTATTAAAGATGGAAGTTGTTACAGAGCCATCAGTTTGTGTTTGAATGTTTGGATGAGCCAATAGGAGGAGAGCTGCAGTGATGTCATTCAGCCAGCAGGTGGTGCTGCATCACTGCAGACTCAGTGTTCACTGCAGCTTATGTTTTATTAGAATTAAAAATAATCAGCAAACACAAAACAGACAGAAGGTCCATCATTCAGGTTTGTGTTTGAATAATGATGTTTTTGTTTATTAATTTAAACAATTACAATATAAAATATAAATATGTTGGTTTTCTTTTGCAAATAATGAACTGGCCTATAAATTAGGTCATATATTTTATGACATGAAAATGCAGCAGAATCAAATTCATAACAACAGAAACATTTACACGTAGAGTTCAGTCATGACGCTGCAGTGACTTGATGTTTTTGGGTAAGTCTGTAGTTTGGTAAATGTCAAATTTAAAACAGCGGTTTACTTTGTTGTAAATACGTTCTCCAACTGTTTAAACTTTTCCTGTTGAATGTGTGAAACTTTGATTCCCCTGCAGGACAAAGATCCTCAGAGGCAATGAAGGTCTGATTTGACTGATTTAGTGTTCAAATAAACAAGCCCACTTTTCTATTAAATCTCTCTGTGTCTTCACACACACACACTGGCCACTTTATTAGGTACAGTTGCTTAACATACATAATCAGCCAATCTCATGGTAGCATTTCAGTCCTTTTACCACAGTTAGAGCTGGGCAAAAAATGGATTTATATGAATTATTTTGTGCAGAAGATTTAAAAATTTAAATATCGAGATTTATTTTCTTGCCTTAGTCCAAATTTTTGAAAAAAAAAAAAAAATCATGACAGTCGGCCTTGTAGGGTTTGCACAAGCACTTTTATAGGCTTGTATTTGTTTTTTAAGTAGATTAAATATTGATCAGAGAATTTCATGCTAATACTGTAAAAATACCTCAGCCTGTTAGTGTTTATGTAGACAAACCTGCCTACGTTTATACTACATAATCAACCTTTTATGACCCAGACTTTGACTTTAAGAGGGAAACATTTAGACAACATAAAGGAAAACTTGATTTTTTTCATTTTTATGTCACTGGGAGTTTTGTTTCTTTTAGGGAGGGAAAAATCGATTCAATTCGAGTGTTGTGGAAAAAAATCTGTGATTTTATTTCTAGGCCATATCGCCCAGCCCTAACCACAGCAGTAGAAGACCTCACCAAGGTCAACTCCTGTGAGCTAAGAACACAAACTGAGGCTCTGACCCTCCAAACTGGACCACAGCAGGGTCCACTCCTGTCAGCTAAGAACAGAAGCAGCAGACTGTAAAGTGTCTCCTGGTCTAATGAATCTGGATCTCTGCTCCACACTCAGAGTTTGGTGTGAACATCATAAACATGGATCCATCCTGCCTTGGATCAGCGGTTCAGCCTGCTGCTGGTGGTTCATGGTTCAAACCCCACAGCCTACCTGAGCATGTCCATCCCTTTATGACCACAGTGGACCATCTGAAGATGGAGACTTCAGCAGCTCCATGTCTCAGAGCTCAGATCAGCTCACACTGCTTTATTCACTCCAGAGGCTCCACAGTCACCAGATCTCAGTCCAGTAGAGCAGCTGTGGGATGTGGTGGAGCAGGAGATTCTCTGTGATGCTGTCATGGAGACATGGACCAACATCTCTGAGGGTCATTTCAGCTCCTTGATAAATGAAGGAGGTCCAACCTGAGACTGAGAGTTGTGCCTAATGAAGTGGCCAGGACAGGGATAGATCAGCTGATGTCCTCCTGTCCGTCTGCTCTGTCCCTCTGCCTGGACAGACTGGGTCAGTCTGCCTCCTGCTGACCACAGCTGCTCCTCCCTGGTCCCTGCAGCAAGGGGCGGGGCCGTGGTGACCTGGGTGTGGTCAGAGCTGTAGTGGGCGGGGCCTGGTTGGGGATCAGTCCTCAGAGAGGGAGCAGCGGTCAGATGAGAGCGAGCGGAGCAGAGAGACAGAGCTGCCGTCCCTCGGCCATGGCCTGTCTGATGGCAGCCTGGTCCGTCCACAACCCCACCGTCACCAACTCCATCATCATGGTGAGTGAGCCTGGACCGGGATAGACCAGGACAGACTGGGACAGACCAGGAGAGACTGGGACAAACCAAGACAGACCGGGACAGACCAGGATGGACTGGAACAGACTTGGACAGAGTGGGAAAGAACAGGAGAGACTGGATAGACTAGGAAGGACTAGGAGAGACCAGGACAGACTGAGACAGAGTGGGACAGACCAGGAAGGACCGGAACAGAACAGGAGGGACTAGGACAGACTGGGATAGACAAGGAACAGATCGGGACACACCAGGAAGGCCTGGGACAGACTGAGACAGACCAGGACAGAGTCAGAGACACTGGGACATACACCAAGACAGACTGTGATAGACCAGGAGAGACTGGGACATATTGGTACGGACCAGGACAGACCAAGACAGACCGGGATAGACCAGGATGGACTGGAACAGACTTGGACAGAGTGGGAAAGAACAGGAGAGACTGGACAGACTGGGATAGACTAGGAAGGACTAGGAGAGACCAGGACAGACTGAGACAGAATGGGACAGACCAGGAAGGACCGGAACAGAACAGGAGGGACTAGGACAGACTGGGACAGACAAGGAACAGATCGGGACAGACCAGGAAGGCCTGGGACAGACTGAGACAGACCAGGACAGAGTCAGAGACACTGGGACATACACCAAGACAGACTGTGATAGACCAGGAGAGACTGGGACATATTGGTACAAACCAGGACAGACTGGGACAGACCAAGACACACTGGGACAGACCAGGATAGACCAGGAGAGACTGGGACACACTGAGACAGACTGGGACAGATTCAGAGAGACTGGGACAGACTGAGACAGACCAGAACAGACGTGGACATATCCGGACACACCAGGATGAACCAGGAGACTGGAACACACTGAGAAAGACCGGGACAGACCAGGAGAGACTTGGATAGATCGCGACAGACCAGGACATATCGGGACAGACCAGGACAGACCGGGACAGAATATACCGAAGTTTTTTTCTTTTAAAGACAAACATGTCTGTGCAGACGAAGTCGACTTTACACATTTACCTGTGGATTTACTGTTTTGAAGACTTCTGTAAAACAAAAGTGTCTTTGAGCAGAGACAGACGAGAGGATTTTAAATAAATAAACTGAACAGATCACTGCATTTATACACCCCCTGGCCACTTTATTAGGTACACCTCTAAGTATCAGAATGGACCTCCTTCATTTATCAAGGAGCTGAAATGACCCTCAGAGATGTTGGTCCATGTCTCCATGACAGAATCACAGAGAATCTCCTGCTCCACCACATCCTACAGCTGCTCTACTGGACTGAGATCTGGTGACTGTGGAGCCTCTGGAGTGAATAAAGCAGTGTGAGCTGATCTGAGCTCTGAGACATGGAGCTGCTGAAGTCTCCATCTTCAGATGGTCCACTGTGGTCATAAAGGGATGGACATGCTCAGGTAGGCTGTGGGGTTTGAACCATGAACCACCAGCAGCAGCCTGAACCGCTGATCCGAGGCAGGTTGGATCCATGTTTATGATGTTCACACCAAACTCTGAATGTGGAGCAGAGATCCAGACTCATCAGACCAGGAGACACTTTACAGTCTGCTGTTTCTGTTCTTAGCTGACAGGAGTGGACCCTGCTGTGGTCCAGTTTGTGTTCTTAGCTGACAGGAGTGGACCCTGCTGTGGTCCAGTTTGTGTTCTTAGCTGACAGGAGTGGACCCTGCTGTGGTCCAGTTTGTGTTCTTAGCTGACAGGAGTGGACCCTGCTGTGGTCCAGTTTGGAGAGTTGGAGCCTCAGTTTGTGTTGTTAGCTGACAGGAGTGGACCCTGCTGTGGTCCAGTTTGGAGAGTTGGAGCCTCAGTTTGTGTTCTTAGCTCACAGGAGTGGCACCAGGTGTGGTCTCCTGCTGCTCTGGACCATCTGCTTCATAACTGGACGTGTTGTTTGTTCAGAAATGGTCTTAAACCTTGATTTTCCTCAGACCATCAACAAGGCACTTTAACGCAGCTGCTGCCCACTGGATATTTTCTCTTCTTCAGACCATCCTCTGCAAACCCAAAGACTGTTATGAGTAAAAACCTCAGTTAAGCAGTTTCTGACAGACCATCAACCAAGTCTCTAAAACCCTCTTCTTCCTCATTCTGGTGCTCAGTTTGTTACTTCAGGTCGTCTTGATCATGTCTATATGCCTAAATGCACTGAGTTGCTGCCATGTAATTGGCTGATGGGCTATTTAGGTAAACAAGCTTTAAACAGGTGTGCCTAATAAAGTGGCCAGTGAGTTGTTCAGAGGACGTTATCGACTGAATCTGTGCTGATTATGGAGCCTTGTTTTCTCTACTGCTCTGTTTTTTAAAGTTTTAAATTGTTTGCTATTTTTAAATATTTACAATTGTTTTTAAATTCGAAATATTTTAAATTATTTGTTAATTTTCTGAATGATGCCAGAACCACATCGGGAGATATTTGTGCACATCTGTAGCAGGGACAGAATTTGTGTAAAAATTGCCCCATCTTAACCAAAACACTCTAAATAAGAATATTCCAGAGGAAAACTGGTCACACAAACAGAAATCTCAGATAATCCAAACTCTGGATTATGTTTTCAGACTTCAGGTTTAATTTGGTCAGATTTACACCTCAGCCCTGTGGACACCCTTTATTAAAATATTCATATTATTTTAGTTAGTGAATATAAATGCAGCTTAAATTAGATCAAATTTAGTATAAATGGAATATTGACGAGATTTAAATTCAGAGTTTGAAGTTTCAAACTGGCCCTGTTATAAATAATAATAAATGTGTTAATACACGTGTAATAAACACTGGAACAGAAACAGATTATTTGAGATGATGTTTAACATGCAGAAAACATTTAAACAGTATTATAAGCCCTTTGTGTGTCTAATTTATTAACTGACATCTCAAAAAGACATAAAATAAAGATAAAATAATTGGTGATTAAAGGAGACATACTTGTTTCTCCTTTTCACTATGCCAGACTAGGATGCCTGTAAAGCATTTCTGCCCTCAGTACAAGTCATTTAGTTCCTTCATTGCCCCACAATAGCGTTCTCAAAATCCTCATTTTAGGTCATTATCAAGCTCTCGTTGAAACGTACCTTTGTTTTTATTGGAGTAATCTGATAAAACACTTCCTCCTCTGTGATGTCCGTTAGCCACAAAACCGTCACCGAGGAACACATCCACCAGCAGGGGTATATAGATCCCTAGCTCACACTCACTCATTACCAGCTCTGGCCTGTAGGGGGACTCAATACGCAGTCGCTGCTTTGAGCCTGCCGGAAAATGCAGTAGAAGAAGAAGGACAGGCTGGCTCTACCCCCGATAGAACTGACCAATCAGAGCACAAAGGACTGTGACGTTGCGAGGTAACTGTAGGTCATCCTGAAAACCAAGTGTTTCAACAAGAGCTTGATAATGGCCTAAAATGAGGATTTTGAGAACACTATTGTGGGGCAATGAAGGAACTAAATGACTTGTACTGAGGGGAGAAATGCTTTACAGGCATCCTAGTCTGGCATAGTGAAAAGGAGAAACAAGCATGATATGTCTCCTTTAACATCAATGTTTGGGAAATGAACTCTTTAAGGGTTTATCATAAAGAAAACGAGGCCTTCACATAAAAGTGTCATTTTATATTTATATATTTGTGCTCTACGACGGAGGATTAGGGCCACGTTGAAAACTACAAAAAAAGGAAGGTTACGAGAATAAAGTCAAAAAGTTATGAGAATAATCTCATAAAATATGAGAATAAAGTTGAAAAATTACAAGAATTAGCCTTAGTCATCTTTTAGATCAAACTAGGAAACATCTACTTGGGTATCAAAGATATCCACAGATTCAGACTTTGTGGCTCAATAACTCATCAACAAAAGAACGTAGTTCCAAACCCGACCCCTCTTTTTGATCACTGTAATGAAGACTGTGAGCTATAAACTTTTATTTTCACCAAACGAGCCGTCAATACGCTGAAGCTGATGGCTCGGCTGCTTAGGGACCATCGACAAATTACCATATCAGAGGAAAGCCGCCAAGTCTGAATCTGTGAATATCTTTCATACCCAAGTAGATGTTTCCTAGTTTGATCTAAAAGATGACTAAGGCTAATTCTCGTAATTTTTCAACTTTATTCTCACAGTTTTTCAGCTTTATTCTTGTAAATTTCTGAGTTTATTCTCGTAATTTATTAGATTATTCTCGTAACTTTCCTTTTTTTTTAGTTTTCTATGTGGCCCTAACCCTCCATCGTAGTGCTCAAATGCAAACATTAACACTTAATCTAATGGGCTGAACACATATTCAGCTGTTTTATAGGAAATATTGTTTTTTTAATGTTTCCTGGTGGATTTTTCTCGATTTCCTTTTATTTATATATTTTTTTTAAATTTGAAATTGACCAGGGCCTCGATGATGGAGTGGGAGGGCCACATGTGGTCCCCAGGCCAATAGTTGCCCATCCCTGGTCCAGCACAGAGAAGCTTTTACTGAGTCCCAGTTGTGCTGGGAGGTCTGGATTTCTGATTCTGAGTGAGAAATTTCACCTGGAACTCTCCTGATCTCCTCCTGTGAGCTCTGAGGATCTTCACCACCCCTGAGTTAACAATCAAAGATGGCCGCCTTCTTTAGCTCCTGTGATTTTCTGTTTATCTGCTCTGACGCGTGTTTAAGGCTCTGAATACTTCTGCTTATGTTTATGGAAATGCAGCCATAGTGATGTTTACATTCTTCATGTGGTGTTTGTGAACTACAACGCAGGGCGTGCTAACAACGGCTAACACAACGGCTAACACAACGGCTAACACAACGGCTAACACAACGGCTAACCATAGCCTGGTAGATCAGCAGGTTTTTTCCGACTTTGTAACTGTAGCGCTGATAACTCGGAGAAGAACCTCCTGGTGTTCATTAAGCCTCAGTTTAGACCTGAAGACCTGGTAGCAGCAGGTGGGCTCTAGTGTTTACTTCCTGATGCTGCAGAGGTCAGAGGCTCCTCGTGTGACATCACGGTGACCTCTGGCCTCTGAGGGTCAAAGGCCATCTTTTATCGACCTCTCTGCTCCGGCCCTCAGAACACCAACGGGCCCCCGGACCTCATGTTGGACCCCCGGACGGTGTGCGTCTGCATGGACGAGGTCGTCAACAAGCGGCGGGCGGGCAGCCAGCAGACGCCGCTGCTGCAGGGACACCTGAAGAAGGTGGACCACAACCTGACCGAGGCCCAGAGGTTCTCCTCGTTACCACGGAGACCAGCCGTCAACATCGAGTTCAAGGACGTGTCGTACTCGGTCAGAGAGGGGCCCTGGTGGAGGAAGAAAGGTACTACACCCACAAACACACCTGAGACACAGGAACACCTGAGGGAGCAGATTTAAGACAAACATGGACGTCCAGTTCGTTCAAAGTCTGATTGGGGTCAAAGGTCAGCTGAGGACTGAGGTTCCACAATTAAAAAAATAATAAATAAAACAGTGGCTGAAAGCACATTTCACAAAAAGGTCACTTAACAAGCATTTAAAGATCACAACAACATCAGAAAAGTCTACAATAAAATCAACAAACAACAATAAAATCAACAAAACAATAAAAAGTCAAACACAGAACAATAAAATCACAAAAGAACAATTAAATTAACAAATTATAACAATCAACAATACAACAGTAAAATCAACAACAGAATTATTAGTCAACAAAACAACTATAAAGTTAACAGAACAATATAATCAACAAAACAACAATAAAATCAGCAACAGAGCAATGAACTCTACAATTGAACAGTAAAAGCAACAAAGCAACAATAAATTTACCAATTCAACAATAAAATCATCAACAGAACAATAAAATAAACAGAAGAACAATCAATTCAACAAACAACAATGAAAATCAACAAAGGAACAATAAAATCAACAGTACAGAATTAAAAGTTACAACAGAACAATAAAACTATCAAAGGACCAATGAAATCAACAAAACAACAATAAAATCAACACTAGAACAATGAAATCAACTAAACAATTAAATTAACAAAGGAACAATGAAAATAAAAAACAACAATAAAATCAACAACAGCACAATAAAATGATGAAATCATCATACAACAAAAATAAAACAACAGAACAATAACATTAACAGCTAAACAATACAATTAACAACAGACCAATAAAATCAACATCAGTTCAAAAATATTAACAAAACAACAACAAAATTAACAATAGCACAATACAATCAACAGCAGAAAAATTAAATAAGCAAAACAATAAAATACACAATGGAACAATACAATCAACAAAGCAATTAAATCAACAATAAAACAATATAATTAGCAATAGAACGATAAAATTAACAAAACAGAAAAATCTGCAATAGAATTATAGAATAATAAATCAAAATCAGACTAATGAAATCAACAGAACAATAATATTAACAAAACAACAATAAAATTAACAACAGAACAATAAAATAAAACAAAATTAACAACAGACCAACAAAATCAACAAAACAAATAAATCAACAATAGAAGAATAAATTAGCAATAGCACAATAAAATCAACAAAACAACAAAATTGACAATAGAATTATAGAATAATAAAATCAACAACAGAATAATGAAATCAACAAAACAACAATTAGATCAACAACAGAAATATCAACAAAATAATAAAATTAACAACAAAATAATAAAACTAACAACAGAACAATAATATAAACAAAACAATAATAAAACTAACAACAGAACAATAATATAAACAAAACAATAATAAAACTAACAACAGAACAATAAGTCAACAGCTGTGGGGCAGTACAGGTGTGGGGATGTCGTTGTGCAGCTTTGATGTGTTTTTAGTTCCTACAGGTGAGTTTTGAGTCTGGATTTGAAGAAGGCCGCAGACTCCTGAGGATTAAGAGGGGGCGGAGCCTGAGTGGAGCTCTCATATTTCAGTTAAATCTCTAATTATCTCGAACAGGTTTGGGATTATTTCAGATGGTGTCGTTGTTCAGAGATCTCCTGACAGGCGTCACATCAGCGAGGAGCCGAAACAACACAGTCACAACGGTTTATGCAACAGTTTGTTCTGATGGTCTGATTCAGGATGCTGTGTGCGCTGGATTATCAGCCTGTAATCTCATAATCTCACTCAGGCTGGAAATAGCTGCAGGTCAGATTAGACCACGCTCCGCCGCTAACAGACGCTAACAGCCGCTAACAGCCGCTAACAGCCGCTAAATAAAACCAAAACAAGAGCACAAACAGTCCAACAGTTTAACTTTGAGACCAGAAAGATGAAAAAACTCTCCTGTCAGTCTGAGAGCAGGGATTACTGCGCCCACACCTTTACCTGAGCAGGAGGCAGGGGTCAGGGGTCAGGGGGTGAGGACCAGGACTCAGGGCAGGTGTGTGTTTGTGCAGGTGTTTGTACAGGTGTGTGTGTGTGCAGGTGTGTGTACAGGTGTGTGTGTGTACAGGTGTGTGTGCAGGTGTGTGTTAGTGCAAGTGTACAGGTGTGTGTTAGTGCAAGTGTACAGGTGTGTGTTAGTGCAAGTGTACAGGTGTGTGTTTGTGCAGGTATGTGTGCAGGTGTGTGTGTGTGCAGGTGTGTGTGTACAGGTGTGTGTGCAGGTGTGTGTACAGGTGCGTTCAGGTGTGTACAGGTGTGTTCAGGTGTGTACAGGTGTGTTCAGGTGTGTACAGGTGTGTGTGTACAGGTGTGTTAAGGTGTGTACAGGTGTATACATGCGTGTGTGTGCAGGTGTGTGTATGTGTGTGCAGGTGTGTACAGGTGTGTGTTCAGGTGTGTGTGTTAACAGGTGTGTGTGTACAGGTGTGTGTGTGCAGGTGTTGGGTTGCGTTAAGTCTGTAATGAGCTGCTGCCTCGAAGACTCTTTGTGTTGCAGCAGTTTCACTGAGAGCATGAGACGCCCCGAGGCATCATGGGTAATCATGTTAACGAGCTGCAGACAGTTTAATGAGGTCACTACAGGTCAGCAGAGACAGCCCAAACTGACTGTCTACATCCATCCAACCACATCCACCTACATCCATCCACCCACGTCGATCGACCTATATCCATCCACCTACATTCATCGGACCTCATCCATCCAATCACATTCATCTACACCTATTCACATCCATCCATCCATCCACCCACATCCATCCAACCACATCCATCTATATCTATCCACCCACATCCATCCACCTACATCCATCCACCCACATTCATCTACACCTATCCATATACATCCATCCAACCACATCCCTCCACCTTCATCCATCCAACCACATTCATCTACACCTATTCATATATATCCATCCAACCACATCCAGCCACCTTCATCCATCCAACCACATCTTTCCAACTGCATCCTGCCATCTTCATCCATCCAACCGCATTCATTCGACCTCATCCATCCACCTACATAAATCCACCTTCATCCATCCACCTACACCCGTCGACCCTCATCCATCCACCTTCATCTTTCCACCTGCATCCATCCACCGCCATCAATCAACCCACATTCATCCACCTACATCCATCCACCTTCATCCTTCCACCTGCATCCATCCACCGTCATCAATCAACCCACATTCATCCACCTACATCCATCCATCCACAGCCATCAACCTACATCCATCAACCTACACCCATCCACCTTCATCCACCCAACTACATCCATCCATCCACACCATCTACCTACGTCCATCAGCCTACACCATCCATATACATTCATCTACCTACATCCATCCACCTACAGTCATCCACCAGAATTCATCCACCTATGTCCATCCACCTACATACATCAACCTGTATCATCCATCCACATCCATCAACCTACACCCATCCACCTACATCCATCCACCTACATCCATCGATCCACATCCATCAACCTACATCCATCTAACCTACATCCATCAATCTAAACCCATCCACCTACATCCATCTATCCACATCCATCAACCTACATCCATCAACCTACACCATCCATATACATTCATCTACCTACATTCATCCACTTACATCTATCCACATACATCCATCAACCTACATCCATCAACCCGCATCATCCACCTATGTCCATCAACCCACATCCATCCATTAACACTTATCCACCCTTATCCATCAACCCTTATCCATCCACCTCCACACAACCACCTGAACATATACACCTACATTCATTCACCTACATCATCCACCTGCATCATCCACCTGTGCACATCTATCTACATCCATCCACCCAGGTCCATCGACCTACATCCATCCAACCACATTCATCCGACCTTACCCATCCACCTACACCCATCCACCATTATCCATCCACCCACATTCATCCACCTTCATCCATCAACCCTTATCCATTCACCTACACCCATCCACCTACATCCTCCCACCTACATCCATCCACCGTCATCAATCAACCCACATCCACCAACCTACACCCATCCATCTACATCCAACCACCTACATCCTTCCACCTACATCCATCCACCGTCATCAATCAACCCACATCCATCAACCTACGTCCATCATCCCACACCCATCCACCTACATCCATCCACCCACATCCATCAACCTACGTCCATCATCCTACACCCATCCACCTACATCCATCCACCCACATCCATCAACCTACGTTCATCAACCTACACCCATCCACATACATCCATCATCTACTTCCATCCACCTACATTCATCTACCTACATCCATCCACCAGCATCATCCACCTACGTCCATCAACCCACATCCATCCACCTACATTCATCCACCTTCACCTATCCACCTTCATCCATCAACCCATATCCATCCACCAACACCTTCCAACCTACATCCATCCAGCCGCATCATCCACCTACGTCCATCCACCTTCATCCATCCACCAACACCTATCCACCTACATGCATCCACCCACTTAAACCTATCCACCTTTATCCATCAACCTACGCATCATCCACCTTCATCCATCCACCTACATCCATCCACCTACATTCATCCACCTACACCCATCCACCCACATCCATCAACCTACATCCATCCACCCACATCCATAGGTTTTTTCTCCTTGTCCTGATGACCTGGTCGTTGGGATTTGCTGATTTATGGATTAAATTTGTGTCATTAATTTTATTCTTTCTGGTCGACTTTGCCCCTCTAAGGACTTTTTATTTACCAACATTCACTCAGATTATCAGGGCGGCACGGGACCGGTTAGTGTATGTGCCTGTGGTGTGTATTACTGCAGTATGTTGTTTTTTTGCAGTATAGTGTGTGTTTGGTGTGTATGACTTTAGTATATTGTGTATTACTGCAGTACAGTGTGTGTTTTGTTGTGTATAACTGTAGTATATTGTGTGTTACTGCAGTACAGTGTGTGTTTTGTTGTGTATAACTGTAGTATATTGTGTGTTACGGCAGTACAGTGTGTGTTTGGTGTGTATTACTGCAGTATAGTGTGTATTACTGCAGTATAATGTGTGTTTGGTGTGTATTACTGCAGCATAATTTGTGTTTGGTGTGTATTACTGCAGTATATTGTATATTACTCCAGTATATTGTGTATTACTGCAGTACAGTGTGTGTTTGGTGTGTTTTACTGCAGTACAGTGTGTGTTTGGTGTGTTTTACTGCAGTACAGTGTGTGTTGGTGTGTTTTACTGCAGTACAGTGTGTGTTTGGTGTGTTTTACTGCAGTACAGTGTGTGTTTGGTGTGTTTTACTGCAGTACAGTGTGTGTTTGGTGTGTTTTACTGCAGTACAGTGTGTGTTGGTGTGTTTTACTGCAGTATATTGTGTTCTACTGCAGTACAGTGTGCATTACTGCAGTATAATATGTGTTTGGTGCGTATTACTGCAGTTTATTGTGTTTTACTGCAGTACAGTTTGTGTTTTGTTACCACGGTTGGGGTTACTGTTGGTCAGAGTGGATTACATCAGATTAAATCTGATAATCTCGTTAAACGGCGTTCAGCCTTAATCAGCAGATAAACAGCAGCGGTTACTACAGGACATCTTCATCATCATCATCATCATCATCATCATCATCATCATCATCATCAGCTGCTCTGGTTTCCATAGAAACACGTCTGTCAGTGTTGATGATCTGATGATGTTGTAGCGGGTCGGGCTCTGTGCTCAGAAACTCACCTGCTGGGCTCTCAGGTGATTTTTTTACCTGCCTCAGGTGAAACTGGCTCAGGAAACCCGACCCTGCCGCAGACAAAGGCCGGCCTGAGAGCTGCTGGGAACGCCGCTCACCTGAGAGCTGCTCACCTGTTGTTTCTGCTCGCTCAGGTTTCAAGACTCTGCTCAGAGGAATCTCCGGGAGGTTCACCAGCGGGAACCTGGTGGCCATCATGGGCCCGTCCGGAGCGGGAAAGTCCACGCTGATGAACATCCTGGCTGGGTACAGGTGAGTGCTCACCTGCTCACGCTCTGTCTACACATCAGACCCATGAGGTCAGCAGAGGAGTGGACTGGGCTTTGTGGAGTCACCTGTGTTAGCCTTTGTCAGCATCGATGCTGGGCTGCTATGGGAACTGCTGCAGTCCTCAGGCTGAGCTGAAGACCTCATGGAGGCCTGAGCAGCTCTGACGCTGACGTCCCTCCTGTAGCCGTTCTGTCTTTAACAAGTTTATTTAATTATTTATTTAATTCTGGATCTTTAGGGTCCCATACATCACAGCCAGACTTTTAGTTATCTGCTGAGCCCTCATCAGTCTGATTCATGTTCATGTTTGTGTGCAGGGAGACGGGCATGAAGGGCGAGATCCTGATCAACAGCCAGCCCAGAGACCTGCGCTCCTTCAGGAAGGTGTCCTGCTACATCATGCAGGACGACATGCTGCTGCCACACCTGACCGTGCACGAGGCCATGATGGTACGAACCCTCTCCTGATCCCTCCTCTGGCTGCTGTGGTGGGATCTGAGGCCTCCATGCTCTCCTGCTGCCTTCACATGACTAACGTCTCATTCTATTTAAAGGTGTCGTGTGTGGAAGTCTGCAGCATTTCCCCAAACAGAAACACTGAATATAGGAGATAATGTTTCTATCTGTATGAAAAGTCAAAATAGGTGCACAATCATCCTCATGAAACTTTGTTTTTCTTTTTGTTAAGTTAGAAAAATCTTTCTATATCCATGTACCGTGGGTCTCCCCTCTGTGGAGGCTGACATAGCGATCGGCCATGTTGTCTACGGGTGGGTTTAAGGGACAAAAAGAACGAAACGTGATTTTTGAATATGAGCCTACAAAGTTTATAAAATCTATAATCATCATCTTAACTGACCTATAATCTATCAAAATAATAGTTACAGATATGAATGAAAAGCCCTCACCTGGTAACTGTTGTAAATGATGCCCTGTTCATGATCCTTTTTGGTCTTCACCGGCTCTTAGCAGGGCTCCAGACCAACTTTTCTCATTGGTTGCAACGGTGCACCTAAAAAATTTTTTAAGGTGCGAAATAAGGTGCACCCAAATTTTTCATGTGTCACCTTTCACGTCATAAGGTCACCATTTTAACACTCTCCATAACTTTAATAAAATGTAAATGCTTTTCAACAAGAATAAGATGTAAAAAATACCTGCATTTATTTGAAACAAAATTATATATTAAAGACAAACAGAGAGTTTAAAGAGCTTCACTGAATGAAATTTACAAAGTCAAAATAAAACATTTCCAAATAAAGGTGCTTAAACTGCTTTACTGAACTGAGATTTAATCTTTCAAACTCAAACATATCAAGTTAAATAAAATACTTCAAAATAAAGCAGGTGCTGTCCGCTACTGCAGTGACTTTTGTCAACTTAAATTTGTGAAAGTGCGCCTAACATTTTTCTTGATGCACCATTGCGCCCAAAATGGCTGCACTCTGTAGCCCTGCTTAGTGATGTGATGTTTTAGAAACAGACGGGCTCATTCCAAAATCTGAACACTAGGCATCACTAAAATGCCGATTTCTACACACTACACCTTTAAAGGTGCTATGAGGAGAATCTATTTCAGGCAACATAAAGACTCTGCTACCCATGAACAAGCGAAGCGACTGTCGTAAAGACGTGACCCAAGCCAAAGTGTGTGTTACAGGATGCAAAGCCACGAGGTAATGTATCTCTTTCTAGTTACGTAGCGGTAGTTTTTGATGTGTGACAACAAGCAATTTTTTAGAAAACTTAGTATCGTAGTTTTGTAGCCGGCTATATATGGCTACTTACAGCCCGGTGCTCTAAGACGTGTCTGAATAATATAAATTTGTTCTAGTTTTAATTGTCTTGTTCCTGAAGTTGAGTATCCAGGCCAGTCCAGCCCTGTCCGACCCGACCGTGAAGCTAAGTGTGTGTATTTCCATCAGGCATATATCTAAAAGGGAGACTTTTTTGTAATTACTCCTCATAGCATCTTTAATGTGAACTGAATGTGGGCGTGTCTAAAGACATGAGGTCTAAGGTGTGAATGCTACAGAGGAGCAGTGGGATGTAAAGGTAGCCCTTAGCTGAGAGGCCTTCACAACGATGGTCCACTAAAGGTTAATAACAGCTGTCCAGCCTGCAGACACTAACACGTTAAGCCCCGCCCACTAACATCTGTCACACCTGGCGGCTCTGTTGGGGACGTGATCCTTCAGTTAGTGAACACCTGAGTGTCCTGCTGCTGTCTGTGCTTCAGTCTCCATGCTCACTCACGGTTTACTCTCCTGTTTCTTCTCCTGAAGGTCTCAGCCAACCTGAAGCTGCAGGAGAAGAAGGAGGCCCGCAGAGACATGGTGAGTTCAGGGCCCGCCCACACCTGCACAGGTATATATGGAACTAAAGCCAGGACAGACCCGTCCAGGAGGGTCTTTAGAGACATCACAACCAGGAAGTGAATAATTTTAAAACCTAACGAGCATAAAGGATCATCAGACACTGAGTTAACATCTTTACTGATCACTTATTATCAATCAATTAAAAATGTTTAATCAGTGCATCCATGAAACAGGAAGTACGTCAGGCTCTTCACCTGCTGACGAGTCTGTTTGTATGAGCACAGTTTATATATGTTTTATATGTTCATAGGTATTAGCTTAAGGATGAAAATATGAATATTAAATTGTAATAAAAATTATCAAAGTCATCATTCAGGTTTTATTAATCTGAGTTTAGTGACTAAATTTCTGATATTTTTTAAATTCATTAATAAAACATATCTGTGTTTATAAATATTAATATTTCAATAATAATATTCTATCAATGGTCACTGTAGTATTACCGTTTACATTATAAATAATTAATTATGATTTAAAGAAGCAGTTCTCAGATGATGTGGCTCACAGATTTATCCTAAGAAAACAACATAACCTCAAACTAAATAACAGAGGCATAAGTCTTTCACTTTCTCTGTTATTATTGTTAAACTAATTTCTTGTTCAACTAGAACATCTTTAATTAATGATACATTTAAAGGAAACAGCTGAATCACAAGGAAGGTCATGGAATTTCATTAGACTGAGAGTTAGATTTATGACGCTGGATTCATGATATTAAAAGTTCTTAATGGATATGAAACACCAACAAGCTGTTCTTAATGGGTATGAAACACTAACGAGCTGTTCTTAATGGGTATGAAACACTAACGAGCTGTTCTTAATGGGTATGAAACACTAACGAGCTGTTCTTAATGGGTATGAAACACTAAGGGGCTGTTCTTAATGGGTATGAAACACTAACGAGCTGTTCTTAATGGGTATGAAACACTAACGAGCTGTTCTTAATGGGTATGAAACACTAAGGGGCTGTTCTTAATGGGTATGAAACACTAACGAGCTGTTCTTAATGGGTATGAAACACTAACGAGCTGTTCTTAATGGGTATAACACACTAACGAGCTGTTCTTAATGGGTATGAAACTGTAACGAGCTGTTCTTAATGGGTATGAAACACTAACGAGCTGTTCTTAATGGGTATGAAACACTAACGAGCTGTTCTTAATGGGTATGAAACACTAAGGGGCTGTTCTTAATGGGTATGAAACACTAAGGGGCTGTTCTTAATGGGTATGAAACACTAACGAGCTGTTCTTAATGGGTATGAAACACTAAGGGGCTGTTCTTAATGGGTATGAAACACTAACATGTGACGTGATACGTGACCCTTCTATCAGCTCCTGACCTTCCATCTGTGTTTTACCTATTTTTATTGCATTTTTAAGTCTTAAAAGTTTTAATTTTTAGCATGGCATATTTTTAAGTAGTGAACAAGAGGGAGAATCAAACAAAAATACATGGATGACTTTTCCATACTGTGATATTTGAGGATTGTTTGGCATCGGCCTGCTCTCTCCTTCAAGCCAGCTTGTGGACTAAGCTGCTGAGGCAGCTAAGCTAAGCAGCTACCATCAGGCCCTGCTGCAGCCATCTCCACCAGGCTACAGCCATCACCACCAAGGCCTGCTGCAGCCATCTCCACCAGGCTACGGCTATCACCACCAGGCCTGCTGCAGCCACCTCCACCAGGCCTGCTGCAGCCATCTCCACCAGGCCTGCTGCAGCCATCTCCACCAGGCCTACTACAGCCATCACCACCAGGCCTGCTGCAGCCATCTCCACCAGGCCTGCTGCAGCCATCTCCACCAGGCCTGCTGCAGCCATCTCCACCAGGCCTGCTGCAGCCATCTCCACCAGGCCTGCTGCAGCCATCTCCACCAGGCCTCCTGCAGCCATCACCACCAGGCCTGCTGCAGTCATCTCCACCAGGCCTGCTGCAGCCATCACCACCAGGCCCTGCTGCAGCCATCTCCACCAGGCCCTGCTGCAGCCATCTCCACCAGGCCTGCTGCAGCCATCTCCACCAGGCCTGCTGCAGCCATCTCCACCAGGTTCTGCTGCTGTCATTTCCATTAGGCCCTGCTGCAGCCATTACCATCTAAAACTTATAATTCAACTTTTACATGATGGCGGGTCGTAACAACAGGAATGGAAATAAAACAACTGTTTCTGAAGATATTGAGTATGTGACAATGGATGCTCTCAAGGAGTTGCTGGACCAGCAGAAGACCTTTTATGAGGACCTGTTGAAGAGACAGGAGAGTGTATTTCGGAGTTTCACTCAGATGATCATGGACTCAGCCAACAAAAGAGTGGATTCACTGATGGCTGACGTGCAAGAGCTTAAAGTGAGCCTGAACTACTCTCAAAATGATATTGACGAGTTAAAGGAAAGTCAAAAAGCCCAACAAAGTGAATCTAAGGAAATATCTAAACAGGTTCATGATCTGACAACTAGACATGATGTAAAGGCATATTGTGAGCAGATTGATAACTTAGAAAACCAGTGCAGAAGAAATAATCTGGTGATCAGTGGCCTTGGACCAGACAAAGCTGAGGAAACCTGGGCTGAAACTGAGTCTAAGGTACAAGAACTGTTCACGTCAAAATTGAAGCTTGAAGGCCCTGTTGAAATCGAAAGAGCTCACAGGAATGGAAAGTTCAGAGAGGACAGTGAGAGGCCAAGACCAGTGGTGGTTAAACTGCTGCGTTTTAAGGACAAACAGCGCATCCTGGATAGGGCAAGATCTCATCTGAAAAAAACCTCACTTTACATCAATGAGGATTTTTCTGAACGGGTGAGGAAGAGGAGAGCTGAGCTACTGCCTGCAATGAAGGAAGCAAGAGCAAGAGGAGATTACGCCATTATCAGTTATGACCGCCTCATTGTGAGGCCAAGGAGAAGAGAGGAGAATAACTGAATGGCTATATGGCACTTCATTTGGTTTTAGCTTTTCATTTTACTTTGTTGTCGATGTCTTTTGAATATTCATGAAGGGTTTGACTATAGCCCTTTTGAATATTTGCAGTCTTCGAAACAAAATTCAGGAGGTTGATAAAATTATACAATCAAATAATATTAATGTACTTGCTTTGTGTGAGACTCATCTGGATTCCTCATTTGAGGATGAAGCGTTGAGAATAAATAATTATACTATATTTAGGAGGGATCGAAATAAATATGGAGGTGGTGTGGCTATATATGTTCAGAACCAGTTAACAGCCAGAGAATGCAAAGATCAGTTGGTGAGCAATATAGAGGCTCTCTGTGTGCAAATTCACCTGCCATACTCAAAGCCAATAATAATAGCTTGCTGTTACAGGCCACCAAGTACTGATATCAAATATTTAGATGACATATGTAATATGATAGACAAAATTTCTGATTCAAATAATGAAGTGTTTATTTTGGGTGATTTGAATATTGATTATTTCTCTTCTAACTGCCATTTAAGGAAAAAGCTCCTCTCAGTTGTAAGTGCTTGCAACCTGTCACAGCTGGTCGACCTTCCAACTAGAGTGTTCATAAATAAAGCTGGTAGTAAGTCATCAACATGCATAGACTACATTATGACAAATGTTCCCGAGCACTGCTCAAAATCTAAATCCTCACCCACAGGTTGTAGTGATCACAATTTGGTTTCTATTACAAGGCAAATTAAAATACCCAGGGCTGGAAATAGGGTCGTATTCAGGAGGGCCTTTAAGAGGTTTAATCCAGATCTGTTTGTGGCAGACATTGGTAATGTGCAATGGTCAGATATATGTTTAGAAAAAGACCCAGAAATTGCTCTAGAAAAATTCATGTTTAAATTAAATAGACTGGTTGACAAGCATGCCCCTTTGAGGAAACATAGTGTAAAGCATAACAGTGCCCCATGGATGAATGACGAGCTAAGGGCTCTAATGATGCAGCGAGATAATGCCAAGAAGGCGTTTAATCAGTCAGGATGTTTACATGATAGGGAACTATATCGTAAATTAAGAAATAAGGTCACTAAATTGAATAAGAACACAAAAAAAGTATACTATCAACAGAAAATTAGTAATGCTAGGAATGACAATAAGAAAATGTGGAAAACACTAAATGAAATTATGGGTAGGAAACTTAATTCAAGTTCCAATTATGTAGACTGTGATGGTATTTATATTACAAAAACTTCTGAAATTGCTAATTACTTTAACAATTTTTTCACCAACAAAATACTAAAACTAAGAGAGAACATGCCTCCATCAACTAGTTCCATGTCAGTTGGCATAATAAAAAAAGAGATTATGAAGGAGAAAGATTGCATTTTTGAGTTTAGGCTGGTTAATGTCGCTATGGTTGAGAAAATGTCGCAAATTTCTAATGATAAATCTTCAGGTATTGACAATTTGGATGGTAAATTTTTAAAGGTAGCAGCTAAAGAATTATCTATTCCTATATGTCATATCCTTAATAGATGTCTTGCCAGCTCCTTGTTTCCCTCACTATGGAAAGAAGCTAAGCTAATACCACTGCCCAAAGACAAAAAAGCTGCATTTTGTGGGGCTAACAGTAGGCCTATAAGTCTACCATCGGTTCTCAGCAAATTGTTGGAGAGGATAGTTTTTAATCAAATACAGCAGTATTTTTTAAGTAATCAGTTAATTACACAATTTCAACATGCATACAGGGTTGGTCACTCAACTAGCTCTGCCATTGTGCATATGACTGATAAATGGCTAGAGGAATTGGATAATAAGAAAATGGTTGGAACAGTCATGCTTGATTTCAGTGCGGCATTCGATGTCATCGATCATGAACTGTTAAGGTCCAAACTGAAGGCGTATGGTTTTTCATCTTCGGCTCTCTCTTGGATGGATAGTTATCTGTCTGGGAGAAGGCAAAGAGTGTTTTATAACGGCAGTCTATCTGCAAGTAAGAATGTAATATGTGGGGTCCCTCAGGGGAGCTGTTTAGGCCCTCTTTTATTTTCCATTTTTATAAATGATATGCCCTATGTTCTAGAGCAAGCCAATATGGTCATGTATGCGGATGATTCGACCATGTTTTGCGCTGCAACCACGCAACATACTAAATGAATTGTTATCAAATGAAATTACAATTGGTCGAACTGGGTCAAAGAAAACAAATTAGTCTTGAATGTGTCCAAGTCAAAGTGCATTGTCTTGGGTACTAGAGATATGTTGGCTAGAGATTCCAGATTGAGTCTGTCCATGGAGGGTATCTCAATACAGCAAGTCAGTAAAATTAAGTTACTGGGGGTAACAATTGATGACCGCTTGACTTGGTCAGATCACATTGATGCTATTGCTGTACAAATGGGCGTTGCCGTCCACGCGTAGATGTTCTTCCTATATCACTCCATCAATTAGAAAGGAGGTAATGCAGGCATTGGTTCTCTCTCATTTGGAGTACTGTATGGTTGTGTGGTCCTCTGCTGCTAAAATGGATTTAAAAAAACTCCAATTAGCTCAAAATAGAGCTGCAAGATTAGTACTTAATTGCTCTTTTAAAACCAATGTAGCAAGGATGCATCACAATTTGGCATGGTTAACTGTCGAGGCAAAGTTAACATCTAGTGTCATAAAATTTTCTAGAAATGCAATTATGGAGGGGAAGCCAGATTTCTTTAGTGAACAATTAAAAAATGCAGGTCTAAATCATAATCATAAAACTAGACAAGTAAGCGTGGGTTATCTAAAACTTCCAAAACCAAATTCAGAATTACTTAAAAAAACTGTTTTTTATAGAGCCATTCAGCAATGGAATGTATTACCCGGAAATATTAAAAGAATTAAAAGTCAATACTTATTCAAACGATCTATCAAACAAATATTAATGAGAGAGACCACACAGTAAGAGTAATTAGAATAATCAATGTTTTTTGTTTGTTTTCAGTTCTGTTTTGTTTGTGATTGATGTTACTTTGATTTACACTGACATGTGTCAATTCTTGTTTGTATGATTATTGTATGTTGTTTATGTTGTGATGTTTTTATGTGGACCCCAGGAAGATTAGCAACCACGACAGTGGAAGCTAATGGGGATCCGAATAAGAATAAAGAATAAAGAATAAAGAATACTAACAAGCTGTTCTCAATGGGTATGAAACACTAAGGAGCTGTTCTTAATGGGTATGAAACACTAAGGGGCTGTTCTTAATGGGTATGAAACACTAAAGAGCTGTTCTTAATGGGTATGAAACACTAACGAGCTGTTCTTAATGGGTGTGAAACACTAACGTGCTGTTCTTAATGGGTATGAAACACTAAGGGGCTGTTCTTAATGGGTATGAAACACTAAGGGGCTGTTCTTAATGGGTATGAAACACTAAGGGGCTGTTCTTAATGGGTATAACACACTCACAAGCTGTTCTTAATGGGTATGAAACACTAAGGGGCTGTTCTTAATGGGTATGAAACACTAACAAGCTGTTCTCAATGGGTATGAAACACTAAGGGGCTGTTCTTAATGGGTATGAAACACTAAGGGGCTGTTCTTAATGGGTATAACACACTCACAAGCTGTTCTTAATGGGTATGAAACACTAAGGGGCTGTTCTTAATGGGTATGAAACACTAACAAGCTGTTCTTAATGGGTATGAAACACTAAGGGGCTGTTCTTAATGAGTATGATACACTCACAAGCTGTTCTTAATGGGTATGAAACACTAAAGAGCTGTTCTTAATGGGTATAAACCACAGACGGACTGTTCTTAATGGGTGTGAAACACTAACGTGCTGTTCTTAATGGGTGTGAAACACTAACATGCTGTTCTTGATGGGTATGAAACACTAACGAGCTGTTCTTAATGGGTATGAAACACTAATGGACTGTTCTTAATGGGTATGGCACACTAAGGGGCTGTTCTTAATGGGTATGAAACACTAACGAGCTGTTCTTGTATCGATTTTTAACGCTAACGAGCTGCTCTTAATAAAACACAAACAGACTGTTCTTAATTGGTATGAAACACTAACGAGCTGTTCTTTATGGGTATGATGGTCGGTCTCTAGTCAATAGAGTCTCTTCAGCACTCTACACCTGTTCACCTTCACACCTGCACAGTTCAGGTGAAACCCTGTTAAAAATCGTCCCATATGTGCTCAGGTGCGGGACATCCTGATGGCTCTGGGCTTACTGGACTGTGCTAAAACCAGGACGTCTCACCTGTCGGGGGGGCAGAGGAAGAGGCTGGCCATCGCTCTGGAGCTCGTTAACAACCCGCCCGTCATGTTCTTCGACGAGCCCACCAGGTGAGGAGCACACCTGAGCTCTGCCCACGTGGGCCAGTGTGACACCAGGACCTAACCTGTGCATGTATGTGTGTGTGTGTGTGTGCGTGTGCGTGTGCGTGTGCACGTGCAGCGGCCTGGACAGCTCGTCCTGTTTCCAGGTGGTGTCTCTGCTCAAAGCCCTGGCTCAGGGAGGACGCACCGTCATCTGCACCATCCACCAGCCCAGCGCCAAACTGTTCGAGCTCTTCGACAAGGTGACCCAGACTGTACATCCAACCAGCCATCCATCCATCCATCCATCCATCAATCCATCCATCCAACCATCCATCCATCCATCCAACTATCCATCCATCCACCTGTCACCCCTCTATCATCCATCCATCCATCCATCCATCCAACCATCCATCCATCCATCCATCCATCCATCCATCCATCCATCCATCCATCCATCCATCCATCCATCCATCCATTCCTCCATCCATCCATCCATCCATCCATCCATCCATCCATCCATCCACCTGTCACCCCTCTATCATCCATCCTGTCATCCATTTTTATCTATAATGTTTGAATCTCAAAGTGGTTCAGACTATAATCATTAACAGTCTACTTGCTGTTCGGGACTTTGTTAAATTTTTAACTTAGCCAATCAAAGGGCTGACATACAGAGCCACTTGGGCTGAGCAAAATTATTGTTGATTGTAGCTTGGCAAGATAGCTCTGCCTGTGATAGTATATCAGGAGGATCCAGCTGCCAGGCAATGTTAGATTGCCAATAGCTGTGGATAAAGTGACTAAGTTACTTAAAAAACAGACAACAAAAGATAAAAACGTCTGTATGTTAAAACTGTATTTAAAAAATCCAGCCTGACTAAAAACAAAAATTACATCAAAAAAATACTGTCCTCTAACACAGTGGTTCTCAAACTTTTTTCAGTGATGTACCCCCTTAGAAATATATTTTCAGTCAAGTACCCCCTGACTCGGGCAAAACATTTTTGGAAGAAAAAAGAGGTACAGTGCTGTAAAAATCAGTGTCTGATTTATTAAAGCCAAACAGCTTATGTCAGTGAACCTGACAAATATATTCATATTGCAAATACTGCATGTAGAAACAACAAAGAAAAACAGAAGACGGTGACGGTGACCACCTTCCTGGTGGTACCGTCAAAACTCGAATATGCAAAACGTTGCTAATTTATATCGGTCTCTGTAATGGTCCAAATTAAAAAATATAAATAAATAACAAAAATGTGTTCACAGAAATACATCTATAACTTAAATACCTTACCTAACTTAAAAACCTAAATAATATTTTGTTTAAAAAATAGATTAACTTAATAAGGATTTGCTCACAAAAAATAATTAACGTTACCTCTTTTAGGACATCTCCAGAGTTACAGTGTTATTCGGTATATATTATATTATATTCGGATATTGAAACTAAATACTGAATATAAAATTCAGTGCATGAACACATTTATATTTTGTCAAAGTTTTCACAAAATAATTTTCCCCAAGACTTATTATTAGGATGAGCCTACTGATTTTTTAAAGATATTTCGAAGAGCTTCACGTACCCCCTGCAATACCTTCCCGTACCCCCAGGGGTACGCGTACCCCCATTTGAGAACCACTGCTCTAACAGACTGAACTGTTCCTGTCTCTTCGTCTCTCTGTCTCTTTGTTTTTCTGTCTCTTTGTCTCTATAACTCTTTGTCTCTGTTTTTGTCTCTCTGTTTGTCTCTTTGTTTCTATGTAACTATGTCTCTTTGTCTCTTTATCTCTCTGTTTCTCTGTCTCTCTGTACCTTTGTCTCTTTGACTCTATGTCTCTTTGCCTCTTTGTCTTTCTGTCTCGTTATGTCTTTGTCTCTCTGTCTCTTTTTGTCTTTCTGTCTCTCTGTATCTTTGTCTGTCTGTCTCTTTGTCTTTCTGTCTCTCTGCAACTGTGTCTCTCTGTCTCTTTGTCTTTCAGTCTCGTTGTCTCTTTGTCTCTCTGTCTGTCTTTCTTTGTCCCTTTGTCTCCTTGTTTCTCTGTCTCTTTGACTCTTTGTCTCTGTCTCTCTCTGTGTCTCTTTGGCTCTTTGTCGCATTGTCTCTTTGTCTTTTTGTCCCTTTGTCTCTCCGTCTCTTTGACTCTTTGTATCTTTGTCTCTTTGACTCTTTAACTCTTTGTCTCTTTGACTCTTTGTCTCCTTGTCTCTCCCCCCTTGTCTCTCTGACTCTTTGACTCTTTGTATCTTTGTCTCCCTGTCTCATTGTCTCTCTGTCTGTTTGTATGTTTGTCTCTCCCCCTTTGTGTCTTTATCCCTTTGTCACTTTGTATCTTTGACTCTTTGTATCTTTGTCTCTTTGTCTCAGCTCTACGTCCTCAGTCAGGGTCAGTGTATCTACAGGGGGAAGGTCTCCAGTCTGGTCCCCTACCTCAGAGACCTCAACCTGAACTGTCCCACCTACCACAACCCTGCAGACTTTGGTAAGAAACCCCACATGTCTGAGCGATGATGTAACAGCTGGTTAGCCAATCAGAGTCCAGTATGAAGCTGTAGATAAATGAGATGATTGGCTGTTTCCCTCAGCTGTCAGCAGAGACACGCGTTCAGCCTCATACTTATGATTATCTGTTTATCAATAATAATGTTGCTGTGCAGAAATGTTCCTATTAATCACTTTAGTCCATCCCAAACCTTTCACGTTTGAACTCAGTAAAAGATAAAAGTGAGTATGAAAACATGTCTGATAATATTGTTTTAATTTACAGGACAGGCTTCACAGTTGTAGTTTTTACTGTTTACCAGCAGGTGGCTCCACGTTCACTTTAGACCCCCAAGTCAAAACCATGCAGTTGCCACAGAAGCAGAGATATTTTATTAAGATGATGTAGCCCCTTTTTTTCATTTATGCATTTTACTTATAAGCACATTTCATCTTATTTTTTAAATGTCTTTGTATTTCTACTTTTATTAGCCCTGTCTTTTCTGGATTTCTTTTTTGATTAATATTGCTTTATAATGCCACATTATTTATTTATGTATTTTACTTATAAGAACATTTGATCTTATTTTATAAAATTACTTCATTAACTTCTTTTAATTTCAACTTTATTACTTATGGTTTTTTATACTTTTTAAAAATTTATCATTAATCATCAGTTTATGTGGAAACATTATTAGTTTTTATTTTCTATATTCATTATTATATTTCTACTTTCTTGTGCTTTTTCTTTTACACATTTATTTTTGTAATGTGACTCTCTTACTACTTCATATTTAACAGTTGGTACTTCTTCACAGATCCACTGCAGTCACATGTTTTTCCAGTTCAGCCTTTTACTATGTTTTTATTTTAAGCTTTGGCTTGGCCCCACCTGAGAGACAAAGGCTCCACCTCCAGTCCTAAACTGAGTTTATTTTCTATTTCAGACATTACATCGATACATTTGCAGCTTCTGGGGTCACCTGTCTGTGGTTGGTGTGATGGTGCTTTAGCTCCACCCACACCTCATAACTCCACCTCACCTGGGCCAAGCTGCAGTAAACCTCCAGCACCACCTAGTGGACGCTGGGTGAACTGCACCTGCTGCCCTCTCTGTGTTGATGATCATGTGACCTTTGGCTCCACCTGAGCCCTCTCTGTGTTGATGATCATGTGACCTTTGTGACCTTTGCCCTCAGTGATGGAGGTGGCGTCGGGGGAGCACGGCGACCAGATGCTGCGTCTGGTGAAGGCGGTGCGGGACAGGCAGAGCGAGGCGGAGCAGACGGAGCTAAACGGAGACACCAACATCCACCCGTTCCTGTGGCAGCGTGCAGAGGAGGTATGAATCAAACGCACCCCACAGGCTGATGCCCCCCCCCCCCCCCCCCATTAGGAACACTCCAGTTCATAATCATTATAGCTGTTAATGTAGATATTAGCATGATCTCCATATCTATGGTTGATACATCTATAGTATCTATATTTATCACCACATAGTCATGAGGTCCCTCTGAAAATGGGATGTAGCATCTATAGAAGCTAACCTCTAATAAATCAGATGACAGGTCTATGGTTCATGGATCTGTCTCTAACTTTAGTTCTTACTTTAGTCCACTTGTCTCCTCTTACCTCCCTTCCTTCACCCTCACACCAACACAGCATGGTGTGGATTTGCTGTTCATCATGAGACTGGGATCCACATTCAAGATTTCCTGCTGCTTAACAGAAGGTTTTTTCTTGAGCCATGATGGAGGGATTCATGATTGGCTATATGGATTCATGTTGGTGTTGGATGGATATATATATATATGTATATATATATATATATATATATATATATATATATATATATGTATATGTGTATTTTTATATGTATCTATGCATATATGTGTATCCATAAAATGAAGAGCTTTATGCTCTATTGTAAAGTGTCTTGAGATAACACTTGTTATGAATTGGTGCTATAGTAAAGCACTTTACTGACTGGTGCTTTCGTCTCACAGGAGAGCTCGTCGTCGTCGTCGTCTGAAGGCTGCCACAGCTTCTCTGCCAGCTGCATGACGCAGTTCTTCATCCTGTTCAGGAGGACGTTTCTCAGCATCCTCAGAGACTCTGTGAGGACCACACACCCATACACACTCACCTATGTGCACATACACACACACAGACACACAGACACACAGACACACACACACACACACACACACAGACACACACACACACACACACACACACTCTGAGAGAGCCTCTTTATAAACTCTCATGTTTGAAGTTTAGAGACGTTTTATTTTAGAACGATGCAAATCATGTTTAAGCAGATAATAAAACACCAGCAGCTTAGTCTGAGAGTAAATATGAGAGGTGGAAGAAGATAAAAGAAAATATATTTCTGTTAAAGGGTGTAGAATAGAGCTGATCTCAAACTTAAATAATGTTCTTCATTTGTTATGTTCAATAATCATTATGTGCATTTATATTTAGGAGTTATAGCTGTAATAAAAAAAGGGGGAAAAGAGCTGTGGATGTGCATGAGTATGTATGTATGCATGTATATATGTTTTTTTCTTTTTTGTTAATTTTTCTTTTTTGGTTTCTGTCTTCCCACTTCAATCAATCAATCAATCCAAATTTATCTATAGAGCACTTTACAACACTCGAGGTGACCAAAGTGCTTTCCAGATAAAAATAAATAAGAAATAAAAGCAGATTAAAAGAAAGCAACAATGGAACACGTCAGGAAAATAAAAACAGATAAAAACTTGACACCATGAATTGTGCATCTTAAGATGCATTAATAAGCTTTGCAATAACAATTTATATTAAGGTTCCATAATAAGCATTAATTAATGCTTAATAAGCACCAATTAACAATAAATAAACACTTATACAACACTATAAGATGTATATAAACATTAATGCGATCATATTAAGTGTTAACTGATGCATAATAATATAATTATGATTGCTTATAAGAACACCATAAGAGGATAAAACCTTTAATTAATGCTTAATAAGAACCAATTAACAATTAATTAGTGCTAATAAGGCACTATATTATGCTTATAAACATTGATACAATCACATTAAGCGTTAATTGAAGTATAGTAAAATAATTTGTAATGTAAACACTATAAGAAGCTTAATAAGCTTATTTAAAGCTTAATTAGCAACAATTAACAATTAATAGGCACTTTTAGGGCACTGTGAGATGCTTCTTTACATTAATCGGACTATGTCGTTTATTGAAGCATAGTATAATTATATTGCTTATAGGAACACTATGAGACACAAATAAACATTAATAAGATTATATAAAGTGTCAATTAAGAATAATATAATTATTATTGCATATAAGAACATTTGAAGACTTTGTTAGAATTATTTTGGCTGAATAAGCCTGCTATTAACATCAGTTAGATATCTTTTAACATTTATTCTTATTTATAAGGCTTCATTTTAGAATAACAAACCCATTCCTTTGAGGTATAAGACATTTATTTATGGTTAATGTGGACCCTTTACAGGAACTGGACTTAAAGTGGGAACAACATGACATGCTATTTTTTTTTTTTAAAAACTGCATCGTTGTTTAATACATATGCTTTAAATATTTTGTTCATTTTACTTTTGAAACTAAAAACTTTCTGAAAGTCTTGTCTATCTGTGTGTTTGTAATATTCACCACTAAAGGTAAGATGAGCTGTTTCCAGGTCAAAGTAACCACTCCAAGTGTTTCTGACCGATGAGTGCAAAGTTCAGAATTAATCAAAATCAATGAGACTCTGTTCCCACTCTAGTCCTAGAACCTGCAAATATGCATTCTGAGCTGTTTATAAGCTCACAGTTAAAGATAAATTAATCTTAATAAGTGCAAAGTTCAGAATGAATTAACCTCAATGAGACACTGTTCCCACTTTGGATCAGAACCTGCAGATGGTCCTTTTTAACCTTTAATAAATGTCTTATATCGTGTTACTAATGTTAATGAGCAGCTTATAGTGTCTTATAAGTGCTTATTCATTGTTAATTGTTTCTTATTAAGCATTAATTAATGTTTATGATGTAACTTTAATATAAAGTGTTAACAGCTTTTCTTCTGCCTGAGTCTTTTTCAGTCTAAACTGTGTTATATATTTTTACTTTTGCTGCTTTGACTTGTACATATGACTGAAATAAACTACTGTAAACTCTGCGCTGTGATTGGTCGAGCAGGTCCTGACTCACCTGCGAATCTCCTCCCACATTGGCATCGGCGTTCTGATTGGCCTGCTGTACCTGGGCATCGGGAACGAGGCTAAGAAGGTCCTGAGTAACTCGGGCTTCCTCTTCTTCTCCATGTTGTTCCTGATGTTCGCCGCTCTGATGCCCACCGTGCTCACATGTGAGACTCCGCCCACTCTGACATCATCACAGCCATCCTGCCGCAGGATTGGCTCATGAGTGACGCTTTAATCTCTATCAATCAAGCAATCTTTTTTACTTTAACATATCTTTATTGAAAATTTTTTGCAAAAATTAAAAATAAAGGCAAGAGTTGAGTTTAAGGGAAATAATGTAAAATAAAAAACAACTTATTAATAATGATAGTAATAGATGAATACATGGAAATAAAAGTGAAATAAATAAAAAAATAATTAATAAAGGGAGCTAATAGAAGAGGGGCATGGAAAACATAGTCTTGGGTAATGCAGAGAACTAAACTACCCATCCCTATTCTCAGAGCAGGCCATGTCAATCAGACCTGACTTAATCTTTGAGATTTATCAGCTCCAAGACAAAAAACAAATCAATCCATCTTTATTTGTTTAGCACCAATTCATAAGTGTTATCTCAAGACACGTTTCAACAGGTCAGGAGTCACCAGCCTGTAGATCTTTTAGACTCGATGCTTCATCCTTTATTTAACACACAGGTCGACCTTTTTTCTTATCCATGACATGTCTGGTGATCCAGCTGCTCTGCAACATAAACTGAGTCTGACTGGTTTCTCTCCACCTCGTTTGTTTTTAGTATTAGAAAGATGTAAAGATGAACTAAAGTGTGTTTCATACTAACACTGTTCCAGTCCTTTTTTAATTATGATGCTAATATTGTAAAGAGCAAATGTGATTTTAAATCCACAGAATCTTTATTTTTAATTCCTTTTATCACATCTATGGAGTGAAGAAGCATCTTTGATT